>CM035414.1:7718183-8278183 GCA_020310875.1 Ceratopteris richardii
AAAGAACTACCAACATGAGTGATGTGCTAAGGAGAAACTATGATATCCCACACCTTGATGGTGCTGGTCTAGGCCCTCTAATCGGAGATAAAGAATTTAGACATGTGCCTTTGAAGGAGAGTAGCCTAGATAACTTTGCATTCAATACTTCTTAAAATCCACTTAACAACCACATTATCTACCATTTTGTTAGGACAAGAGATACCCAAAGGACACTAGGATTTAGGTAGACAGCGTCTCCAAAGAAACTTTAGAAATTTTATTTTGGTGAGCAATTCCCTCCATAGGAATCTTCTGGCCAATGTCATAACTAGCTCAATTTGTTTACTAGAAGGGAACCAACAATCAAGAAACTAAACCATCTTAGGTAGAAAATAATGGTTAAGCACAAAGGTTCTATAGGGGAGGGAACTTTTAACATCATACCCAAACAAAAGGTGTTTCTTTAGCTTCTCATAGACCCAATTCCATCTTTGGAAAAAAGTGACATTAAAACCCATGGGGACTCCCAGTAACCTAAAAACCTCTCCACCCTTTAAAATATTACAACCAAGCTTGGCAATATAATCAGGAGACACATTGTTAGAAGCTTTAAATCTAGTCTTACTATGATTAACTTTAGACCCACTAGCTAGGCAAAACAAATTCAAGCAATCCTAGAAATTATTGGCAAAAACATTATTAGCATTCAACACAAGATTAGTATCATCAACAAAAATTTGAAGACCAAGATGAGAGGAGGAATTAGAAATCTTAATACCTTTTATCTAACCAAAATTCATAGCATCCTTCACCACCCACCCTAAATCATCGCTAGCAATTGCAAATAATAGAGGGGCAAGAGGGATACCTTGTCATATGGACCTAGCAACCTTGAAAGTTTCAGATATGTGACATTCTTAAACAAAGTACTCACATTCCTAAACAAAGTACTCACATACTTGATGAATATTTTGCTCAGGAAGGATAAAGTGCTTCATCAAGGCGCTTAATCTTCTCGCAAGGGTGGAAGCAAAAATTTTGTAGATGGAATTCAAACAAGTGATGGATCTCCAATTATTAAGGTCATCTTTATTCCCTCTCTTGTGGATGAGTTTGATCACCCTAGTGTTAGTGTCATAAGGGAGATACCCTTTACTAGAAACCTCTTCCCACAACAAAAGAATGTAAGGATTGAGAAATTCATTTAGCATAATGAAAAACTCATTAGATAATCCATCAATAGCAGGAGATTTACAAGGTTTCCTTTTATAGATGGTTTCTTTGACCTCACCGGTAGTGAGAGGCATGTCCAACATGGGAGCCAATCTTTTAGGAATCATTTTTTCCTTTTCATGGCAATGGTAGCTTTGGACCTCTAGATGTCCTCCCCCCACTTGGGAGAACCAGAGAAAACATCCATAAAGAAGCTTTTGGCCTCTTGTAAAGTCTCCTAAATGTTGATAGTATACCCACCTTCTTTCTTTTTAATAAGAGGTATATAATCCCTAACTTTCTTTTTTTTCATAAAAGAGAACATGTGTTTGTTGTTTCTATCCATCTTCCCACTCCAAAACTCTTTTGAAGAGGCAAAATAATAACTAGCTTCAAGATACCTCTCCTTGCTCAATCTCAAGGATAAATCATGATACTCTTGAGTGTTAACATCTAGAGTGTTCAACTTATTCACAAGAGACTCTCTTCTTTTGGCTCTAATCACTTTGGGTTGCTTCTTGAAGTGAGTGAACAAGAGCTGAATATCTTTAACTGACTTCTCCCAAGCCTTACAAGGAGACAATGGTGCTAAAATGGAACAAAGAAATGTTTTTGGTCTGATCCATAATGCAAGGCAACCTAAGAAGATTAGCATCAATATCGGGCCAACCACATCTAAAGGACGGGCTACCCTTTCTAAAGGTCATACAGAGTAGGTTGTGGTTAGAAACCACCAAAGAATGGTCAATTTTGACACTTATGTCCAAACAATCATGGACAATGCAAATATTAGCATAGCATCTATCAAGCTTAGCAGCTGAATAAGAATTACCAACTTGTTTGTTAGACCAAGTAAAACCAAAATTATGAGATAAATCAATGAAATTTTGATAATTGCATAGATCATACCAAGCAAGGTTTTAGCCCCTCTGATGATATTACCCTTACCTTCCCATCTATCTTTCAAAGAAGTGACCATACTAAAATCTTCGACAACTATCAAGGGCGCTTGAATATTCACAAGCTCCTCCCAACAATCTTTATAACCCAAACTCCTATTAGAAGCAAATACTCAGACAATAGAGACGTCGAAGGGATTATCCAACTTTATGGAGCACCTTTAGTTAGAATTACTAGGAGAATAGGAAAGAAAACTATGAGACAAAGATAGAGACAGCCCAATAACAACACCTCCTTTCCCATGAGAATGATTGGTAGTTAACCATTTATATCTAGGGACAATATATTAACATTAATATTGAGGGGATCCCCTCCAATTGATACTTCCTATAGACACAAAACATGAAGCAACTTGGGCAAAGAAAACAACCACTTTTTTACCATCTTGGGTCTTTCATGGAAAAGATAGAAATTTCAGCCATGAAAAACGAAACAAAGTTATTTCCTACTATTTTTTGTAGGCTTAATAGTTGATAAGGAGGACCTCAACAAATCTTTCCTTTTAGATTTAGTAGCTACAGACAAGCCCTTTGAGGGTCCTCATCTTGCATCATGGGGACAAAATCGTTATTACCAATATCATCCTCCATGTCCTCAAGTTTATTTTGATCCATAGCATCCAGCTCTTGAGTGAAAAGAGTCAACCTGAACAGTAGAGATATCTCTCATCTGGGCTTCTGAGTTTACACAGAAACTCAAATGAACATTACTAGCTTTGGATTTTGGTGAAGAAACAACTTTATTCTTCTTTCCAACCACAAATCACCCTTTATCCATATTGATCTTTGAATCAGAATCCATACGACACTTAGTATTTTCCTTATTACCACTTGCAAGCATAGCATTAGGCTCCACATTTTCTTTTTGACCTAAAATCCGCGAATGAAATATGAGTAAGGCTTATCCTCAAAGGGGCTGAAAACATCCTCAAGCAAAATATCATACAGATTCTCATACTTAAACCCTTTTTTCTTATTTTTATTGACAAGCTTCTTGGCCAAGGGACTGTGATTATTACTCACAGCTTGTGGGACATTAATTTTCTCCACACCTTCATGATCTTTGTGATTCTGGAGTAGAGGGAAATCTTTGATAAGATGCCCCTACTTGTAACAATTAAAACAAGCATTTGGTAGGTTTCTATACATAACATTTTAAGTGTGGAGTTTCTTAGTGCTAGAATCTTTAATTACTATATGGGTTTTGATTTCTTTGGTAACATCAATTTTAGTTAACACCTAAGGATCCCATTTAGGGTTGATGATATTTTTCCTAGCCTTTTGAACTATCACTTTACCAACCACCTTCCCTAAATTTTCAACCCAAGGATAGTACTCAATAGGGAGATGGGGGAATTCCACCCAAGCATGTATCTTTATTGGTTTGGGACCTTCGGGATTAAAGCCAATGTGCCACTTGAAAAAGACATAGAAATATTTATAATCAACCATTAACCTTCACTAATAACATGGAGGGCACTGTTGGTTTCAAAAAAAAAACAATATTGGGACAGTACTAGATATGCTTAACTTTAAGTCCTCCAGATTCTCAGTGAGTCATTATCCATGATTTTAATACTTCTTAGTCTTGCCTAAGTCTATGACATAACCGAATGACAAATGCAAGGAAGTTTTTGTCTACTAGTAGGGCTTCCTCTACGTCATCACTTCCATCCATTTCTACAACAAGATCATGGGGATTCTCGTCAACTATGCCCTTTACTTTACATGGAGATTGAGGTGGGCAGAGATTACCTGATATATGTTTGATGTCAAAGAAGGAAGCTTGAATGTTATCAACATGATGTGTAGTATCTACATAGGAATTTTGGGGAAAGGCAACCTTGGGCGAGCTCTAATGTAGAGTCAGGAAATCCTCAAGAGGAGCTTTGTTTGTAGCACCATTCTACCAAGTAGTAGCCATTAAGGTCTTGGAAGATGGAGAAGCATGATTCAACACTTGTGGTAGACCCAGGAATGCAAAGGGTCCTCCTCCATTTACTAGACCAATACCCTCATCTTCCATAGCCGACGGACCATTACACAATGCTTTGTAAAGAGCCATGATAATACCCTTGCAACAAATCCACAAAGGGGAAGACTAAATAGAGCAAGAAGCATAGCCCTCCCATGCAAGGGGCACGGAGAATGAAACACAGGGAATGCAGAGCGTGAACGAACTAAACCATTGCTAACCCTAAGATCGGCCGTTGTGTTGTGCTATGTTGTTTACTCTCGTGATTCATTAGCATCTCATGCAATTGATACAAGGAAGTTGCAAAATTTACTCTTGGTTAATCACGAGAAAACTAGTTTTAGTTCACCACATAAGTATATCCCATGTATTAATAACATCCTTCTATGTAAATTGAGGATGGTAAGGAATTTTGGGGTATATGAATGTGTTTTCATGTTATCTTTTTTGGGTACTCTTATGTACTATAATCTCTAAAATGATTATTTGTTCTCAACCATTATTTGTTTCCATGTTTTACTTATTTGTTATTTTTATCGACACCACCAAAAATGGATATCAATCAAAGAATAAAGACAACCAAGAATTCATGTGGCGGGAGTAGTAGGTGGGTGCATTGAGATGAGTTTCTCTTCGAACTATGTAAGGTAGCTTGGAATACTTGTCCTATGGAAAGAGATAAATGTGCACTGGGTAGTTATGATCTTTTCAAAATGGAACAGAGGATGAAACATAATGGATTTCAAAGAGTGTTAATAACTCACACCATTGGGCTTGCTTTTTGAGGAAATACACCCGTAAATCTTATTTTCATGGCTCCAAGAGTTGGACTAGATTCTCCTACAGGGAGATTATTACTTCTCCCTTCATACTATACCCTATGGGGTCAAACATTCTCAAGGATGTAAAAATCTTTGATGAATATCGATCAACTGGTGTCACATGTTTCCAATTAAAGAATACATCTTTATTGCAATTCATATGGTTGCTACAACCACTATCTATGTACCATGTAAAATTTAAATTAGCTCTTTTACTTGAACCATACATCATAAGAGTGTTCTCATTTTTTAAAATTTGTTGATGTGCTAATATAATTACCTTGGTTCCTCTTGTTACACTTATGTGTTCCTCGAGTAGCTTTGATGTGAATCTTTTCCCTATACATGGGCACTTTTTACTGTAGTGCTGGCTAGAGGTTTTTTCCCCATGTTACCACATACATGATTCACTCATATGTGGTGGTACTTTGTACTTAGGGATATTATTCAGCTCTTACTTCAGTTCAGTTCATCGTCAATAGAGAGAGCTATTCCAGCCATCATCTTCTTTGTGTGTCTTGCTGCATTTGTGCTCCTTGTGTGTGCTTCTTGTGTGTCTCTCGCACTTCTACACACACTCAATAATGGTATCAGAGCAAGTTCAGCTCCTTCTTAAGTTTCAGTTTTTTGCATCATGGCGCAGATGCACTTTAACAGTGCAAATCGACTTCGGAACATAGAATAGTGGATTTCAGCAGCAAAGAGACATTTCCACTAGGTGCGCTAAGGTTTTACCCCCATTTTGAAGCCATTCGTGTAGTCAAAATTGCCATTAGAGTGAGGATTTGTGAGCTGAAATTTCAGCATTCATTTCAGCTTTCGTCGAAGTGAAGATTTTATCACATTTTTGTTCTTTAGTGAAATGATGGGCAACAATGACTTGTTTGGCATGCTTCAAGCTGAAGATAATCTTGATGGGACAAACTATCCGATGTGGTCTTACATGATGAAGCATGTTCTTGTTGCAAAACAACTTTGGAACATAGTGGCAGATGTAGATCGAAGACCTACATGTTCTTCTACTTCACAGTCTACTGTCATAGATGGAGCTTCTTCTTCGCGTAGAGTGGTTTCTCCTTCTCCACCTACACAAGAGCAGCTTAGATGGGATGGAAAAGATGCTCAAGCTCATGCTTTGATTGTGCTTTCAGTGAAACATCATATAGTTCCACACATTCAGTCATGTTCTACATCGAGACAAACATGGGACACTCTTGCTTCTTTTTATGCCATGCGTAACGAAGCACGTGTTGCATACTTGAGGAAGCAACTTGAGGATGTATGTATGGCTGAAAATGAGTCGGTGGATGTGTATGTGACACGCATTAAGGAATTGACAGAGCAATTGGCAAACATAGATGAGATTATTCCAAATGCATTACTCATTTCTACATTGTTGAAAGGATTACCAGAATCTTTTCAAAGCTTTGCTACTACACTCCATTTGGTTGCAAAAGGAAATCCTAATATGTATGCATTTGATGAGATTGTGTCTCTTCTTTTGCAAGAAGAGCAATCTAGAGTGAATAGGAGTGGTTTGATTGAGGGAACACAAGCACTTGCTATCTCAGAAAAGGGGAAACGAAAGTATGGTTGAGCTTTGGGTTCATCAAAACCAAAGCCTCAATCTTCCTCTTCCACTCATTCCTCTAATGATGGTGATTTGCAAAAGAAGAAGAGATGCAAATTATTGTCGAAAGGCTGGTCATACTATTGACGAGTGTAGAAAGCTTGCTAAATGCAATGAAAAGAAGAAGGAATCCGATATGTCTATTGCTGAAAATTCAGCAAATGTAAAAAATGATGAAGCTAACATGGCTCAAGATTTTTGGGCATGTGTTGTTACATGTCATTATGATGCTTCTTTGCATTCTAAATGTATGGTTGTGAGTGAGGCTGATTCAGATTGGTTCTTTGATTGTGGTGCTTCAAAGCACATAACATCATGTAAAAGATTTTTTTCCTCTTTGAAAGATGCACCTAAAGGAGGACATGTGGTGTGTGCAAACAATGCATCTTATCCTATCATTGGAGTAGGAGAAAATAAGCTTACAGCTGCAAATGGAGGTGTGATTTTCTTGAAAAATGCATTGTATGTGCCCGATATCAAGAAGAACTTAATTTCAATTCTATTGATTGCCAAAGCTGGACTTCATGTACACTTTGCTGATGATAAGTGTATGGTTCATGATTTCAGCAATGGCGATGTTATCATGATGTCCGGTACATTATGTGATGGTTTGTATCACATGGATACATACAAGAGGGCTACCTCGAATGCCTTGGTTGCTCATATTTCTTCCATGGCTGAAATGGAGCTTTGGCATGCTCGTTTTGGTCACTTAAACTTCAATAGTTTGCTTTACTTGCAAAAGAAGGACATGGTTATTGGCTTGCCTACACTTGAGTCCATTGAAAAGCATGCATGTGAAGGTTGCATTCTTGGAAAAATGCATCGTGCTTCTTTTCCAAAAGATAGTCATACACACACTACAAGAAAATTGCAGCTTGTTCATAGTGATGTATGTGGTCCCGTCAAGACTCCATCTTTTGGGAAGCATGTATATTTTGTTACCTTCATTGATGATGCTACTCGCCATACATGGGTGTATCCTATGAAAGCAAAGAATGAGGTATTTTCTTTCTTCAAAGCATTTTTAGCTATGGCTGAAATTTTTTCTTCACAAAAGCTTTTGACTCTATGCACGGATCGTGGTGGTGAATACATGTCACATGAGTTTAATGCTTTTCTTCATGAAAGAGGTATTTCACACCAATGTACGGTGCCATATACACCTCAAGAAAATGGTATTGTCGAGCGTAAAAATAGAACTCTACTTGAAATGGCACGATGTATGGTTAAACGAAAGCATCTTCCTGATATGTTTTGGATGGAAGCCGTCATGTGTGAAAATTATGTGTTGAATCACTACCCTACAAAAGCATTGAGATTCATCACTCCTTATGAGGCTTGGAATGGTCATAAGCCTATGGTTAGTCATATGTGTGTGTTTGGATGTTTGACATATGCTCTTGTGCCATCAGAACAACATCACAAACTTGATGACAAGGCAAAGAAATGTATATTTGTTGGTTATAGTGTTGAAAGTAACAGATATCGTTTGTACCATCCATTGACAAACACAATTATTGTGAGTCGAGATGTGGTATTTGCTGAAAATTCAGTTTTCCCTCTACTTGAATGCAAAAAACAGCCAAGAGTGAGCTCACAAGATGTGTTCGATACACTCATGCCTTTGTTCCAAAATGGTGCACTTGACTATGGCCATGTAGACCAGCCAACTAAGACTCAAAGGGCTGAAACATTCCAGCAAAATAGTGTTGAAAATGCAGAGAATTGCCAGCGAAAAATGGCTGAAATTTTTCAGCCAAAAATATCAAAACTACTGGAAATTTCCAACCACATATAGTTGAAAACTTGCGTCAAAATATGGCTGAAAATGAGCATGAAATTCTGCCCACGCATGATGTACATGTTGAAGATGTAGTACATAATGAATGCATGTCTATCAAGAGTGCACAATCTATGCCAAAGTGGCTGAAACAAACTTTGCAGGACAGCAAATTGAGTGCACCTTTACTTGCTAGAACAAGATCCAGCTCTCACCATGCATCAAGTAATTTTGTGGATTATTCTCTTATTGCTACAACATGTTATGAAGAGCCATCTAAAGATGCATGTGAGGATCCACAATGGATGAGTGCTATGCAATAAAAAATAGATTCCATACATAGGAATGGTACTTGGGAGTTATGTGAATTGCCAAAAGGAAAGAATGCCATTGGTACAAAGTGGGTATATAAGATTAAGAGAAAAATCTAATGGTAGCATTGATCCCTACAAAGATAGATTGGTTGCCAAAGGATATGCACAACAATATGGCATTGACTATGAGGAAAATTTTGCACCTACTTCACGCATGACTACCATTCGTACCGTGGTTGCATTGGCTGCCCATCGAGGTTGGAAAGTGCATCAGTTGGACATAAAAGCTGCCTTCTTCAATGGTCATTTGCGAGAAGAGGTTTATGTGAAGCAACCTCCTGGATTTTCTATGAAAGGGAAAGAGCATATGGTTTTTCGCTTGCATAAAGCCTTGTATGGTCTCAAGCAAGCTCCATGTGCATGGTATGACAAAATACATAAGCACTTGGCTGCTCTTGGCTTCACATGTAGTTCAATTGAAAACACACTCTATTTATGCAAAAATGGGACTAATCTTATAGTGCTTGTTCTTTATGTCGATGGCATACTCTTGACTGGGTCATGTGATGCAAAACTTGACATTCTTATGGAAGATTTGGAGCATAATTTTGATGTCATTTATCATGGTCTTTTGAGCTACTACCTTGGCATCTAGTTTGTATCCGTTGAGGGGGGAATTGTTATGCATCAAGCAAAGTATGTTGAAAAACTACTTCAGCATTTTGACTTTGAGGATTGCAAGCCAGTTTCCACACCAGTTGAGATAGGATTTAGGTTCTCAGTTGGGGATTCAAGTGATGCATTTGACACTTCTCTTTATCAGCAAGCTATGGGATGTCTTATATATACATGTAACACATGGCGTGATATACAGTATGCAGTTTCCCATTTGAGTCGATTCATGCATAGCCCTGGCACTAAGCATTGGCAAACGGTGAAACGTGTGTTTAAATATCTCTGAGGCACTTTGAGCTTAGGTCTCTTTTATGGCAGAGATGTTCAACCTTGTTCTCAACCTTAGTATCTTGATTCTCGTTCTCACTGATGTTTGGTAACATGAACTCTCAATCAAGTGCCAATACCTAGGGTGTCCCAAGAACTTTAGAGTTCCTTTGGAAAGTTTGTTCTTAGAGCCTTCCAAAAATACCTTTTATTCCAATCTTTATTGGGTAGAATTATCCAAGTTATATCTCCCCCTTAATCATTGTTTCAAATGATAGAGTGCCAAGGTGCCTTTTTTAAAGGCCATTGGCTGCCCATAACATTTGTGGAATCCATCCACCTTGCCCAAGCCTACTTCCTAAGAATTGGTACCAACATTATACTATAGGAGATTTGAAATCAAAACCTCCTAGGTATAAGTATGATAAGCTAACCGATTGCCCAAAAGCCATGGTTGAGGATTACCTCCTAATCCTCCCTCTTGGGCTGTATTTCAACCATCTCCTGCCTATTAAGGAACTCGTTCAACCATCTCCTACCTATCACTATGTTAAACCTTTCATCCTCTCTCAAGCCATTTAGATTTGGAGCAACCAAATCACCGTCTCTAATTGGGCTCCCAATTGAGCTTAGGGCATCTCCAAGCTCCTTAACCTTCAAAATGTATTCATTTAATGTTAGTGTCTGATGCTTTTGTAAGATTAACTAGCTCATCCTTGAGCTGAATTTCCTTATTTTTGTGGATGAAGAATACAATCTCTCTAAGGTTTCCAAAACCTTCTTTGATGTTTTCAAGTCTTATATATGCCCTATCATGCTATCGATATGTGTTGGGATAGAATGAATATGACACTTGTATCCCCTTCTATCTATTCATCAAGTTCCTTGACATGTCCATCAAATTTTGGATCATGTACACGAGGCTTCGGCTTTGTGCCACACTAATCCCCGCAATGGAAGATGGTTGCTCTCCATTAGGCCCACACACAATCACCTATGCTCACTGTTCTAGATGTTTCTCTAAAACTCTATTGTGCCTCGAACTCGCAAGGTCCTATGCACCCATGTCAAGCGAGACTAGCTAGCCCTCACATGTCCAACAAGTGCACATAGTGGTGTCTTGATACACACATAATAAATTATCAAACTTACAGTTTGACCCAATCAAGTGTCAAGAAATGGATACTTTAGTGATGATAGATGTGGGAATGTGTGAAGTAATGTATGCACAAGTGGATTTAAATATCACACAACGCCTTCTATATGCAGTTTTGTCCAAACACTACCTGCCTAGGGCTAAACATAGGGTGCCAATAAAATGACCTTGACTTTAACATTGCCAATATAGCTAAAGCTTTATTGAAGAGTTACCTGAATAGTAGAGATGTCTCTCATCTGGTTTTCTGAGTTTATGTAGAAACTTGAATGAACATTGCTAGTTTTGGATTTTGGTGAAGCAACAACTTTATTCTTCTTTCCAACCATAAATCACCCTTTATTTGTATTGACCTTTGAATAAGAATCCATATGGCACTTAATATTTTCTTTATTACCACTTGCAAGCATAGCATTAGGCTCCACATTTTCTTTCTGACCTAAAGATCTGTGAATGAAATTTGAGTTAGCCTTATCCTCAAAGGGGTTGAAAACATCCTGAAGCAAACTATAATATAGATTGTGAGACTCAAACCATTTTTTTTTTATTTTTGTTGAGAGGCTTTTTGGCAAGGGACTATGATTATTACTTGCTGCTTGTGGGAATTTAATTTTCTCCATACCTTCATGATCTTCCTGATTTTGGAGTAGAGGGCAATCTTTGATAAGATGCCCGTGCTTGTAACAATTAAAAGAGACATTTGGTAGGTTTCTATACATAACATTTTGAGTGTGGAGTTTCTTACCACTAGAATATTTAATCAATATATGGGTTTTGATTTCTTTGGTAACATCAACTTCAATTGACAGCTGAGGATGCCATTTAGGGTTGACGATATTTTCTCTAGGCTTTTGACTTATCACTTTACCTACCATCTTCCCTAAATTTTCAACCCAAGGATAGTACTCAATAGGGAGCTCAAGGAACTCCACCCAAGCATGTATCTTTGTTGGTTTGGGCCCTTTGGGATTAAAACCAATGTGCCACTTGAAAAAAGACACATAAATATTTCTAATCAACCATTGTCCTTCACTAATAACATGGAGGGCACTGTTCGCTTCTTCAAAAAAAACAATTATTGCGACAACACTGGATATGCTTAACTATAAGTCCTCTAGATTCCCAGTGAGTCCTTATACATGATTTTAAAACTTCTTGGGCTGGCCTAGGTCTATGATGTAACCCAATGACTACTTTGTCACACAGATGAAAGGAAGTTTTTTTCTACTATTAGGGCTTCCTCTTCGTCATCACTTCCATCGCTTTCTACAACAAGATCACGGGGATTGTCATCAACTATGCCCTTTACTTTACATGGAGATTGAGGTGGATAAAGATTACCTGATGTACATTTGATGTCAAAGAAGGAAGCTTGAATGTTACCAACATGACGTGTAGTATCTACATAGGACTTTGGGGGGAGGCAACCCTAAGCAAGCTCTACTATAGGGTTAGGAAGTCCTCAAGAGCAGCTTTGTTTGTAGCACCAATCTACCAAGTAATAGCTGTTAAGGTCTTAGAAGAGGGAGAAGCATGATTCGACACTTGTGATAGACCCAAGAATGCAGAGGAGCCTCCTCCATTTACTAGACGGATACCCTCATCTTCCTTAATCGATAGACCATGACACAATGCTTCCTAAAGGGCCATGATAATACCCTCACAGCAACTCCATGAAGGGGAAGACTAAAAAGAGCAAGAAGCATAGCCCCCCACGAAAGGGGGAGGGAGAACGCAACATAGGGAACATAGAGCACGATCAAACTAAACCATCGCTAGCCCTAAGCCGTCCGTTGTGCTATGCTATATGTTTACTCTCCTGATTCATTAGCAAAAAAACCAGTATTTGTTCTCAACCGTTATTTGTTTCCATGTTTTACTTATTTCTTATGTTTCTAGGCACTGCAAAAAATGGATATCAATCAAAGAATAAAGCCGACCAAGAATTCATGTGGTGGGAGTAGTAGGTGGGTGGTTTGAGATGAGTTTCTCTCCGAACTATGTAAGGTAGCTTGGAATACGTGTTCTATGGAAAGAGATAAATGTGCATTGGGTAGTTATGATCTTTTCAAAATGGAACAGAGGATGAAACCAAATGGATTTCTAAGAGCGTTAATAACTCACACCATTGGGCTTGTCTTTTGAGGAGATACATCCATAAATCTTATTTTCATGACTCCAAGAGTTGGACTAGAGTCCCCTATAGGGATAGTATTACTTCTCCCTTCGTATTGTACCCTATGGGGTCAGATTTTCTCAAGGATGCAAAAATCTTCGATGAATATTAAATGGTGTCACATGTTTCCAATTAAAGAATACATCTAAATTATTGCAATTCATATGGTTGCTACAACCACTAACTATGTACCATGTAAAATTTAAATTTACTCTTTCACTTGAACCATACATCATAAGTGTTCTCATTTTTAAACTTTTTTGAAGTGCTGACATAATTACCTTGGTTCCTCTTGTATCGTGGATTGCCTCCTTGTTTAGACCAAAAATCTCTTGCATAGTGGCCCAATTTTCCAAAATTGTGGAATTCTCCATTTGGTGGATTGCCTCCTTGTTTAGACCAAAAATCTCTTGCATAGTGGCCCAATTTTCCAAAATTATGGAATTCTCCTCTTCCTCTACTCTTTCCTCTTCCTCTTGATCTTCCTCCTCTTCTCTTTGGTTCGGAACGTTTTGGTTGCTTGAGCTTGCATTTGAACTCCCTCTCCCTCTATCTTGGGAGTTGCTTTCACCTATTTTTCCTTTGCCTTTACCTAAATGGATATCTTGGGCTTTTCTTTGATTGCTAACCTACATGGTTCATCTGCATGGTCACCATCAATGTGAGTAATTGATCAAATTTTGGTGGGGACTCCCTCACATACAATGATGAATGTTTTCTGCCATTTGTTATCTATATGGGATTTAAACTCACAACCTTCCATTTAGGAGTATGATGGGCTAACTGCTTGTCCCAAAAGCCATGGTTGAGAATGAATTTCTAATCCTCCCTCTTAGGGTGTAGTTCAACCATCTCCTTCCTATCAAGGGTGTGGTTCAACCATCTCCTACCTATCATTTTTTTACCCTTTTGTCTGATCAATGTCCTCAATGATCTTCAGTTGTATCCCTCTAGCCTCTCTAATCAACTCCTAAAATCCCTAGCTATCCTTGAATTGAATCCTCAATCTTGCATACTTTCTTGAACCTTGTTCACAACCATGGTGTCCTGAACCTTGTTCTCAACCTTAGTATCTTGAACCTCATTCTCACCCATGTTTCGTAACTTGAACTCTCAATCACGTGCCAATACCTAGGGTGTCCTAAGAGCTTCATAGTTCTTAGCTATCTTAGTGGTTTGGAAAGTTTGTTCTTAGACCTTCCAACAATACCTTACATGCCTCAATGTGACGTGTGGATTTAGAGGCACACTCCAATCTTTATTGGGTAGAATTATCCAACTTCTACCTCCCCTTAATCATTGTTTCACATGATAGAGTGCCAAGGTGCCTTTTATAAAGGCCATTGGGTGCCCATAACATTTGTGGGATCCATCCACCTTGCCCAAGCCTACTTCCTAGGCACTGATACCAACATTATATCTATAGGGGATTTGAAATCACAACCTCCTAGGTATAAGTGTGATGAGCTAACCGCTTGCCCAAAAGCCATGGTTGAGGATTACTTCCTAATCCTTCCTCTTAGGCTGTATTTCAATCATCTCCTACCTATTCAGGGTGCCGTTCTTCCATCTCCTACCTATCACTTTGTTAAACCTTTCCTCGTCTCTCAAGCCATTTAGATTAGGAGCAACCAAATCACTGTCTGTGATTGGGCTCCTAGTTGAGCTTAGGGCATCTGCAAGCTCCTTAACCTTCAAAACGTATTCATTAAATGTTAGTGTCTATTGCTTTTGTAAGATTAATTAGCTCATTCTTGAGCTGAATTTCCTTATTTTTGTGGATAAAGAATACAATCTCTCTAAGGTTTCCAAAACCTTCTTTGATGTTTTCAAGTCTTATATATGCCCTATCATGCTATTGATATGTGTTGGGATAGAATGAATATGGCACTGCTATCCCTTTCTAACTATTGATCAAGTTCCTTGACATGTCCATCAAATTTTGGATCATGTACATGAGGCTTTGGCTTTCTGCCACTTACTAATCCCCACAATGGAAGATGGTTGCTCTCTATTAGGCCCACACACAATTTGCTCATTGTTTTGGATGTTTCTCTGAGCTGTATTATGCGTCAGACTCGCAAGGTCCTACGCACCCATGATATGTCAGACTAGCTAGCCCTCACATGTCCAACAAGTGCACATAGTGGTGTCTTGATATACACAGAATAAATTATCAAATTGACAGTTTGACCCAATCAAGTGTCAAGAAACGGATGCTTTAGTGATGGTAGATGTGGGAATGTGTCAAGTAATGTATGCACAAGTGGATTTCAATCTCACCCAACACCTTCTACATGTAGTGTTGTCCAGACATTGTGTGCATAGGGCTAAACATAGGGTGCCAAGAAAATGACCTTGACTTTAACATTGCCAAGTGAGCTAAAGCTTTATTGATGAGTTGCCTTTAATTCTAGGTCAAAGCATGTGAGACTTCCCATAAAATATCCTTATCAAGATAAATATATGAGTTCTCTTATGCACGAAAATAAGACAATCGCCTTGGACTCCGAAATTTTTAATGTTCTAACACTCCCATTCATTCATCATCGTCAAAGGTGCAATTCATCCATGCACAAGTTATGGAGAAAGGTGCACAAAAACGGATGACCATTAGTGTGTGTGAGACCCAATAAACTCTCTATTATCAAGCAAGTATATTTATAGGAACCCTTACATACCATGCATATAATGATTGCATCACAAAAATTCAGAATGAATAGCCGTAAGGAATGCTCTTATTTTCTTATAGTTTAGCGCTCTCCTTCTCTTAATAGGGTACAACGATCATTCATTCTTTCATCATTTTCCCTTTTACTGCAGTCATGAGCACAAACTATATCATTCTAATGTTATGCTGTAAGCATAGATTCCCATCGTCTTCCATTTATAAAGTAAATCAAGTTCATGTGAAATTCAACTCAAACCTCTCCGTTGAAAGTGAAATAGTTATCCACATCAACGCAAATGAAGAATCAAATATTTTTAACCTTTTATCGATTATTTACGGGAAGTGCACATTTGAGCATACTTCCGAAGATATGCAAAGGGGTTATGAGTAATCACTCAACATATAGACTGACAATTTTCATGAACACTAGTAGATACAAGTTATAACTTAAATTTGTAGGATCTTTTTAGCCAACATGTGTACCCGATAGGTTTGGTTCTACAGCGAATTCATTGCGTAAAGACAAACCATCTCCTCAAAAATGTTCCTATGCACATTGTAAAAAGACTGAGATTGCAAAGAAGATAAGCATATGTATCTTGCTTCTAATGTTTGCAATATTTTGGCATGATGCATGAATATCAAGTCAGAAGAGATCGTTATAAGAGCAATAGGCAACAAGAGCAAGTCTGTTAGTGCCTTTCTTTTCCATTTTCTAACTCAAGAGATTTTGAATGACACAAAAACACATTTTTAACGTTTGAATCCACAATTCGATGTGAAAAGAAAAGAGATGATAAGAATATATTATAATCATGCTTCAAATTGATAAGGCCCATCAAAGCTTCCAAAATGGATCTGTGGTCTTCAACATTTATCATAGCAACTTTCCAAGTTCTCCTCTCCCTACACCTAAATTATGCTTGCTTAAAGCCAAAAATACTGATCATTCCTCTTCCAATGTCGAATGCTACTGTCATAATCTTCAATTTTCGACGATGCTAGTCATATAAAGATTGGAGAAGTGAATCACATTGCCCAGCTTCTTTGCAGCTCATCTCATAATACGAGTAAAAACATGATAGAAATGGTTTTTGGTGTGGTCCCTCCATACCACTTCATCTATTGTATTTGATATCTGTGACTCTCCTTAATCATATATTGTTCAAAGCCATCAGCATCCTCAATGGGTCCGAAATGTATCCTCTCATATTTGCATGTAGATAATTCTGAGTAAACTGATTAATCTTTAGCAGACAATCGCAATGCATAATTCATCTTCAACGAATAGCTTTCAGTGATTTCTTAAGCAAAATAAGATAGTGACTTTTGCAGTAGCTTCCCATTCACAAAAAATGAGTTAACTTATTTTGTCAATGGTGTCATGGATAAAGAAACGATCGTGGACCTCAGATTCCATGTGATTTCTATATCTCATGATTGGCTCAAAATTTAAGGAAACCAATGCTTCCATTGCGTCCGAAGCATGCCAAAACTCTAAGATCGACTATCTACTTGCCTCATTCAGATATCCAAAACTCATATTTCGAATTGATGACATCATCAATTTGTAACCGCCTTTCATGAACCGCCCTAGACAATCTATATAAGGAGGGGTTGGCCACATTCATAATCACTCTTGCCAATACTAGTCTTGGGAGCTCAAGGAGTCATGACCGCCAAGTAAGTACTCTCCAAGTTCGAGTTCGAGTTCTTGTCTTGTTCCTTGTTCCAATCTTGTCTCTAGTGCTTGGACATCCGATCTTGTCCTCTTGTAATCTCATAGTACGAGATCTTGTCGAGCTCTTTCTTGTATCTAGTTCATCTCCTAGAAGCGAGTTCTTGTAATCCACATATCTTGTTTCATACTTGCGATCTCGGGTTGTAGGATCTCCTAGATCATCACTGGTCGAGTTATTCATACCTATCAATCCCAAGTTGTGGGAAATCTTGTATCAATTACATATTCTTGTATCATTTTCCCTATGTGGGTGTTCTTGTAATCAGAAGTGTATTTCCAAAATCTTGTCTACTATAGTCAGAGAGCACAATCTAGTGCTCCCCTGACATTTTGGCAAGACTAGCTTCTATCTAGGACCTGGCATCATGAAGAACGCTTATGAACAGATTGTAGCATCACTTCAGGGTCTCCAACAAGAACTCGAGGACCTAACTCATCGATAGACACAAGTCGAGATGGGACATCCAGTGCATGTAGGTGCAATCCTCCAAGAATTACAAGAACGAATCAAGAGTCTTCAAGCAAATCAAGGGAGTATTCAAGTGAATCAACAATGTAGTACATTATTTATGAAGGAACCCCAGATTTGCATGCCAGAAAAGTTGGATGGGGATTGCACAAAGTTTTGTGGATTTTTCTCTAGCAAGATTAATTGTACATCCGTATGCAACCTAATAGATACCTTGGAGAGGCATCCAAGGTTGGGTTTATTGGAACCTTGCTTTGTGGTCACACATTATCATGGTTTGCCCCAATCTTGGAGAAGAACATGGCAGTAATTCAGGACTATGAGGGCTTTCTTGGAGAACTCACTGCCACATTTGGAGATGCAAACACAAGTGGAGTAGCAAAAAAAAAAACTTCAAAAGTTATGTCAAGGTAACCGCCTTGCCTCTACCTATGCATCAGAATTTAGGCAGTTGATATATGATCTCACTTGACATGAAGATTATTTCATAAGCCAATTTAGATGGGGTTTAAAAGATGATGTGAAGGACCTTTTGCTCATGATGCCAAAGGTTAAAACATTGAATAAATATATCATGCAAGCTATTCAATGTGATAACCGACTTTTTGAAAGGAAACATGAAAAACAAGTAGAAGGAAGACCTCCCTATTGGAAACCCTTCTAGCCCACTCCTAAAGATGAGTCTATGCCTGAACCTATGCAAATAGATGTAACTAGGTTTCAGCCTCTAACACCATAAGAGAAACAAATAAGGAGAGCTAACAAGTTATGCCTCTATTGTGGAAACCCTGGTCATATTGCAGTTAATTGTCCGAACAAGAGAACAAACTCTAGAGTCGCAGCCACCCTTGTAGAGTAGGGAAACGACGAAGTCTAGTTGTAAAAGAGACCATGCAGCTCGACCATGATATAAGAAAGGGTCTCATAATTCTAGCTACACCCATAGAAGCATGTCTTGCACATGTCAAGTTAATCATGTCCAAGAAGACCCTTTCCCTTATAGCCCTAGTAGATTCAGGAGCCTCCTCATGTTTCATCGATGAAGGATTGGTTAAGAAACATGGAATTCCTGTACTTCAAAAGAACAAACCAATAGTAGCTAAAGTAGTAGATGGACGAACTCTAGCATCTCGAATTATAACCATGGAAACCACACCATTAAGAGTACACCTTGGTGACCATGAGTCCCACATATGTTTCAATGTAATATTGAGCCTAGTACATCTAGTTATCATTGGAATGCCCTAGTTAAAGGAGTATAATCCAAACATTAACTAGGAAAAGAATAAAATCACCCGTCGAGATACCCAGAAGAACCCAAAATATGTCAGAGCCAAAGCCTTCATACATGTAGTAAGGAAGGAACCAACATATATGATCTATGCCATACTAGCTCAAAAAACCAAGAAAGATGATTGAGTGCAACTACCCAATGAGTACAAAGGCTTTGAAGATGTTTTTGAAAAGAAGAATGAAGATATCCTTTGGAAACAAAAACCCTATGATTGTGCTGTTAAAAGTCAAGGTTCAAGCTACAAATTCGTGGGGAATCTTTTATGGACATGTGGAGCAATCAAAGGAAGCCATAAGACACGAGATTCCATCAAGAAAAGTCACTCAATCACTCCCCAAGTCATCTCAACTAAGTCCTCCAAGTTAGGAGGCTGATTTGGAAAGGTAGTTCCTAGATTTTAGGGACACACTTCTCACTATAAAAGGAGCATGTATCCAGACTTCTTTTGGGGACATCTTCTTGGCGTTTTAGCTCATGTAAAGTGAGAACTAAGTGCTGGAGTTGTGATAAGCAAGCCCCTTTCTTAAGCTAGCCCCTTGCTTGCTTGTTTGTTTTCTTTTAGTAGGCATATCCATGTGTGTGTGCAGGCAGTGTTGCAACTCTCTACCCCTGAGTTGTTAGCATTGGTTCTCCCTCATATTGTATCCATTTGATGTAATTCCTCTCTCATTGGATAGCTATTAGAGTCTAATTTATGGTCAGCAATTTTTTGGAGCATTCTCTGAGTAGTCTGGGAGCAAGATTCATTTTAGTGAATTTGTGTGATTGATATCTCTCTCTGTGTGTGGGCTCTGTTGGAAATATTTTGCTCTTGTTAAACGATAATACTTTCTATCCAACTTTCGGAAGAGTATTATCGGGTCCTCGGGTTCTTGGGAGTGGTAGGGGTCTATTAGATAGAGGCCCTGTACTATTTTCCCATCTAATCATTCCACATCTTATCTAATCCTTCATCAATATCCAAAATAGATTTGCGGACAATTCACAACAGTAAAATCGTTCTTAACACGGATCAGGTGCGTCAGTTTATTGCCATACTATCGTTCTTACTATTTAAAAGTTCTAACATCAAAGTTGTTGTTATCTTCCTCGTCCTCTCAACAAAGGTAAACAGAATATACCGTATCTTATTCTATATTCTGATTGTAACAGAATAAAACGTCGTACACAGTACTACAACACCACAACAGATTACTCAATGGTTCACGATACTACACTTTCCAAACCGTCATATTCATCTTCAATCACACAATCCGTTATACACATGGTGTATACCAGAAAATTATTATCAACAGTGCGCACACATACCGTCAAAAAATGATATAACAGTATACTGAACGTCATCTACTGTAACACTTAATTCAGAGTACTCAAAAAGAGGTATATCTCAATACATTAATCAGATTCACTACTACAGAGAATAGTATCACAGTTTCTTGCAGATATCGACTAACCTTTCTTCTCAAGAAGTACTCAATGCTATGCACTTACAAAATAACAATCGTGACACAAACAACAGTTGAACTCTTGCTTTCTCTTGACGTCTCTAACTCTCTGTCTCTCTTGAGTAAATTCCTGTTAACCTTCACATGCGCAATTCTCTTCCACCTTTCTCTCCCATCTCAACTATCAATCCAAAACGTTCTCTCTTTCTCTTTCTCACACAGTGATCTCTGCTCCCACCAGCCAGACGGAGCGGCGGAAGTTCTCTCTTTTTCTTCTTCTTCATCCTACTTTTTATCGCTTTCGCATCCTTCATTTAGCGACTCTTGCGTAATTTCCTGCATCTCCGTCATTCCAGCCAAAATTCTTGTTTGTCCTTCTTCTGCGGTTGCGGTTGTCTCGCTCCGTCGGCCTTGTAACACTGGTACGCACGGTGGACTCGAACCCGCAAGATCGACCTGAATCTTATCAGAGATATCATTATCTGCAATCGAGGGCGTTTGTTTTTTGGGACTACCTGTTCCAGATTTCTGTTGCCGAATTTCTTTCTGTAATTGATTTATTTTCTGTTTTTGTTGTTCCAACTACTGCTTCTGCTGGTTAATTATATCTACCAAATCATGGTCGTGTTGGGAGACAAAACCTGAGCGTATGTTTTCCATTTTTGGAATTGTAATGGCCAACCATTTGCGACGAAAAAGTTTCCAACTGTTATGTACATGAGTGGTCAACTTTTGTTTTAATGCTTCGATATCGATTTTTGTCATTAAAGTGGCATCCAGATTAATTCCTTCGCCAGTTAAGACCTGTTTTTCTAAATCCTGCAAGACCTGTATTCTGGATCGTAAGACTTCAATTTCGTTCTGTAGAGTGGCATTCATTGCCGAAAAATTGGTCATTTCGTCATGTATCTGTTTCTGCACCGCTTCCTGGTACTGTTGGAATTCCTTAATAGATTTGGTAATATTAACTAATGTAACTATCAGTTGATTATGTTCATTCTGTACTTCTCTTAGCAGTTCTGTTTTATCTTTCAGTGCGTTTTGCAATTGTTGATTTGATGTTAACAAAGAATTAAAATGGTTCATATTGGCCAATGCCTGATCTTTTCCCAGTTGTAGCTTCTGTTCTTGTTGTATTAAAAAATCTGAGACTTCCTGTAATTTTTTCTGCATGCTATATACCTGATTTCCGGTTCCGGCAATAGAATCATTAGTATTCGACTTCTTCGAATTTACTGGTTGGGGTGACTGCTGTAACTTTCTTTTTGTTATCAACGAAAAAGGTGTTCCAAACACCCTTGCCTGTTCAGTGCCGTCTGTGGGGCATACATCCTCAGAGGAGTCTAACAGTGTATCGGGTTCATCTTGTTCATTTGTGTAGTTATGCTCTGAGCTGAGCATACCATGTTTTTCAACATTTGGTCTTCTAGCTTGTATGAATTGAAAAATAGCAGCTAAATACACTGGTAAACGAGTGTATTTTTGGGACCTGCGTTTGTCCCCAACAAAAAACTGTTTGTGTAAATGGTTGTACAACCAGTGAGCCCAGCTCACTTTTCCTCCTGTCTCCGCTTGTACTAGAGGCGAAAAATTTTCTCTAGACATAAGATCAAATCTGACTATAAAGCAGAGCCTTTCTAAGTACCATTTAAATTGTTCACGGCGAGTATATGTGGCATTCTTCATCATAAAATAGCGTCTGCGACCTTCGCCCTTACCAAATTCTTTTCGCAGGTCGTTATAAGAACATTTGGGAAAGTTTGCCTCTTCATACAACGGTAATTGAAATACTGACGAAACTAATTGTGGTGAAAATTGTACCTGATTTATAAGGAGACCTTTTGTTTGTCGCATGCTGTGTAACTGATTCTCTGTATCTTCATTACCTGTCCACTGTTCCCAGGGTAACTTAGCAAACTGGAGGAGTCCGATCCTCCGTAACCAGTTCTCATTTCTCCTAGAATGGATGTCAAGCTCTATTTTAAATTCTGTGGAAAATAATATGTTGTTATGCTGACCCGGTGATGTTGCCGAAGTTCTTGAGTCATCTTCATCATCCTGTAATGTAGTATCTGTTGTAGTCACAACACGGTTCTGTGCAATTGCGCGCTTCCTGAGTCGCCATCTTAGTATATCCGATTCAGACATAGTTGTAAGGCTCGCCGAAAATAATATGCTAGAGGTTTTGTTAATTAGTACGAGAGCTCGCAGAATACTATACAGAAAAATACTATGCTGGGCATACGCATTTTATAAGCACTAGAACTTGAACTGCCGTTTGCTGGAATGATGATATTTCATTCGGACATGACACTTCATACTTCTTACCGAAATTGTAGCATCAAAAATCATCATTCTGTATTTTATCCCGTAGATCGATGCTCGACTTGGAACGTCTTTTACATGTGCGAAGAGTATTATGCACAAAAAATCGTGACTTTTAATAAAAATCATCAGTACGATACAGGATTTGTAGGACCGAATTTTACAGTTCTGCTGCGAGACCTTCTAAATACATACTTCTAGCTGATCGAAAGATACGGGCAATCTTTTTCTTAAGAGTTTCTAATACATTTTTCAGGGTGTCGGGTTCTAATAATTGGGCATCTGTGCGCACCGAACTGAGCACAATAGCTTCCGAAAGTAAATTTTCAGCCTCGGTTTGTAAGAATGCTTCCTGTAAATAAAATTCATTGGCCAATGCTGCATCTCTGGCTGTCTTCATGTCTGTTACTTGTTGCTGCATTCGATGGATGTAATCATTTTGGTTGCGTACTTGATTGTCGAGCCTTTCTAACTGTTGGTTGAGGAACTGGATCGTTTTATGATATGCATCTCTTTCCCTTTTCGTATCTGCTAATCTTTTCTGTTTCTGAGGCTCTTCAATGAGATACTTATGTAGTATGTCGTTAACTGTTGATAAACTGTCTTTTGTAGTATTCAACTTGAATTCTTTTTGCTTCAGTTCTCTTTGCTGTTTTTGGTTTTGTTGATCTTTTTGGTCCAGCTGTAATCTAGTTTCTTCCAGTAAGTTGCCTAATGCTACTCTAACATCTTCTGCATCTTTGAAGTTCTGTGTTAACTTATTGATTTCTGCATTGGCTACTATCAACAATTCTTTTTGATTGTTCATTGTTTTCAGAGCTTCATCCCGTTCTTTTGTTATGTCTTCTTGGTCACTGAGTCGTTCTTGCAGCTGCTTCACCTGTTTGTGTAGGGCCTGATTTTCTGCCTTTACTATGTAAAATTCTTCTTGAAGAGGAGTAATATCGGCTTCCAGTAATTCTACTTTATGCTAAAACTCCTTGTAGATATTGTCTGTATCAGCTCTTATCTGAGCAGATAATTGCTGGGAGAGATTAATAAGAAACTGTCCGATCGATGCTAATTCAGAAAATACCTGAACAGATTGTGTTTGCAGAAATTGTCGTGGTTGGGCAAACGTATCGGTGAGTAATTGTTGAGAATTCGGTGGCGAGTAGTTAGGGGAAGATGATGATGAATCGTCGGGGTGGTCTTGGATGGGATGTACTTCATTTTCCGGTGGTAAAATGGGACGAGCTGCGTTAGAGCTTACCTTATTTGTATCCTGTTGTTCATTCGCTGCGGTGCCGGCATCTGTTGCTTCTGCTGCCTTCAGGAGCTTATCCAGTGCATCATTAGTAGGTTGTTGTTCATGGATTTGTTGGTTCTCTTGATGCTGCTGCTGACAGACTTTATCAGTTGAAATTGCTTCAGTTTCAGTTTGCTCCTGCGTTTGTTGGTGCTCAGACGCTAATGAATACGCTGATGATTCCTGGTGCATAGACGTATTTGTATCATGGAACCTCTCTTCATCTTGATACTTGGCCTCTGTTTCTACTTCCTTGTCTTGCTGATCAGCTTCATTCTCTACTGCTTTGTCTTGTTTACTGGCTTTCCCTTCTTTATTTTCGTGTTGTTGTTCTGTGTCGTTTTGTACTTCTTGCTGTTGTTCGGCTTCCTTTTGTATTGCTTCACCTGGATGCTGATCGACCTCCTGTTGTACTTCTTCGTCTTGTCCGACTGAACCTGCAACCTTACTTTCAGAAGAACTGATTCTGATTCATTTACTTCTGAATAACTGATTAATCTCTTCTTCATCTTCTTCGTCTTCATCTAAAGGTTGCGCTGATTCTTCAATCTGCAGTACTGGTCCTCTTGGTGGTGGTTGTGCTTGCATTATAGTTGGAAACAGAAATGACAGAATGTGCGGAAGTCGAGACCTCGGAGTTTTTCCTTTGTTAACTTGCTTCATGATTGAGACGCACTCCTTATGAATACGTTGAAAGAAAAACGACGCGAAGTTAACAGGTTCTCGGGCAGCTATATCGATGGCAGAATAAAATGGTCGAGAGATACCATAAGTTCGTTTCTGGAAATTGAGTATAGCAACTAGGAATTGTAATGCAGTTCTTTCGGGTTCTGGTCGGCAAAGAATGGCGTATTCATTAGATGAATAACGAGGGAAAAATTCTGCCATTCGGGTTACAGAAATCATGGGGAGATTCTCGCGGCCTTGTGGAGTCAAATGGTATACTTCAGCAAAAGATTGGAATGTGATTACAGTTCTGGAAGGTAAGGAGAGGAAAACCCATTGTTTTTCGGTGGGAGAAACTCGAGCGATAGCAGAAATGATCTGTGCGAAGAAGGGGTGAGCTTCTACTGAGTGCCAGGGCAGCTCGGCGAAATTACCCAATCCTCGTACACGCAGGTAATTTCCTACTTCAGCAGGGATACCATCAGCAAAAGCTGTATAGTTTGCTAAGGATTCCATTGCGCACAGATACAAGACACAAAACACGAGTATTCAGAAAATACAGCCGTGATCGCAAGATACTATATTACCTATCCGGCGAGTTTAAGTGAGTTATATAAGAGATTTATACAAAGAATATTTTAAACGGTACTAATTACACAAAACGGGTAGTAATGTCTATATCTGGTGTGCATGCATGCAAAGAGAGAAAAAGGAGCGGGCGGCTTGACATAAATAGATATTAAAATACGGCGATTACACTTACTTTATTGATTATACCAAATTAAAACAAAAAGGAACTAAAAGACAGAAAGAAAATTAAGAACTTGCGGTACCCTGTGTACCCTTGTTATCGCAGCTGTGACGTTACTTGATACGGCCGTAGCTTAGAACCGTTTATCACTTTTGGAAGTGGTTGTCCAGTCAATGTAGTCAATCGAAAAGTAGCCGGACCAACTTGTTCTGAAATCTTGAATGGACCGAACCAACGTAACTTGAATTTTCCTGCTGATCTATTGGACTTTGCATTGTAAAAAAGAACAAGCTGTCCTACCGAAAATACTGGAGTCTTTAAATTACGGTCATGTGTCCTGGCCTGTCTTAGTTGGATTTCTTTCATAGTTAAGAAACTGAGCCATCGGTGCTCATCTAATTCTCTAAGTGTTTCCAACCGAAATACCAATGACTCTTCTGGTAGAAGCTTCTAAGAAATTGCTACTCTTAAACTTGGTATTACAATTTCCATTGGGGTGATTGCTTCTAGTCCATAGGCTAATTTGAATGGTGTCAAGCCGGTGGTTACCTTATATGTTGTGCGATAGGCCCATAAGACTGCAGGTAGCAACTGATCCCATCTTTCCGGTGTTTCTCTAGTCAATTTCTGAAGCATGTTCAGCAAAGATTTGTTGGTACTTTCTGCCAATCCATTTGCACGAGGATAATATGGTGAGCTGAATTTATGACTGATCTGGAACGACTGTGTTAATGATTTCATCAAATTGTTCATAAAATGGGTGCCCTGATCTGAAACAAGCTCTAGTGGCAATCCAAATCTTGGAAAGACATCTGATAATAGACATTTTGCTACTGCAACTGCTGTAGCCGAACGTAAAGGCCATGCTTCTGCCCACCTGGTTGCGTAGTCTGTGCAAGTCAATATATACCGGTTGTTACTGAATACCGCGGGAGGTGTGATTGGACCAATAAAATCTAGAACCCACTTCTGAAATGGTTCTAAAGGAAGTACTGGATGAAGTGGAAAGTAATGGCGTTGTAGTGGTTGTCCAGTTCTTTGACAACTATCACAAGTTTTGATAAATTCCAATACATCTCTGTACATAGTTGGCCACCAAAGTCCACTTTGCAGAATTTTTCGGTGAGTAAGATCTGCTGCAAAATGTCCTCCTGTTGGACTTGAGTGAGCTAGATTGATGACTGAGTTTACTTCATGTGTAGGGATACATCGGAGTAAGGTTCCTGTATGATCTGCATAATAAAGTTCTCTAGCAACTAACCGGAATCTTCGACTAAAAACTGCAATTTTTCGGCGTGTAGCTGTAGGGACTTCAGAAGGTAGACATCCATCCGAAAGGAAGGTCAATAACTGATCATAATACGTAGTTGGTACTGGTTGGTTCGACAATTCCTCAGTAGTTGGTTCTGAAGTATAGATGGCTGGCGTTGTATCATTTATGCCGACCGGAGGTTCACCTGAATCTAAGCGTGACAAAAAGTCTGCTAAAGCATGTGAACTACCTGGCCGATGAGTGACATCATAGTCGAATTCCTGCAATAGTAGGACCCATCGTGCTAGGCGGCCACCTATATGTTGCTGCCGAACCAAGTAAACAAGTGCAGCGTGATCGACATGAAATGTAAATTTTTGGCCCAGCAAGTAATGTCTGAATTTTTTTACCGAATACACTAGTCCTAAGCATTCCCTCTCTGTTACCGAGTAGTTCTTCTCTGTAGGTGCTAATCTTCTGCTAGCATAGTATACTGGTCTAAACCATTTATCGGTTTGTTGCATCAGTACACTTCCTATTGCTATATCAGATGCATCAACGAATACGTGAAATGGGTGATCCCAATCTGGTGGCTGTAAAATGGGAACCTGTGTTAATAACTGTTTCAGTCGATCAAATGCTATCTGACATTCCTGAGTCCATTCGAATTGCCGTGGAGTCTTGGAAATTAATTTGTTCAGTGGTATTGCCACATGAGCAAGCCACCGTAAATGTCTTCCATGCCATCTCACTTGACCCATAAACCGCATTACTTCTTTAGGTGTATTAGGCATCGGAGCTTCTAATACTGCTGAAATTTTATCAGGATCGACTTGAATACCCTGTCCCGATATGATGTGACCAAGTAACTTACCACATGAAACCGCAAACACAGATTTTTTTCGGTTTAAACACAATCTATATTCTCTACATTTCTGAAAGCAACATCGTAAATGTACCAGATGTGCGATCGTCTTACCAAAAATTGAAAAATCGTCAAGGTATACTTGCATAAATGAGGTGAGATAAGGAGAAAATATCTCCTGCATACATCTTTGAAATGTGCTTGGTGCATTCCTCAATCCAAACCACATTACTGTACAAGCAAAGACACCCCAATTTGTAATAAATGCCGTTTTTGGTATATCCTCTTCAGCCATTCTTACTTGGTTATATCCACTGTATCCATCTAGAAATGAATACATCTCATGACCTGCTACTTTGTCAAGCATAGTATCCAAAAAGGGAATCGGAAAAGGATCCGGTACTGTTGCAGCATTTAATTTCCGATAGTCTACGCAGATTCTCAATTGCTTGTTTTTCTTCGGTACAATCACAATCGGTGAAATCCATTCCGCATGTTCTATTGGTACTATGAATCCAACTTTTAATAACCTATCAAGTTCAGCCTTTACCTGTGATGCATAATGTGGGTTCATCCGGTAGCTGGTTTGCTTTATCGGTTTCACTTTTGGTTTTAGCATAACTCTATGTTGATAAATACGAGGATCCAAGCCCTTCATGTCTTTGTAATCCCATGCAAAGACGTCAGTAAATTCTTGGAGTAACTGAATTAAATCTGCTTGAAATGCTTCCGGTAAGTTTTGCTTTATCTTTACAGGACGAGGGTGATCTTCATCTCCAAGATTATAAGTAAAAAACTGGTCTTCTGGAACATAAAATTGTTGATATTTCTCTGTATTAGCTGATGGTTTGAGAAGTTGCTGTAGTTCATTATCGTGAATCGAAATGGTATCTTCCTCCTTAGTTTCTTCGGCAATGGGTATTACTGTACATACTGAAGCATTCCAGGTATCTACAACAGACTGTAGATCAATAGTTCCTAATGTCATTAAATCAACATTATTCTTCAGAAATTCTTCTTCTTCGTCATCGGACAACCCATCTAACATATGGACTAGTTCGGCAAAATATGGTCGAGCATGTAACTCACAGGGTTGTATCGCGTCTAACTTTACAACACATTTGCGATTTTTATCTTTGAACGTAAGTTCCTGGGCTGACCAGTCTTGAATTACCTTGGCTTGTTTCAACCAAGGACGGCCGAAAAGTAGATTGTAATCTAGGGTGGATTCCGGCAATTCTAGAACAACGAAGGTCATCTTGAATGTTGTGTCTTGCAAGGTTATGGGTATATCTCGGACAAGTCCTACTGGATGGACTCTAGATTGATCAGCCATCCTAACAAAGAATTGAACTGGTTCTATCTTAGTCCATCCCAACTTCTTACAAAGTGACGCAGTGGCAATATTCACGCCAGACCCCTCATCAATTAAAACTTGTGTGATTTGATGTTTATTAAACCATACCGTAATCAGAGGAACTGAGTGATCTACCGTAGAGTCTGGCTCTGGTTGTACTGTTGCGGTAGCCGGAATGCAAGCAGATTTTGTAATAAACTGCTATTGAAATTGTTGGCGTATTCCTGGTACTAATGCCAGTAATTGCCCGAAAGGCAGTGTGATGGATGCTTTTGACAATATATCCCATGCTGGTTGCAATTGATTTGCATTTTCCTTAACTGTTGAAGATGTAGCTTGGTCTGAAGATGGTAATTCTGCTGCAGATGATGTACCTGCTTCTGTATTGTCAGCATGAGCTTGTGTCGTATCCGGGGACTGGATTACTGGAGTAGGTTCTGGAAAAACAGGTGGTTCTACGGTGGTCCATTGACTAGCTTTATTATACATTCTGTGTTGTTCACGTATCCCTGGTTCAAATAATTCTGCTTCCGGTTGCAATTGTTTACCGGAACGAGTTTGAACTGCTGCTGCCTGCGTCTCTACAGGTGTGATTGTTACCACATTGGCCATTGGGTTTTGACGTTCCTTTTTCCTTTGGTCATATTCCGCTGCATCTCTATAGAATCTTCTAATATGGCCCAATTGTCCACAGAAATGACATCGTGGTGGTGGTAAATTATGATTTTCCGGTGGTGGTCCATTCTGCCAGCGCGGTGTATTATAGCTATTGTTCCTCTGTCCTCGATAATGCCGATAACCTTGTTGTTGATTGTTTCTCAAATGTGGGGGTACATATTGATTGGCTAGCTGCCCTTGTTCCTGAATAATTGCATTAACTGTTGCTGTTCCTTGTCTTCTGGCATTGTATGCACAATTCTCAGTGGTATGTCCAACAATGTTACAGATGGCGCAATAGATCTGATTTAACGCACACTGGGCACTAGTATGTCCTGAATTCTTGCATGTGGTGCAATATACTTGCTTAGTTATATCTTCAGCCATATGTTTGTTTGTTTTTATCCATTCCAAATCCTCTAAAAATCCACCAACTTTGTTTTCCAGCTGAAGGGTCATTGCGATCACTGCATCGAGGGTCATGGCTCCTACACAACTTATAATCATGATTTGCCTAAGTTGAGGAAGTAAGCCATTGATAAACCACTGTGTAATAACATCGTCTGGTAAATTAGTATGAGCCTGGGGTAACTGTCTTAAATGTGTTCTGAAAAGGGTAGCATACTCTTGTACAATTTGATTTGGTTTCTGTCTGTTGTTCTGTAAATAATCAAAGATCTCTGCAGGGTCCGGTGGATGGTTGAGAACAGCGTAACTGATTTCAAAGGTGCGTACGTGAGCATCTGGATCATCTCCTGGAAATCCACTAAACTTTGTGTATGTTACTCCCGTTGGAGCCGATCTGGGTTGACCTAACTGTCGTTGCGGTTATTCGTTCATCGTGAGTGTATTATACCTTCCTTCTGTATTTTTGTTTTGAGTTTCTGAACTACCGGAATTTGTTTCACCAAATGGCACACTTTCCGGTGCAATTAGCTTACTTACTATATTGCGAATTTCTGTTTCAAATAGTCTTCCTTCCTCCTTGATATCCAGAGTAGGAGGACTTGCTTCCAAACGTTGTAGTTGAGCGGAAGATTCAGCGGAAACTGCTGAGTCGTCATCGAAAAACTGTGATTTTCTTACCGAAATTCCACTGGAAGGATTCGAAATTGTGAATGGATACGGTGTTGATTCGCCTGTGTTAATTTCCTTCCCTAAAGTGTTTCTAATCGTAACTGAATCTAAATCTATTCCGAAAACTTTTAGACTAGATTCCAACTGCGTATTGGTAGGTTCCAAAATTGCTGTATTTTCGACAGTTTGCACCGTAGTGATACCAGACAGTTCTAGAGATGTAGTACGTTCTACCGTGATTTCACCGGAATCAGTTTTATCGTTCGTCACTTTTTCGACAACTGGGTCAGGTCTAATTGCACTAGTACCTCCCAGAGTTGTTCTTAATACCCCTAACTGGTGATTCTTGGGATACTTTTCACCTGATCGAGTAATCGGCATGTAGCATTTCCGTACTGATCATATAGTATTACGAACAGAACAGTCTTGCAACAATCTGATTCTGTTGCTACTGTACATCCAACAAAATTTAATTCGAACAAAATACCAGGCAATCTTAATGCCACATCCCTAGTGGGATCGCCAATGTTAAACGATAATACTTTCTATCCAACTTTCAGAAGAGTATTATCGGGTCCTCGGGTTCTTGGGAGTGGTAGGGGTCTATTAGATAGAGGCCCTCTACTATTTTCCCATCTAATCATTCCACATCTTATCTAATCCTTCATCAATATCCAAAATAGATTTGCGGACAATTCACAACAGTAAAATCGTTCTTAACACGGATCAGGTGCGTCAGTTTATTGCCATACTATCGTTCTTACTATTTAAAAGTTCTAACATCAAAGTTGTTGTTATCTTCCTCGTCCTCTCAACAAAGGTAAACAGAATATACCGTATCTTATTCTATATTCTGATTGTAACAGAACAAAACGTCGTACACAGTACTGCAACATCACAACAGATTACTCAATGGTTCACAATACTACACTTTCCAAACCGTCATATTCATCTTCAATCACACAATCCGTTATACACATGGTGTATACCAGAAAATTATTATCAACAGTGCGCACACATACCGTCAAAAAATGATATAACAGTATACTGAACGTCATCTACTGTAACACTTAATTCAGAGTACTCAAAAAGAGGTATATCTCAATACATTAATCAGATTCACTACTACAGAGAATAGTATCACAATTTCTTGCAGATATCGACTAACCTTTCTTCTCAAGAAATACTCAATGCTATGCACTTACAAAATAACAATCGTGACACAAACAACAGTTGAACTCTTGCTTTCTCTTGACGTCTCTAACTCTCTGTCTCTCTTGAGTAAATTCCTGTTAACCTTCACATGCGCAATTCTCTTCCACCTTTCTCTCCCATCTCAACTATCAATCCAAAACGTTCTCTCTTTCTCTTTCTCACACAGTGATCTGTCCCACCAGCCAGACGGAGCGGCGGAAGTTCTCTCTTTCTCTTCTTCTTCATCCTACTTTTTATCGCTTTCGCATCCTTCATTTACCGACTCTTGCGTAATTTCCTGCATCTCCGTCATTTCAGCCAAAATTCTTGTTTGTCCTTCTTCTGTGGTTGCGGTTGTCTCGCTCCGTCGGCCTTGTAACACTCTCTATTCTAAGGGCTGGTTCTTCTTCTCTATTTATTCATTTGCAATGATTTTGGTGTCATTCGTTAGCTATTAGAGTGCTCTAAAGTGAACCCAATTTTGAGATTCATTCTGTGTATATTCTTTAAGAAAAGCTTGTTGGAGTGAAGTGAGGTCTCTGCTTGACTAGCAGTTGTGAGCATTCAACTAGCACATGTTGTAGACATTGTTTCTCTTTGTGTATGCATCCATTGCAAGTGAAATTTGTTTTGTTGGAAAGCCCTTGGTGTCTACTACAGGTCTACAAAAGCTCAATGGAGTTCTCCGCATATGCTCTCAGAAAGAGCATTTTTGGTGTGCAGAGGTCAAAGAAAGATACCTATGGAGGTCATTCGTGCTTCATCGTTGCATAGGGGTTGAGATACTTCCCCCATCATGTGCCATAGAACTTCAAGAGGGAGCACAACTGCCCTTTGGACCAATCTACAAACTACGCCTAGAGGAACTTACAGAACTATGCAAGAACATTGATGAGAATCTAGTAAAGGGGTTTATCAAACACTCAAATTATCTAGGAGGAGCTCCTAAATTTATTTGTACAGAAGAAGGATGGGAATCTCCGGATAGACTATCCTGGATAAAGCAAAATTGTTCATGAAGATTGACCTTTGAGGAGCTTACAATCTTATCAAGATTATAGAAGGAGACGAATGGAAGACATCATTTCAAACAAGGTATGGCCATTTTGAATATATAGTTATTCCATTCGGTCCCACAAATGCTCCAACTGTCTTCCAACATGTGATGAATGATATCTTTTGAGAATATTTAGATGATTTTGTTGTAATATACCTTGATGATATCTTGATATTCTCCAAAAATATAGGGAATCATGAATGGCATGTAAAGAAAGTCCTAGAGAAACTAAGAGAAAGAGGATTATATGCAAAATTAGAGAAGTGCTCTTGCCATAAGATAGAAGTGGAATTTTTTGGGTACATTGTATTACATAAAGGAATTTTTAGGGATCCTAAGAAGATTGAGACAATCCTTGATTGGCAACCACCTTCATGTGTTCAAGATGTACAATGTTTTCTGGGGTTCGCCAATTTCTACAGGATATTCATCAGAGATTACTCCAAGATAGTGACAACTCTTACCAAGCTTAGAGGGAACTCCAAATTCTCTTGGACCGAAGAAGCAAAAAAAGCCTTTCAAACCTTGATATCAACATTCACTACTCCTCCAATTCTAATTCATCTTGATTCTAGTAAGCCCTTCTTCGTAGAGACAAACACATCAGACTTTGCCCTAGGGGCCATTCTTTCCCAATATGGAGATGATGGACACCTACATCCAGTTGCATATCATTCAAGGAAATTTTTCCCTATAGAAATTAATTATGAAATTCATGATAAAGAACTTCTTGCCATAGTGGACGCGTTTGACACCTAGTGTCACTATCTAGAAGGAGCAACTCATAAAGTTATTGTGTATACAGATCACAAGAACCTAGAGTATTTTATGACCACCCTTATTCTCAATAGAAGGCAATCTTGATGGAGTAACTTTCTATCCAGATTTGACTTCTTCATCACATACCGTCCACGACATCAACAATGTTAGTCAGATGCCCTATCTACAAGATCTTATCTTGCACCAAAGAAGGGCGAAGAGGCCTTTGATCAACAAGAGAGTGTATTACTCAAGCCTAAGCATCTCCAGTTAGCAGCTATCTCTTCAAGCCATCATGAAGATTCAAACTTGAATCATTTGATCTGTGAGAATCTACCAGAAGATGAATTGTTTTGTAATGTTAAGCAGAAAGCTCGAGGAGGAAAAGTCCAAGAGGTAAACAAATTTCAGGAAAAGGATGGATTAATAGTCTATAAGAACTTATTGTATGTCCCTCTAGGGAAGCCCATGATCCAAGTACTTCAACAACGTCATGACAACGTTGCAGTAGGAAATTTGGGAGTGAGCAAGTCAATAGAACTTATATCAAGGGATTTTTGGTGGCCTCTAATGTGGAAGGAAGTCAAAGAATATATCCAAATCTATGACACTTGCAATAGATCTAAGGTACCCGGACATAAAACTCATGGCCTCTTCCAACCTTTACCTATTCCAAAAAGTCCATGGGCTTCATTGTCTATGTATTTCATCACAGATTTACCAAAGTTAGATAAGTATGATGCCATTCTTGTTATTGTGGATAGATTTACAAAGATGGCACACCATTCCAACTACCAAGGCAATCATAGGTGTAGCCACTGCTAGACTTTTTCTCATATACATCTTTAGGCTTCATGGATAGTGTGATGATATTGTCAGTGATCGAGGTCCACAGTTCATATCCAGCTTCTTGAATAGTCTTTGCAAGCTCCTTAGTGTTCATCTTAAACTATCTACAACAAATTATCCATAGTCTGATGGACAAACAGAATGGGTGAATCAATTCCTAGAGCAATATCTCTGTTGCACCAGCAGCTATCACCAAAATGATTGGTTTGACTTGTTACCCTTTCTAGAGTTTGCTTATAACAATAGTGTTCATCCATCTACTAAGCAAACTCCCTTCTTTGCAAATTATGGATAACATCCAAGGATGTATATACAACTCTCAAATCATGTCAAGAACCCAGCTACCAGAGATAAGGCCCACAACCTCATGGAAATTCACAAAGAACTCAAGGAAGAGATTCATAAAGCTCAAGAAAATTATAATTACTGTGCATATCAACATCGTGTTCAAAATCCATCATATCAAATTAGGGATAAAGTATGGTTACTCAGAAACAATTTGCAAACTTCAAGGCCTTGTGCAAAGTTAGATCATCAATTATTTGGTCCATTCACCATCCTGGCCAAGATTAATCATGTCACCTTTAAGCTCCAGCTACCAAGTACCATGAGACTACATCCACCTTTCAATGTGTCCATGTTGGAACCATATCAGATTTCACCATTGAGGGGGGAGAGACCAAGTCCTTCACCACCTATCAAGGTTGATGATCAAGAAGAATTTGAGGTTGAGCATTTCCTAGATTCAAGAATATCCCGAGGAAGATTGGAGTATCTTGTTCATTGGAAAGGGTATGACATCAGTGATTGCACTAGGGAACTTGCAGAGAACCTTCATAGAGCACTAGTCAAGGTTTGCGAATTTCATAAGAAAAATCCAATGAAGCCTAGACCATAGATCATTATCGCTCCTCGTGGAACTCCTCGCTTGAGGGGGAGGTGATGTCATGGACAAAGAAACCATCATAGACCTCAGATTCCATGTCACTTCTATATCTCATGCTTGGCTCACAATTTGGGGAATCCAATGCTTCCATTGTGTCTAGAGCATGCCAAAACCCTAAGATTGATAGCCTAGTAGCCTCATTCCGATATCCAAAATGCATGTTTCAAATTGATGACATCATCAATTTGTAATTGCCTTTCATGAACCACCCTTGAAAACCTATATATGGAGGGGTTGACCACATTCATAATCGGTCCTGCCAATACCAGTCTTGGTAGCTCAAGGATTCGTGATCGCCAAGTAAGTACTCTCCAAGTTCTACTTCCAGTTCTTTTCTTGTTCCTTGTTCCAGTCTTGTCTAGCCTAGTTCTTGGACATCATGTCTTGTCCTCTTCTAATCTCATAGTACAAGATCTTCTCAAGTTCTTTCTTGTATCTAGTTCATTTCCTAGAAGGGAGTTCCTGTAATCCACATATCTTGTTTCATACTTAGGATCTTAGGTTGTGGGATCTCCTAGATCATCTCTAGTTGAGTTCTTCATACCTACCAGTCTCCGATTGTGGGATGTCTTGTATCAGTTACATATTTTTTGTATCATTTTCCCTACTTGGGTGTTCTTGTAATCAGAAGTGTATTTCCAAAATCTTTTCTACTATAGTCAGAGAGCACAGTCTAGTGCTCCCCTGACAAATGGAACCCATGGGGATTGCATCCAAGATAAGAACCTCGTGTGAGCTACATCAGTCTTTAGCTTCACCACATTGATGAATTTCACCCTCCATTAGTTTTTTGTTCTTGATGCCTTGGAAGGAATGCATGATAAATGATGAAAACCCAGTTTTTCCTTCATGTGAGAATGCCTTCTATGATAGATGTCCGTGTAACGATCATTCCCCACTGTCATTGCATTCAAGATCAATGTCCTCCAAAAAACGAATCAAAAGAACCACCTTTGAGAAATGGATTACCACCTTCTATCAGGATTGTGTTGATTGCCTTCTTCTCACATGTGTCCCATATACTAGAAAAGAAGAACACTCGACTCCACTCATCCATCCCAATGTTAATCCATTGCTATTAGAATTGTTCTATCCTTTATCAAAACAAGAGGGAATATCAACGTTGAATACACTTTTCTCCAAAATCTTTTCATACTATTGAGTGGAATCACTATGGCAGCGGGTGTGTGTTAGGATACTTGATGCAACAATATACACAAAATCAAGGATATGTCCTAGATTTGATACCCAAATGTGTTTGATAGCCTATTATTTTGAAGCTCTCAATGAGAGGCATCCAATGATGGAATGTTTAGCTTGATTGAGCCTATTTGCTTTAAGTTACACCCTAAAACTTAAGTCTCTAGGATCACTTACCTATGTTGGTGTAAATTGCAAGCCTACACATTTGGCTCAAAGGATACATTGAAGTTCATACACACATGAAGAAGCATAGGAACATATGCTAGTGGCTAATTACCACTTTACCTCATTGTAAAAGTCAAATTGACTTAGAATCTCTTGTAATCACCTACCAGAAGGATTCGTGGAAAATTAGTTGATTGACTGAAAGAATATCTCCAAGCATTTAGGAACTTGATCATAGGGAGCCAAAAGTTTGAATTTTAATTCAAATTTTTAGTCATCTCTTATAAAAGTGTACATGAAAAGTCGCGGGCAAGGTAGAGCACTCCCGAACATAGCATTATTGTTTTTTGAGTGTGTGTGAGGTCTACACTCAAGCCCACACCTCTCTATATATTTGGCAGTGAAATTCATGCCAATGGAGTTGTACACCAATGTTCATTAATACATACATTCATATTGTCCATCTCTGAGTTCTCTGTTAGTCTACTCAAAAGTCTGTCAACGTGTCAAAGGCATATCTCGGTCACTTCTTCACCAAATTCAGTGATTCAAAGCTTGTTGGACTTGAAGTAATATACATGCTGTCAAAGTTTGAAGACATTCTATTCAGCCATTTGGGAGAAATCTGCGTCGATGTGAACTCTGGTCATTTTTTGCTACAGTCCTAAAAAGTCGAGGGTATAACTTAACTTGCTAAATTGATTTCTCTTAGCATAGTTTATCATTTTACATCATTCCACTTGGTACATCATTCCACGTGCTATAGGTAGCTTACTAAGCTAATTAGATACCCCTAAAAGGAATTTTTCCAATCCCTACTATGCTGGTCATACTGAGCAAAGTACTCAGCAGGTGTTAAGACAAAAATAGAAGGTTTTCTTGAGTTTGTGACTTCCAAAGTTATCTGTTTTGATTCAATCATTGCACACACCATTTCCAAAGGACATAGGACATTTTATGGTGTCATTGGAAAGCTAAGGAGTTCTAGTTATCAACTCGGAAGCAAAAGAGGGCTGGTACAAAGCAGGTTTAGCACTAGCTACTCAGTCTCTTGGAGCATCCATCCATCTATCCCAACAGTGGTATCAGAGCAAACAAAGGTAAAATGGGAGATGGTTTTCCTTCATTTATTGACAAATTGGACAGGAAAAATTATCAAGCATGGTCTCTAAGGATGAAGACCTAATTACAAGGAAGGAGTTTATATGGATACATCTCACGAGATGAGGAATTGCCCTCATTCAAAGCAAGAGGAGTACCAACCAAGGAAGAACATGAAAAGCTCAACACATGGTGTGCTAAGGATGCATTGGCACGGGACATCCCAAGAGACTTGGGAAACCTTGTCATCATATTTTTCCTCCAACACAAGGGCTAGGAAAAATCAGTTGTGGATTGAATTCACAACTCTAAGGAAGCAACCTAAGCAAGCTGTTTCAGAATTTGTGACCATAGGAGAAGAGATTGAAGAAGACCAGATTGTAAGGCAAGTGATCAATGGGATCAAGGCTGATGACAAATGGGAAAGCTTCACCACTGCCATGGATCTCTACATGGACATGCACACTCCAGATCTTACAACTCTCATGGGACAATTGTTTACTCATGAAGCAAAGCTCAACAAAAATGGAGACACATCCAAAGGTAATAACTCTTCTGCCCTATACACTGATAAGAAGTCTAAAGATAAAGGCAAGAGCAAGAAGGTGGAAGATGAAGGATATACCTCTCAAGCCAACTATGTAGGGAGAGGTAGATCTTCAAGAGGAAGGGGCAGAGGAGGTAAGTCAGGTATGGGGAGATCTTATAACTCCTCACCATGCAACATTTGTGTTCTATCAAATCATACTACAGATGAGTGTTTCAGGAATTACAAGAACCAGAGAGGAAGAGGATACCAAAGAGGTGGCTACTCATAGTCAAGAGGTAGATTCAACCATCACCAAGGTTACAACAATAACTACAACAACAAATACAACAATAATTACAATGGCAACTACCAAGGAGGCTTCAAATCCAGAAAGGATTACAACAACTACACAGAGGAGCAAGATGACTCTCTTCAGATCATGAACATGACTTCAAAATCAGGTACAAATGATGACCACCTATTCTACATTGACTCAGGATGCTCAAATCATGTGGCTGGCAACTCTCTGATCTTGAGGAACCAAAAGGTAAGCATCAAGTCCAAACAGGTGATGATACAAAGCATTCAGTAGTTAAAGTTGGAAATGTTAAGACTTGTGATGGAAATCAAAATTTGTTAAGCAGGGTACTCTATGTACCAACCATTACCAAAAATTTGATGAGTGTTGGTCAGATTGTGGAGAAAGATTTGCAGGTCAGATTCAATCAATATGGAGCATATGTGGAGGATCCAAGACATGGGTTCAAGAGGATTGCTAAAGGAAGATACAAAAAATATTACACTATACAGTTATAAAGATCAAACACTTTCAGAGCTTGAGATTTGGCACAAAAGGTTAGGGCACATAGGAGAAAGAACCTTGAAACAAATGTGCAGGGACCAACGTGTGCTTGGGATACCTAATGTATCCAAGCAACATATGATTTACAAGTGTGGTGCTTGTCAATTTGGTAAGTCTCATAGGTTACCCTTCTCCAAGAAAGGATATATGCATGAAGACTACCTAGAGCTTGTACACACAGATGTATGGGGACCAAGCAAAGACCCCTCAGTCTCAGGATCAAGGTACTATGTGTCTTTCATTGATTATTATAGCAGATGGACTGTATTATACTTCATGAAGCACAAGGATGAGGTATTTAATTGTTTTAAAAAATATCTTGCATTAGTTGAAAATCAGAGAGGAAGGAATTTGAAGAGGTTAAGGTCAGATGGAGGAGGTGAGTACTTCTCCAATGAATTTGAAGACTTCTTGCAGGACAGAGGAATCAAAAGAGAGATAACCACAAGGTATTCTCCTGAAAAGAACGGGGTAGCTGAGAGAAGAAATAGATTAATTGTTGAGACAGCTAGATCTATGCTTAATGAGAAAAAGCTACCTAACTATCTATGGGCAGAGAGTGTTTCTACTGCCACTTATCTCATAAAGAGGTTACCATCTAAGTCTCTTGATGGCATGACACCCTATGAAGCATGGCATGGTAAGAGACCTTCACTTGACAATTGCAAAATATTTGGATGTGTAGCCTATGTACACATTCCTTCGCAGATAAGAGGTAAGCTAGACCCAAAGGTTGAAAAATGCATCTTTATTGGGTATGATTTAAATAAAAAAGGTTACAGGTTTTATAATCCTATCAATAAAGCATTTATGGTAAGCAAAGATGTCTTTGATGAAAATGATTCTTCGTATGAGAATGAATGCAGGAAGGTCAAATTACCCTATGATTTGGAAGAGGAATTTCCAAGTCTTACAAAGGAGGAACCTACTCAGAATGAAGCCTCAAGTTCAGATGATGAAGACACTATCAATCTTGAAGAATTCAAAGCATGGAAGTCAAAAGGCAAAATGAAGATGAAGAAGCTTGAAGACATACCTGAATCCTCAACTCAACCATTTAGAAGATCACAAAGAGAAAGCAAGAAACCTATCAGATATGGGTATGATACATCTCTTGTTACTAAACATTTTGTTTATCTTGCCAAAGATTTGTCAAATGAAGAACCATGATCATATGAAGAAGCAATAACCAAATCAGAATGGAAAGAAGCTATGGATGAGGAGATTGATGCTCTCAAAGAGAGTGACACATGGGAATTAGAACCTAAGAAGGACTCAATGAAGGCAATAGGATCCAGATGGATCTATAAGCTTAAAAGAAACTCTGATGGCACAATCAATAGGTACAAAGCTAGATTGGTAGCCAAGGGTTTTGCACAAACCCAAGGCATTGACTATGAGGAGACATTCTCACCTGTGGTGAAGATGCCAACCATCAGAGTGTTGGTAAGTGTGGCTGCATCAAAAAATTGGAATATGTACCAATTGGATGTCAAGAATGCTTTCTTGAATTGATGGATTTCAGAGGAGCTATATATGTCACAACCTCCTGGTTATGAGGACCATAAGAAGGTAACATATGTTTGCAAATTAAAAAAGGCTTTATATGGATTGAAGCAGGCACCTAGGGCATGGAATTACAGGTTAACCACATACCTCCAAGACCAAGGATTTGTCATGAGCAAGGCAGATACTTCTCTGTTCATTAAAAGAAGCAATTCAGAGGTAATATACCTTTGTGTTTATGTTGATGAAATCATCATTATAGGTAATGATGTCAATGGAATCAGATATATCAAAAGTCAAATGATGAAGGAGTTCAAGATCAATGATCTTGGTCTATTGAATTTTTTTTGGGACTTGAATTAGTCTACACTAATTCAGGAATATATATTACTCAAAAAAAGTATATACAAGACATGTTGAAGAAGTTTCAGTTGTAGGATGCTAAAGTAGCAAGCACTCCAATGGAGGTAAACTTAAAACTAAGTGCCCATGAAGGTGATGAAGTCAAGGACATTACAGGTTATCAAAGTATGGTGGGTAGTTTGAACTATGCTACCTTAACAAGGATAGATATTGCATATGGAGTTAGTGTGCTAAGTCAATTTATGCACAAGCCAAGGATACCTCACTTAGAGGCTGCCAAGAGAATCTTGAAGTATCTCAAGGGTACACAAACCATGGTTTGTATTTCCCTTACACTTCAGATATTGATATCAAAATTTATTCAGATGCAGATTGGGAAGGATGCAAGGATGATAGGAGGAGCACTTCTGGATATATCTCTTTTGCAGGTGACAAACCAATTTCATGGTCTTCAAAGAAGCAACCTACTGTTGCTTTATCTTCCACAAAGGCAGAGTATAGAGGACTAGCTAATGCCACACAAGAAGCAATATGGATTAAGCTTTTGTATACAGAATTGGGTTTGTTCACTAGGTCTCCAATAATCTTTGGAGATAATACAAGTTCTCTTCACCTTGCAGCTAATCCTATTTACCATGCTAGGACCAAACACATAGAGGTCCATTACCATTATGTGAGAGAGAAATTGATAAGCAAGGATATTCAACTTACCTATGTATCAACCATGCAATGTGCAGATTTGTTGACTAAAGCTTTGGATGGAACCAAACTTTGCAGGTTCAAATCCATGATTGGATTGCAGGATATACTTGAAGATTGAAGATGAAGACTTAAGCCAAAATGTTTGGCTTGAGGGGGAGTTGTTGGTGTAAATTGCAAGCCTACACATTTGGCTCAAAGGATGCATTGAAGTTCATACACACATGAAGAAGCATAGGAACATATGCTAGTGGCTAATTACCACTTAACCTCATTGTAAAAGTCAAATTGACTTGGAATCTCTTGTAATCACCTACTAGAAGGATTCGTGGAAAATTAGTTGATTGATTGAAAGAATATCTCCAAGCATTTAGGAACTTGATCATAGGGAGCCAAAAGTTTGAATTTGAATTCAAATTTTCAGTCATCTCTTATAAAAGTGGACATGAAAAGTCGCGGGCAAGATAGAGCACTTCCGAGCATAGCATTACTGTTTTTTGAGTGTGTGTGAGGTCTACACTCAAGCCCACACCTCTCTATACCATTTGGCAATGAAATTCATGCCAATGGAGTTGTATATCAATGTTCATTAATACATACATTCATATTGTCCATCTCTGAGTTCTCTGTTAGTCTACTCAAAAGTCTGTCAACTTGTCAAAGTCATATCTCAGTCAATTCTTCACCAAATTCAGTGCTTCAAAGCTTTTTGGATTCAGCTTGAAGTAATCGACATGCTCTCAAAGTTTGAAGACATTCTATTCAGCCATTTTGGAGAAATCTGCTGTAAAAATGTTAAACGCGTGTTAAAATGTTAAACGTGAAACTAACCGTCAGAGACGCGTTTAAACATCTGATTGGGTTCTTGGGAGTGGAAGGGGTCTATTAAACAGAGGCCCTATACTTGGTTCCCAAATCAACCACTTCACACACACAGCAACCACTGATGCTTAAAACTCTATCAAGCCTCCATTACCCTTACAATCTTACAGTACTCAATCAACTCTCCCAAAGTTGACCGAACACTCTGCACCAGACTATTCGATGTCGTGATACAGAGTTACTTGATGACTCAATAACTATTCCAAATACCAAATACTGTAACACCAGAGACAATAACAGTAATCCAACCTTCACCAAATAGATACACAGAATCAACAAAACCGAAGACACAGCAAAATTCAACAATCTCAGACACACAATACTGAAGGTCCAGTACGCAACTTAAAAAGACCCTTACTGTAGCTAAAACTTTACTGTACGAGGACAGATCTCAACACCAAAGTCAACACAATACGAATCAAAGTTTCAGAACACTACCGCAACTACACAGATTTCATCAACATGTTACAGCACATTACAAGAAGAGCGACACCACGACACGCAGAATTAATAGAACAAATGCAACAAAAAACCCCGCAGAATCACTCGCTCAGACAAGCGATCTGGTGCTCTCGCTGAACATCTATGAAACTCACAAACAGAACAGGTATCGGTAGATAACAAGACAGAATAAGAATGATACACTCAGAATTGCTCAACAACACCACATCAATGTTCCGCTCAGTCACCCAGACAGACAGTCTCGTGATTCCATTGATCGTCACTGAAGCGTCTCTTTTTCATTGCTTTATATAAAGATTACAAAGTATCGGTGTAACAACCTTTCGTGTGTGCGGAAATTGAAAGGATTTTGTCTTTACAACTTCCAATCTGGCGGCCGACTAACATCTGGCACACACGGTGGACTCGAACCCACAGGTATACAAAATTACAGTTCATCTATAATGCCTTCTAAATACATCGACCTGGCTAATCTAAAAGTACGGGCAATCTTTTTCTTTAAGGCTTCTAACATCTGCTTTAAAACATCTGGTTCTACTAATTGGGCATCTGTTCTTACAGAACTTAATGAAATTACTTCGGTCAGCAAAACTTCTGCCTGCGTCTGTAGAAAAGCCTCTTGTAAATAAAATTTGTTTGATAAGGCCGCATCTCTGGATACTTTCATCTCTACAACTTGCTTCTCCATTCTGACTACTCTATCTTTTTGAGCATCGAGTTGGTTCTCCCTTCTTTTGATTTCTTGATTTTGAAATTGGATGGTCCTTGAGTACGCATCCCTTTCTCTTCGGAGATCTGTTATCACTTTTTGTAATTGAGCTTCTATTGTCAATTTTCTTTTGAGAATGTTGTTCACTTCTGCAAAGTCCATCTTACATTTCTGGAGTTCTTCAGCTGTTTTTATAGCCAGATCATGTTGTTCTTGGCCTCGCTGTACTACTTCATCTAGCTGCTGTCTTGTTTCTTCTAACAGATTCCCTAAAGCGACTCACGCATCTTCTTTATCCTGGAGTCCTTGCTTCAACTGAATGATTTTGGCATTTGCATCATTTAATAATTCTTCCTTCTTTTTGAGCTCAGCCAGTGCCTCATCTCTTTGACCAGAAACTGCTATCTGTTCCTCAATTCTTGTCTGTAACTCCTTAAGTTGTTCATGTAATGCTTGATTTTTTGCTTTGGCCACTACTAATTCTTCCTGGAGAGGACTAATGTCTGCCTCCAGCACGTCCACTTTGTGTTGAAATTTGTCTCAGATATTCTATGTTACTTGCTTTATTTGTACATGTAATTGCTGTGATAGTTGGATCAGCATTTGACCCATAGATGCTAACTGAGAAAATACGGGAATCGAAGGAATTGGAGCTTGAGAACGAAGTTGGGATGAAGATGCGGTAAGAAGTTGTTGGGAATTTGGTGGGGAGTAGTTTGGTGATGAGGATGAAGAAGCAGAGGGTTCGTCAAGGACAATGGGCCGTCTAGGGATAATGGGTTCGGCTGGAGGTTCGGGTGGATGAATAGAAAGGACAGTAGTTTCGTTGATTACCTTTTGGGTGGGTTGTGTAGTGTCAGCGGTATCGGCGGCTGTGGACTTGACTGCTTTAAGGAGTTCTTCGAAAACCTCTTTGATGATATGTTCTCCCTCCTCTTGCCATTCCTGCTCAGATTGCGGCTGAGATGCTTCTTCTGACGAGCTTGTGCCAGATTCGGTGGGAGCCTCTTGTTCTTGTTGCTGCTCTGAAGAGGAGTGCACTGATGACTCGTGATGCATGGAGGTTGTGGTGTCGTGAAAGGTTTTGTCTTCGTTTGCTTCTTCTTCTTTGTCGTCTGCCTTATCATTTGCGGTTGAACCCTGTACTTTGCTATCAGATGAACTTATCCTGATTCTTTTCCGACGGAGAAGGTGGAATATCTCTTCATCTTCTTCTTCATCGTTAATATTTATGCAGATTCCTCATGTCGTAGAATGGGTCCTCGGGGTGGTGGCTATGCTGCTAGAATAGTCGGGAATAGAAAGGATATGATGTGCGGCAGTCTGGACCTTGGCATATCTCCCTTGTTGACCTGCTTGATGATTGCAATGCATTCTTTTTGAATGCGGCGGAAGAAATACGATGCAAAATTTACCGGTTCTCTCGCAGCCATATCTATTGCCGAATAGAAAGGCCGAGAGATGCCATAGGTTCGCTTTTGCAGTTTAAGAATGGCTACTAAAAATTAAAGAGCAGATCTCTCAGGTTCAGGGTGACAGAGGATTGCGTATTCATTCGAGGAGTGTCTAGGGAATAGCTGGATCATGGTTGCTATTGGCAGACTCGGGCCATTTTCCCGACCTTGCCGAGGGAGTTGAAACGCATCACCAAAGGCCTGGAACGTGATTACAGTACGGGAGGGTAGGGATGTGATCGCCCAACTTTGCTCGGTGGCAGGTGTGTTAGCGATGGTGGCGATTATCTGGGCATAGAACAAGTTGCAATCCACTGAATGCCAAGGCAGTTCAGCGAAATTGGCCAGCCCATCGGTGCACAGGAACTCTCCTACATCGGCAGGGAGTCCGTCACGGAAAGCAGTGAAGTTTGCCAGAGCTTCCATGGCGCACACAGTAAAAGCAAGCACAAGACACAAACGCACAGGGTATACACAATCACACAAATCACGCAAACACAATAGCGATTTTCAGCGAAACGGAGAAGGTTAACTAGTGTTGCAGTGGAGAGGAATCAAAATCACTAATCATCATGCGACGTTGAGATGCTAACTTCATAACTTTGGTGTGCATGCATGAGCAGAACGATAATGTCGGGCGGCTGTTGAGCATAATTAGGTATTAAAACGGGGATATTTACAGACTTATTTTATTAAGCGTGCAAATACAAAAGAAAAGAAAAGAAAATGCAAAAGACGCGGCCAATCCGTGGAACTTTTCAGTGTAGATCGGATGCTTGTTGGTACGGCCGCAGCTTTGAACCATTTATCACCTTTGGAAGAGAAATTCCGGTCAAAGTAGTCAACCGAAAAGTGGATGGACCCACCTATTCAGAAATCCGGTAGGGACCAAACTATCGTATCTTGAGTTTACCAGCAGAGCGATTTGACTTTGCATTGTAAAAGAGTACAAGTTGCCCCACCGTAAAAACTAGAGTCCTTAGATACCGATCATGTGTTCAAGCTTGTCTTAGCTGAACTTCCTGGATAGTCAGAAAACTTGTCCATCGATGCTCATCCAGTTCTCTGAGTGTATCTAGCCGAAATGATAAAGAATCTTCTGGTATCAATTTCTGAGTGAGAGCTACACGTAAACTTGGCACAACAATCTCCATTGGTGCTATGGCTTCCAGTCCATAAGCTAGTTTGAAAGGGGTTAATCCTGTTGCTACCTTGTATGTAGTCCGGTATGCCCATAATACTGCAGGTAATAGTTGATCCCATCTTTCCGATGATTCCAGAATTAATTTTCGAAGCATATTCAACAAGGTTTTGTTTGTACTTTCAGCCAAACCATTAGCACGAGGATAATATGGTGAGCTCAATTTGTGCATAATCTGAAAAGAATGTGTGAGTACTTTCATTAAATTGTTAACAAAATGCATGCCTTGATCTGTAACGAGTTCAAGCGGTAAGCCAAATCGTGGAAAAACATCCTTCATTAGACACTTTGCCACCAAAACAGCTGTGGTGGACCTTAAAGCCCATGCTTCTGCCCATCTGGTAGCATAATCTGTACATGTCAAAATATAACGATTATTACTAAGGATTGCTGGAGGTGTAATAGGTCCAATAAAATCTAGACCGCACTTCTGAAAAGGCTCCAATGGCAAGACAGGTTGTACAGGGAAAAAATGGCATTGTAAAGGTTGTCCAGTCCTCTGACAAGTATCACATTGTTTGACAAACTGAGATACATCCCTGTACATAGTAGGCCACCAAAGACCACTTTGCAGAATTTTTGGTGCATTAACTTTGCTGCAAAGTGTCCACCGGAAGGAATTGAGTGAGCCAGAGTAATGACTGAGTTAACTTCATGTGGAGGAATACAACGAAGTAAAAATCCAGTGTGATCCATATAGTATAATTCCCCAGCAATTAACCGAAATTTGCGACTGTACACTGCAATCTTCCTACGCATTGCAGGAGATGTTGTATAAGGAATACATCCATCAGTCAAAAAAGTTAACAATTGATCATAGTAATTAGTTGTCATAGGAGGATCTGCATCTTCATCATTAGTTGGTTCAGTGTTGTAAATCACTGGTGTGGTGTCATCAACACCGACCGGAGCTTCACCGGAATCTAAGCGAGAGAGGAAATTTGCTAGTGCATGTGAACTGTCAGGCCGATGAACCACATCATAGTCAAATTCTTGTAATAATAAAACCCATCGTGCTAATCGACCACCTAAATGTTGTTGTCGTACCAAATAGACAAGTGCAGCATGATCTACATGAAAAGTAAATTTGCGGCCAAGTAAATAATGCCTGAACTTCTTTACAGAATATACTAAACCCAGACATTCTCTTTCAGTTACAGAGTAATTCTTTTCAGCAAGGGCAAACCTTCGACTTGCATAGTAAACGGGTCGGAACCACTTATCAATTTGTTGCATTAGAACACTCCCAATTGCAATATCTGATGCATCTACAAAAACATGAAATGGGCGATCCCAATCTGGAGGTTGTAAAATAGGAACCTATGTTAATAATCCCTTTAGTCGATCAAAAGAAATTTGACATTCCTGAGTCCAATCAAACTGCTTAGGAGTCTTCGTGATTAAACGATTGAGTGGAATGGCTAAATGAGCGAGCCACCGTAAATGACGACCATGCCATCTCACTTGACCCATGAATCTCATGACTTCTTTTGGTGTAGTAGGTACAGGCGCTTCTAGCAGAGCTACAACCTTATCTGGGTCGACTTGTATGCCTTGTTTAGATACAATATGGCCAAGTAACTTACCACATGCAATCGTAAACACATATTTGTTTGGGTTCAAATAGAGTCTGTATTCTCTGCACTTCTCAAAGCAACACCGTAAATGGAACAAGTGTGCTACCATCCTACCGAACAAAGAGAAATCATCAAGATATACTTGCATAAACAAGGTCAGATAAGGGGAGAATATTTCCTGCATACACCTCTGGAAAGTACTGGGGGCATTTCTTAATCCAAACCACATAAAAGTACAAGCAAAAACACCCCAATTGGTAATGAAGGCGGTCTTTGGTATATCTTGTTCAGCCATTCTAACCTGGTTGTAATCACTGTAACCATCCAAAAATGAGTACATTTCGTGTTCTGCTACTCTGTCAAGCATCGTGTCAAGGAATGGAAGAGGAAATGGATCAGGCATCGTAGCTGCATTCAGTTTCCGGTAATCCACACATATTCGCAATTGCTTATTCTTTTTAGGAACAATAACAATTGGTGAGATCCATTCAGCGTGCTCTACTGGTACAATGAATCCGACTTTTAGTAACCTATCAAGCTCCGCCTTTATCTTTGCTGCATAGTTTGGATTCATCCGGTAGCTGGGTTGTTTTGATTGGTTTTGCTTTCGGCTTCAGCGTGACCCTATGTTGATAAATGTGAGGGTCCAATCCCTTCATGTCTTTGTAGTCCCATGCAAAAATATCAGAGAACTCTCAAAGTAGCTGGATTAAATCGTCTTGAAACACTTCAGGTAAATTTTCCTTTATCTTGACAAGACACGGATTTTCTTCATCTCCTAAATTATAGGTTATCAATTGATCTTCTGGAACATAGAATTGTCGGGACTTCTCTGTATCATCAGGTGGGTTTAAAAGTTGTTGTAGATCAACGTCATTTATTGCAGCAGTATCTTCTGTCTTGTCTTCTTCAGTTACAGGAATCACCGTACAAACTGCCAGATTCCAATTTTCTCAAACAAATTGTAGGTCTATAATACCTAAAGAAATGAGATCTTCATTATTCTTCATAAAGGCTTCTTCCTCATCCTCAGATAGACCATCCATCATGTAGATTGGCTCTGCTACGTACGGTCTGGCATGGAGTTCACATGATTGAATGGAATCTAATTTAACCACATATTTTTGGTGATTATCCTTAAAAGTTAATTCCCGTGCGGACCAATCTTGAATGACTTTGGCCTGCTTTAGCCATGGTCTACCGAATAGTAGATTATAATCAAGACTAGATTCCGGTAACTCTAAGATTACAAAAGTCATGTGAAATGTAGTTCCCTGTAAAATGATTGGGCTATTTCTTACGAGTCCTATTGGATGAACTCTGGATTGATCTGCCATTCTAACAAAAAATTGAAGAGGTTCTATTTTCGTCCATCCTAACTTTTTACACAGTGCGGCAGTAGCAATGTTTACACCAGACCCTCCATCAATTAGTACTTGATTAATTTTATGATTTTTGTACCATACCGTAATTAAAGGAACCGAATGATCGACCGAAGAGTCAGTTTCCGGTTGTATTGTTGTTGTTGCTGGAATGTAGGGAGACTCAGGACTAAACTGTTGCTAGAATTGCTGACGGACTCCCGGTACTAGTGCAAGTAACTGTCCAAGAGGAAGGGTAATGGACGCTTTAGATAAAACTTCTTAGGCTTGATTTACGTGATTTGTACCTTTCACCGATTCTAAGGAGGATGCATCGGTTACTGGAATTAACTCTTGCTCCTGCGTAGCTTCCTTTGGCAGTGGAACTTGTGTCACCGGAATAGGATCTGGGAACATGAGAGGTTTCGTGGTGGTCCACTGACTAGCCTTGTCATATGTTGTTTGCTGTTCTTGGATGCCTGGTTCAAATATTTCAGCTGCTAGTTGTAACGGCCTACCGGACCTGGTCTGAACTACTGCAGCTTGTGTTTCTATCGGTGTGATATGAACCATATTAGTCATTGGATTCTGCCGTTCTTTTTTCATCTGATCATATTGTGCTGCATCTTTACAAAATCTTCTAATGTGGCCAAATTTGCTGCAAAAATGGCAACGAGGTGGTGGCAAATTAGTATTTTCCTGTGCTGGTGCTGCCTGCCAATAGTTTGCATGGTAGTTATTATTTCTCTGTCCTCTGTAATTTCGGTATCCCTACTGCTGGTTGTTTCTCATTTGAGGAGGTACATAGTGATTGGCAGGCTGCCCTGGTTCTTGTTTAATTGCATTCACTATTGTTGTTCCCTGTACTTTAGTGTTGTATGCGCAATTTTTGGTGCAATGTCCTCTCGTCTTACAGATAGCACAAAACAACTGGTTGAGGGCACAAGTGGCACTCGTATGCCCTGAATTCTTGCACGTGGTGCAATACATCTGTCTGGTCGGATCTTCTGCAACTTTTTTACTTGCTTTTAACCATTCCAGGTCTTTTGTAAATCCTCCAACCTTGTTTTCCAGCTGCAAAGTTATCGCAATCACCGCATCTAGCATCATAGCTCCTACACAGCATAGGATCATAATCTGTTTAAGTTGCGGAGTTAAACCATTGATAAACCATTGAGTGATAACGTCATCCGGTAGGTTGGCATGTGCTGGGGGTAATTGCCTCAAATGCGTTCTGAATAGGGTGGCATATTCCTGCACTGTCTGATTCATCTTCTGTCTATTGTTTTGCAGGTAATCAAAAATTTCGGCTAGATTCTTCTTTAGCCTGAATCTCTGCAAAAATGCATCCCTTACCGCTTCATAGGTGCCGAAATGGTTAATATCATATTTTGTAAGCCACCTAGCTGCTTCATTAACCAATGTAGACTGGAAGACAATAGCTTTATATGTCGGATCAAGTGGATGATTGAGCACTGCGTAACTTATCTCAAATGTGTGTACATGAGCATCGGGGTGATCACCTGGAAATCCTCTGAACTTAGTGTACGTTACCCCTGTTGGAGTCGGCCGGGGTGGAAATAGATGTTGTTGTTGCTATTGCTGCTGCTGTTGTTGTTGTTGTTGCCCACTCATCGTGCTCGCGGTTGTATTGTGACTATCTTCTGTATCCTGAGGTTGAATATCTGAACCGTCGGAATTTGTATCGTTAGCCTATGCACTCTCCGACTTGATAATATTGTTTAGTATGTTTTGGATTTCAGCTTCGAATAAGCCACCTCCCTTCTTGATATCAAATGTAGGAAATCTTACTCCAAATAGCGATGATTGGACCGAAGATTCACCAAGGAATGGCAAACTGTCACCGAAAAACTGTGAATTTTCAACAACTGGTACCGAAATAACACCGGAAGGTGTCGAATTTTCACCAAAACAAGGTGCTTTTTCACCTTCGTAGATTTCTTTGACCAAGATGTTTCTATCCGTAGTCAAATTCGAATCTTGACCCACTGGTGTTAAATTGACTTCATGCTGCGTCCTGGTAGACTCTGGAGTTACTATATCTTCGACAGACTGTGAAGGAATCGCATCGGAATCTGCTAGAAATGTAGTAAGTTCCACCGGAATACTATTGGAATCACCTCTAACGTTCTTCACTTCCTTGGCAACTAAGTTAGACCTATCTGCGCTTCTACCTCCTGGAGGCGTCCTTAGCAAATTAGGTACCCAAGGTTGTCGGTACTTTGGATATGACTCACCGGATCGAGTAACCGGAATGTATCATCTTTTGTACTACTTGCGTACTAATACTGTAACACCAGAGACAATAACACTAATCCAACCTTCACCGAATAGATACAAACAATCAACAAAACCGAAGACACAACAAAATTCAACAATCTCAGACACACAGTACTGAAGGTCCAGTACGCAACTTAAAAAGACCCTTACTGTAGCTAAACCTTTATCGTACGAGGACAAATCTCAACACCGAAGTCAACACAATACGAAGTTGAGTTTCAGAACACTACCGCAACTACACAGACTTCATCAACACGTTACGGCACATTACAAGAAGAGCGACACCACGATACACATAATTAATAGAACAAATGCAACAAAAAACCCCGCAAAATCACTCGCTCAGACAAACGATCTGGTGCTCTCGCTGAACATCTATGAAACTCACAAACAGAACAGGTATCGGTAGATAATGAGACAGAATAAGAATGATACACTCAGAATTGCTCAACAACACCAGAGCAATGTTCCGCTCAATCACCCAGACAGACAGTCTGGTGATTCCACTGATCGTCACTGAAGCGTCTCTTTTTCATTGCTTTATATAAAGATTACAAAGTATCGGTGTAACAACCTTTCGTGCGTGTGCAAACTGAAAGGATTTTGTCTTTACAACTTCCAATCCGGCGGCCGATTAACACTGCGTCGAGGTGAACTATAGTCATTTTCTGCTACAGTCCTAAAAAGTCCAGGGTATACCTTAACTTGCTAAATTGATTTCTCTTCGCATAGTTTATCATTTTACATCATTCCACTTGGTATAGGTAGGTTACTAAGCTAATTAGATACCCCTAAAAGGAATTTTTCCAATTCCTACTGTGCTGGTCATACTGAGCAAAATACGCAGCAGGTGTTAAGACAAAAATAGAAGGTTTTCTTGAGTTTGTGACTTCCAAAGTTATTTGTTTTGATTCAATCATTGCACACACCATTTCCAAAGGACATAGGACATTTTATGGTGTCATTGGAAAGCTAAGGAAGTCTAGTTATCAACTCGGAAGCAAAAGATGGCTGGTACAAAGCAGGTTTAGCAGTACCTACTCAGTCTCTTGGAGGATCCATCCATCTATCCCAAGAGCCTACAGCCAACCACTCCCTATACTTCATGCACACATGATATTAGTGAGAAAAGATGGGGAAGCGATAGAGAAAACCTCCATGCATACATTCCACACCATAGAAACACATACATGCTCATGACAAAAAGTCTTTACAATTCTATCACCAAATAACTTACATACAAATGCCCTATGTTTGTCCCTTTCAAACTAGAGACTGGCACATTTTCTAGAAATCCCTAAAAAACTATTACTGTACATGGATATTGTTGAGGTAATATGCATTTAAAGAACTCCTCTAGTGTATTTATAAGGCTTTCAAGTGTTCTATAATGGGAAATATGAAAGGAAAAATGTCTACTTCTTTGACAAATTTGCGGGCCTACTCTTCTTCACTTCTTCTCTCTACTTCTTTCCTCCTCTCATCTTTGATTGCTTACAACTCTCTCCCTGGCTTCATCTCTATCATCCCTGATAGGCTTCATTTGGGTCTTCTTGATACCCAACAAATGGTTAGAGATGTCTTCATCACCTCTGTCTGATCTTCAGAAAGCTTCCCTTTTAACTATTGATCTCCAATCACTAGGGCTTGTTGCAGTTGTCTTTGGACTTGGATGCAACTAGCAGTAGACATGGCTTCCACAACTATTCAAGAAAGAGATTTTTCACTATTCCCTCTTTCTTACTACTACTTCTCCTCACTCATGGTTCAATTTCCCCCATTTGTATTTCTTGATTTGCATCCACTAGTGTATGCTTCATTTATTTGACATGTGTATTTTCTTCCCTTGTAACTCACTTTAGCTTGATGTGCGCCCCTATGGGCCTTTGGAAAGAGGATGAGATCGTTGTTTTTAAACTCAATGATTGGTTACCTTTTTCTGTCTTCTTCTTCTTCCTCTTCTTCTTTTCCTTCTAGGTTCTCCCTCAAGATATCCCTCATCTTGAACTCTATCGTCCTCGACAAGCTTTTCATGGCAACATGTGTATGTGTGAAAGACTCGTTGTTCCTTTGCATTGAGAAAATTTGCTTCATGGATCATGAAATGTTGCCATTTTTCTAATTTGACACCATCATTTGGGCCTTCTCAATGATGAGCATAAAAGTATAGTTCATAAGCTACTAATCATGCATTTAAGTTGGATGACAATCTTAGAAAAAGAATTAGAGTCCATTTCACTAAAGCCAATGAAAAAGGCCTCTTTAAAACTCTATAAATAGGGACTTCGCAAAAACATGAGCCTTGAATCATAGGCCATTATTGTATGTTCACTTAGTGTGACCAATAAATCAAATATAAGTGGGGTTACTCCTTGGTTTATGCCTATGAAGTTGAGGAATGTGTAATCTACAGACTTAAAAATTTTCAAAACTATTAGTAACTTTATTTGTGACTTTTATAGTTGTGCCTAGGATATGAGCATGCTTCGCTATCATTCCCAAAAATCTAGCCATGGTTTCATCTGGGTATTGGGCAAAAAGATGGGTTTACTTGGACTAGATATGCTACCTCCTGCCAATGTACTCTTAAAGTTAGATTTTTCTCCAAAACACATTTGTACCAGACAACATCTACCTCCTTGAATTGTTCTTGGGTATATTTGAATGTTCTAGGAGTGAAATTTAAGTCAAGTCTTGATCCTTCTCTATGATCTTTATTGATCATGTCTACATCACAAAGAAATTTGGCATCTAATGCACCATTTATGGTTAATTTGAGAAGCTTCTCTTGAACACTGTGAAGGAACTAACTCAACTCAAAACAATATAATCAAAGATGCATGCAGTCAGCGAATTCACATGAACATAAAGCAAAAATAGGAGATCTAGTTTTGCTCGAGGCTTACTAGATGTCGTTACTCAAGATCAACTCCTGCACCCCATCTTTCATTAAACATTGGTAGGAAGGAACCATTGTTCGTACGTGACTACCTAAAATTAACCTCATGAATAGTTTTGCTCCATTGTTTCCCAGTGTCTACCTTAGCTCAGTCTCTACTCCATGAGGAAAAATCTGTTTCTCATCCTTTTTCCATCCTACCGTTTACAAGAACAACTCTTCCCCTTCTCTAGAGGATACTAATGTTGTCTGAATAAGACAAGGAATATCCCTCATATTTTTGAGATCACACACACTACCTTCTGATTTCATTCTTGACCCCTTGTTCAAGGGTTCATGCTCCCATGCATAAAACTCCACTTTCATGAAGTTTTTAGTCACTCCTTTTCTAACAGCTACCTGAAGGAGCCATCTGAAGAGCATAAAGATCCTCCTTGAGCATACCCATCAATAACGAAACTCTAATAAACAAGATTCTTAGAACATAGCTCAATAAGAACTTTGTGTGCTTTGCATAAACCCCCAAAGTTAACTTACATTTCTCATTAAAGCATTACCAAGAAAGACATCCTTCTTTTCCAACCCCATTGAGCAGATCTCAAGGAAATAGGCAAGCATTAGCATCCCACACTCTTCTCAATCAAGTACTACTTAGAAGAATAGAGACAAAATTTTAGGAATTTCATGTTGGTGCAGGGCAATCAACAATTGAAGTTTTGGGTGAGGACTTGAAGTCAAGGACTGAAGAAAAGACCAAGTCATGAAGCATGAAGGAAATGCATATCCAGGAGATAAAGATGTGTATACATATGTACATTATTTTAGAGTCAGTTCATCATACACTTTTGTATGGTCATGAGCTTGTAAAAACATTTGCCTATATATACAAAGAAAATGTCATGGCAAATTAGAGAGATTATGTGAGAACAAGATTTGAGAAGAATTAGATGTCATTAGACTTTTAGAAGTAAGTAGAATCTCTCTCATTACTCAGGTATAAGAATTTTTCAGAAAGGAAAAATGTTGCACCCGATCTTTCTGTGTATTCTCTTTCTGTGCTTGATCATTTCAAGAATCCTTTTGTAGATGGCTAAGTCCATAGTTAATGAGTCTATGGTTAAAGTTTGAGAGCCTAATTGTAAACAGGCTGTGAGAATTATGAGTAGGATCATTCATATGTGAAGAAGTGTTCATTGGTTCCTGAAACAGGCACAAAATTGGATGTTAATGTTGTGGTCAGTTCTCCTTCGACACTGTAAAGGTTTGAGCAAGCAAGCACTCAATATTTAAGTTGGAAGGTAAGCTACCTATGACTAAGAGCATTTTCATAAACGGGTTCTAGATTAAGAGAACGAAGTGTTAGAAGTTATAGGTGTCTGAATCGACTTCTCAGAAGAATAGTTTTAGACATGGGTGACTTGTTAAGTTCATTTCTCAAGATCTACTGAGTCTTTTGAAGTGATTTAACTTGGAGAAGGTGCTAGGCCACACCTTATGAAAAGTTTTATAAAAAATTTTACACATTTGATAAGTCAATGAGAGAGTTATGTGCAGTAGACTTTCTGTAGAGTTATCATCTTCACAGTTTGGTCAAAATTTTGATAATTGGTCATTGATCCTCTAAATTGGTGAAGGTTTGGAGTTAATCTTGATATAGAGGTGTTCTAAATTCAACAGTATCTTGTTCTTTTGGAGATTAACACTCTCCATCACTGGTATTAGAGTAGGAAGCATCAGAATTGAAGAAAGGAGGATCTCGACTGCTGCAGTCATAAAGAATTCAACATCTGAAGGTTCAAAAGGTGAAAGCTTGAGGGCAAAGCTTGAGAAGGAGGTCATAAGACATCAAGAAAGACAAAAGGAACATTAGTTGAAGTAAAGGTACATCTATTACTCCTAAAATTTGAAGAATTCAATACACAGGTGAAGAAAGGATGGGAGACTCTCTTCAGATAGAGAAGTTGGATAGAGAGAACTATCCAACATGGTCAATGAGGATGGAAGCTCATCTTATGAGCAAAGACTTGATAGCCTATATTACAGGTGAAGAAGAAAAGCCTCAGTTCAAAGATCCTAGTGTTCCAACTAGGGAGGAATTATCAGAATTGAAGAATTTGATGAAGAAAGATGCTCATGCTAGGAGCATTATCTATATGGCAGTCAATGATTAGTTGCTACCTCACATTCGAGGTCTTGAAAGTGCAAGTGATATATGGAATGCTTTGGAGGAGCATTTCCAAAACACCACAAAGTCAAGGAAGGCATCCTTGTGGGCAGAATTTACCACTTTCAAGAACAAGGCCTCTCAATCCATCTCAGATTATGTAACAAGGATGAAGGACATTGCAGATGCATTAGGAGCAGTTGATGAAGACATTGAGGAGGATAAATTGGTAAGGCAAATCCTCACAGGTTTGAGAGGTGATGACAAATGGAAGCCATTCATTTTGTCTACTGAATTATCACTTGATCATTTCACTCCTGATTTAAATCAATTGCTAGGACATATGCTAACATTTGAGCAGGATGTCAAAGGTGAAAGTGATAAGAGTGCAGGTCAAGAAATGTATTCAAAGGATAAGAAGAAGAATATCAAAGGGAAGCAACAAGCAAATGAAGATGAAGGTACAACTAGCCAAGCTAACTTCCTAAGAGGAAGAGGAGGTGGCAAAGGTAGAGGAAGAGGCAGGAATAATAAAGATGGAGTCAAAGCTTGCTGGATTTGTGGTAAGACAAATCACTTAGCTAATGATTGTTGGCATAATACTCAGAGTAATGGTGGATATAATCAGAATTTTAATTCAAGAGGAAGAGGTGGCAGGAATCAAAGAGGTAATTTCAAAGGTAGAGGTAGTAGAGGTTACTTTGGAAGAAATGCAGGTAGAGCATTCCAAAGTCAACAATACAACAATACATACTACAATTATGCTTCAGATCAGAAGGAGGATTCAACATTGATAATGAATGCAACTTGTGAAAGGAAAAGTGAAGACCAAAGAGTCTTCTACATTGATTAAGGGTGTAGCAATCACCTGAGTGGCAACATAGCTTTGATGACTGATTTGGAGAATAAGGTAACTAATCATGTAGTTATAACAGGTGACAATACAAAGCACAATGTGAAGTCAATTGGATCAGTGAAGGCCAAGGATGGAATTACTCTCTTGAGTAAGGTTTTGTATGTTCCTACAATTCCTAAGAATCTGATAAGTGTAGGACAAATGGTTGAAAAAGGTTATGAAGTTAGGTTCACTAATGAAGGAGTGTTTGTGGAAGACCCTAGCAATGGGTATAAACAGATTGTTTCACAGAAGAAAGAAGGAAGATTGTTCACATTGAAGATCCAAGGTAATGTTGGTCATGCCTTGTTCACTTATGGAGGACATAAGATCTCCGAGTTAGATCTTTGGCACAAGAGGCTTGGACATTTCAATGAAAGAGGTATCAAAGATATGGTTAATAATGGATCAGTGCTTGGAGTGCCTAATATTGCAGGTCAACATATGACATACAGATGTGAGGCATGTCAATTAGGTAAGGCTCATAAGCAATATTATTCCAAGCATGGTTTTATGTATTCAAAAAAGCTTGAGTTGGTACACACAGATGTGTGGGGACCATCAAAAGATTTCAGTATCAATGGTTCAAGGTATTATGTGATTTATGTTGATGATGCCACCAGATGGATCACTATCTATGTGATCAAAGATAAGTCAGAGGTATTCAATACATTCAAACATTATCATATGTATGCAGAGAGAATTACAGGTCATAAATTGAAGAGACTAAGGTCAGATGGAGGGGGAGAGTATTTCTCTAATGAGTTTAATGATTACTTGTGGAATGCAGGTATAAAAAGGAAATTACTTGTAGGTACTCTCCTCAACAAAATGGTGTAGCAGAGAGAAGAAATAGAACTCTTGTTGAGTTTGCAAGGTCAATGATGAAGAACAAAAATTGCCCTAATTATTTGTGGATTGAGGCTGTAAACACAACTACTTATTTGGTCAACAGGTTACCGTGTAAAGCTTTGCAGGGTATGACACCATATGAGGCATGGTGGGGTAAGAGACCTACTCTAGATCATTGCAAAGTATTTGGATGCTTGGCATATGCATATGTGCCATCACGATTGAGGCATAAATTGGAGCCTAAAACTAAAAAGTATTTGTTTATTGGATATGATGATAAGCAGATGGGATATAGGTTGTGGAGTACATCCACAAAACAATTCCTAGTCTCTAAGGATGTTACATTTGATGAGCAAGGTACTTGGTATGCAAGTATGTAGATCCCTCTCTTTCTCTCTCGTCATTCTAGACAATAAGGAAGGCTAAGGTCTATCATCCAGCTCAAGCTCAGAAGGGCTGGGGTTGTTCGAACTCTTTGGATACAACATGAACAGAGCTGGTCAGTGGTGCAACATCAATTATTTGCCTTCGTCATTGCCCAGGGATGATGGCCATGGCAGTAGGAGATGATACGCAAGTAGAGGTTATGGAGAGGCTTTGGTGCCATGTGAAGAGAAGGGGCAATTTTAATATCTCTGGGATGGCTTGTAGTCCTAATGTCTGCAATCTCTCTCTCCCCGATTTCTCTCTCTCCTTTTTCCCTCTTTCCCTTTCTCTCTCTCTCTCTCTCTCTCTCTCTCTCTCTCTCTCTCTCTCTTTCTTCTCTCTCCTCCCCCGCGTTCTTTCTCCCTTTCTCTCTCTCTCTCTCTCTCTCTCTCTCTCTCTCTCTCTCTCTCTCTCTCTCTCTCTCTCTCTCTCTCTCTCTCTCTCTCTCTCTCTCTCTCTCTCTCTCTCTCCTCTCCCTCCCACCACCTCCGCACCCGCCCCTTCACCCTCCCCCTCACACACACCCGCCCCCTCACCCTCCCACCACCCCCGCACCCGCCCCCTCACCCTCACCCTCCCCCTCACGCACCCCCGCCCCCTCACCCTCCCCCTCACACACCCCCGCCCACCACCCCCGCACCCGCCCCCTCACACACCCCCGCCCCCTCGCCCTCCCACCACCCCCGCACCCGCCCCCTCACACACCCCCCCCCTCGCCCTCCCACCACCCCCGCGCCCACCCCCGCCCCCTCACCTTTCCCCTCACACACCCCCGCCCCCTCACCCTCCCACCACCCCCGCACCCGCCCCCTCACCCTCCCCCTCACACACCCCCGCCTCCTCACCCTCCCACCACCCCGCACCCATGCCCGCCCCCTCACCCTCCCACCACCCCCGCACCTGCCCCCTCACCCTCCCCCTCACACACCCCCGCCTCCTCACCCTCCCACCACCCCCACACCCACCCCCTCACCCTCCCCCTCACACACCCTCGCCCCCTCACCCTCCCACCACCCCTGCGCCCAGCCCCGCCCCCTCACCCTCCCACCACCCCCGCACCCGCCCCCTCATCCTCCCCACCACCCCCGCCCCCTCACCCTCCCCCTCACCGCCCCCTCACCCTCCCACCACCCCCGCACCCGCCCCCTCACACACCCCCGCCCCCTCGCCCTCCCACCACCCCCGCACCCGCCCCCTCACGCACCCCCGCCCCCTCGCCCTCCCACCACCCCCGCGTCCACCCCCGCCCCCTCACCTTCCCCCTCACACACCCCCGCCCCCTCACCCTCCCACCACCTCCGCACCCGCCCCCTCAGCCTCCCCCTCACACACCCCCGCCTCCTCACCCTCCCACCACCCCCGCACCCACCCCCGCCCCCTCACCCTCCCACCACCCCCGCACCCGCCCCCTCACCCTCCCCCTCACATACCCCCGCCTCCTCACCCTCCCACCACCCCCGCACCCACCCCCTCACCCTCCCCCTCACACCCCCCCGCCCCCTCACCCTCCCACCACCCCCGCGCCCACCCTCGCCCCCTCACCTTCCCCCTCACACACCCCCGCCCCCTCACCCTCCCACCACCCCCGCACCCGCCCCCTCACCCTCCCCCTCACACACCCCGGCCTCCTCACCCTCCCACCACTCCCGCACCCACCCCCGCCCCCTCACCCTCCCACCACCCCCGCACCCGCACCCGCCCCCTCACCCTCCCCCTCACACACTGTTGGATGATAAACACTCCTATGTGCACAACAAAAGCAAATGAACCCTCCTAGGATCCTGAAATTTTTCAGACATAGGCTCTGTATTTTCTGAGTTTCTCTGAGTATATGCAGAGATTGAAAATGAAATTTTGCAGGCATAAACTAGACTTTACGAGCTTTCAAATGAGAGTAAAATCACTCCATTTGGATACTGGATGATGCCTCAACCAGCTGTAACAAAACAGATAACTTGATCTCTTCACAGAGTATGAGCTAACTGGACAGACACTGTTCTGGACATTTCTCTGCACATGTGCAGGCACTGAACCTGAGACTTATACCAGACAAAGTAGAACTTATAAGCTTTCCAACAAGACAAAAATCATTGCAAATGGATTCCGGATGAAGGAGAAACAACAATTACAAGACCGGGGGGTCTGCCAAAAACATCTAGATAGATAGAGTGTGTAAAAGTGAAATTTCTGCAAAATATGCAGAGAACAGCTAGTAGGGGGTGTGCTTAAGCAAGGGGGCAGCTTGGGCACGTATTTCCACAACTCTAAGTCATAATACAACTCATTAGAGGTTTTAAAGACCTCATACTAACCTCTTTAACCAATCAAAAGCATATACATGTCAAAAGTGAGGTCCAATCACATCAAGAGGTGAGCTAAATCTTCTCTAATCAACTTCTTTCCATTATGGGCATAATTGGATGCCTCAAACTTGTGGAAATCAGCCTCCTTTGATTGTGGATGATGTGGAAGGTTCAATTTGGGGCATGTTCCCACACTCTTGAGCTTGAAAAACTTTCAACACTCCCCCTCAAGCTCAAGTCTTTTCCTTTGTTGTTTCAACCTATGTCTCTTATGTTGATAGCTTCCTTGAATCCTCCAAGCTTTGTACCTTCAAGAAACTTTGTCATCATGTCTGCAACCTGCATTTTAGTGTTCACATACCTTATATCTAGCTCTTTTGCCATCACCTTTTCTCTAACGAAGTGGTAATGAACCTCTATGTGCTTGCTCCTTGCATGAAACATGGGATTGTTAGCTAGATAGATGCTTGAAATGTTGTCTCCATAAAGAGGAAACTCCTTCTTCTCTCTTTGATACTCCACTTATAGCTCTGATACCACTGTTGGATGATAAACACTCCTATGTGCACAACAAAAGCAAATGAACCCTCCTAGGATCCTGAAATTTTTCAGACATAGGCTCTGTATTTTCTGAGTTTCTCTGAGTATATGCAGCGATTGAAAATGAAATTTTGCAGGCATAAACTAGACTTTAAGAGCTTTCAAATGAGAGTAAAATCACTCCATTTGGATACTGGATGATGCCTCAACCAGCTGTAACAAAACAGATAACTTGATCTCTTCACAGAGTATGAGCTAACTGGACAGACACTGTTCTGGACATTTCTCTGCACATGTGCAGGCACTGAACCTCAGACTTATACCAGACAAAGTAGAACTTATAAGCTTTCCAACAAGACCAAAATCATTGCAAATGGATTCCGGATGAAGGAGAAACAACAATTACAAGACCGGGGGGTCTGCCAAAAACATCTAGATAGATAGAGTGTGTAAAAGTGAAATTTCTGCAAAATATGTAGAGAACAGCTAGTAGGGGGTGTGCTTAAGCAATGGGGCAGCTTGGGCACGTATTTCCACGACTCTAAGTCATAATACAACTCATTAGAGGTTTTAAAGACCTCATACTAACCTCTTTAACCAATCAAAAGCATATACATGTCAAAAGTGAGGTCCAATCACATCAAGAGGTGAGCTAAATCTTCTCTAATCAACTTCTTTCCATTATGGGCATAATTGGATGCCTCAAACTCGTGGAAATCAGCCTCCTTTGATTGTGGATGATGTGGAAGGTTCAATTTGGGGCATGTTCCCACACTCTTGAGCTTGAAAAACTTTCAACACACACCCCCGCCTCCTCACCCTCCCACCACCCCCGCACCCACCCACTCACCCTCCCCCTCACACACCCCCGCCCCCTCACCCTCCCACTGCCCCCGCATCCACCCCCGCCCCCTCACCCTCCCCCTCACCACCCCCGCCCCCTCACCCTCCCACCACCCCCGCACCCGCCCCCTCACCCTCACCCTCCCCCTCACGCACCCCCGCCTCCTCACCCTCCCACCACCCCCGCACCCGCCCCCGCACACTCCCCCTCACCCTCCCCCTCACACACACACACACCCACACTCACACACTTACACACTCACACATACACACCCACACACGCACAAACGCCCACACATACACACACCCACACTCACATACTCACACATACACACGCACCCACACACACACACACACCCATACACAGACGCACCCACACCTTCACGCATATCTCGGTGATGGTAGACAGTCAGTAGCAGAGATGATGGGAGGATATCAATAAAGCAATTGTTGGGGCAAAGCATTTGATTTACATGACTTGATGGTCAGTATACACATGGATTGAGTTGATTCGGGACTCAGAGAGGCCAATCGAAGGTTCCAAGGAGGTTCGGGTGAACCTCCTTGTGTGGAATGACAGAACTCTTGTTGGCATCTTCAGGAACGATGATCTTCTAGCCGTCACAATAATGAAGACATGTTGGATACCCATTTAGAATGTTACCAGGTTAATGGGACTGAACATGCACATCAATGGGTCTCTTCCTTGGTATCAAAATAATTGACTGATATGGGTGACTTGAAAGGCCGAAGGTGTGAACTTCCACCATGCTGTAGGAGACTATGGTAAATGAAGAAGTACATGGGCTTTACTATTATTGATGCTACCCCACCTGTCACCCCAATCGCTCAGACGGTATAACTAAAGGGGCCTCAGATTGCAAGTAAGAAAAAAGGGTGAAAGTAGAGGTGTCGCCAACCATTCATGACGACTGCAGAATGCTCAAATGTGCAAGCTTGGGCTAACATGCCACCTTAAAAGTGAATAACCTCAATGCAACAGAGTCTTCTCATCAACTTAAGGGGCCAATTATATGCAGACTAACTTAGAACAATACAAATGGTAAAGAATTTCTCAAGAGAATAGAGCTTAACAACAACACTGACCCACAGAAAAGAAAAGAATCCAAGCCACTCTCTTACACTATAGTGCTCATAGCCCTCCACTGAGAAGCCTACCCTCTGTATCCACACTACAGAGTAGCTCCTACAATAGGCTTGAAACCACAAAGTGCAAGAGAGGACTTCTGCACGTACGCACGCGTATCTGAACCACTGTATCTCTAAAAAAAATTGTGTACCCAAATGAGCACAAATCCATTATTTTTATAGGCTCCAATAGGCCAAGAGGGCCTTGCCGATTCCTCACGTCCACTGATCACGTGCCGGTTGATTGCCCAAGATTGGAGGGGTAAATCAAATACTCCACTTGATTTGAATTGGATCCTCAAAAATAGGCAGTCGTCATGAATGGTTGGCGGCACCTCTACTTTTACCCTTTTTTCTTACTTGCAATCTAAGGCCCCTTTAGTTATACCGTCTGAGAGATTGGGGTGACAGGTGGGGTAGCATCAATAATAGTAAAGCCCATGTACTTCTTCATTTACCATAGTCTCCTACAGCATGGTGGAAGTTCACGCCTTCGGCCTTTCAAGTCACCCATATCAGTCAATTATGTTGATACCAAGGAAGAGACCCATTGATGTGCATGTTCAGTCCCATTAACCTGGTAACATTCTAAATGGGTATCCAACATGTCTTCATTATTGTGATGGCTAGAAGATCATCCTTCCTGAAGATGCCAACAAGAGTTCTATCATTCCACACAAGGAGGTTCACCCAAACCTCCTTGGAACCTTTGATTGGCCTCTCTGAGTCCCGAATCAACTCAATCCGTGTGTATACTGACCATCCAGTCATGTAAATCAAATGCTTTGCCCCAACAATTGCTTTATTGATATCCTCCCATCATCTCTGCTACTGACTGTCTACCATCACCGAGATATGCGTGAAGGTGTGGGTGCGTCTCTGTATGGGTGTGTGTGTGTGTGGGTGCGTGTGTATGTGTGAGTATGTGAGTGTGGGTCTGTGTATGTGTGGGCGTTTGTGCGTGTGTGGGTGTGTATGTGTGAGTGTGTAAGTGTGTGTGTGGGTGTGTGTGTGTGAGGGGGAGGGTGAGGGGGAGTGTGCGGGGGCGGGTGCGGGGGTGGTGGGAGGGTGAGGGTGAGGGGGCAGGTGCGGGGGTGGTGGGAGGGTGAGGGGGCGGGGGTGGTGAGGGGGAGGGTGAGGGGGCGGGGGTGGATGCGGGGGTAGTGGGAGGGTGAGGGGGCGATGGTGTGTGAGGGGGAGGGTGAGGGGGTGGGTGCGGGGGTGGTGGGAGGGTGAGGAGGCGGGGGTGTGTGAGGGGGAGGGTGAGGGGGCGGGTGCGGGGGTGGTGGGAGGGTGAGGGGGCGGGGGTGGGTGCGGGGGTGGTGGGAGGGTGAGGAGGCGGGGGTGTGTGAGGGGGAGGGTGAGGAGGCGGGGGTGTGTGAGGGGGAGGGTGAGGGGGCGGGTGCAGGGGTCGTGGGAGGGTGAGGGGGCAGGGGTGTGTGAGGGGGAAGGTGAGGGGGCGGGGGTGGGCGCGGGGGTGGTGGGAGGGTGAGGGGGCAGGGGTGTGTGAAGGGGAGGGTGAGGGGGTGGGTGCGGGGGTGGTGGGAGGGTGAGGAGGCGGGGGTGTGTGAGGGGGAGGGTGAGGGGGCAGGTGCAGGGGTGGTGGGAGGGTGAGGGGGCAGGGGTGGGTGCGGGGGTGGTGGGAGGGTGAGGAGGCGGGGGTGTGTGAGGGGGAGGGTGAGGGGGCGGGTGCGGGGGTGGTGGGAGGGTGAGGGGGCGGGGGTGTGTGAGGGGGAAGGTGAGGGGGCGGGGGTGGGCGCGGGGGTGGTGGGAGGGTGAGGGGGCGGGGGTGTGTGAGGGGGAGGGTGAGGGGGTGGGTGTGGGGGTGGTGGGAGGGTGAGGAGGCGGGGGTGTGTGAGGGGGAGGGTGAGGGGGGTGCGGGGGTGGTGGGAGGGTGAGGGGAGCGGGGGTGGGTGCGGGGGTGGTGGGAGGGTGAGGAGGCGGGGTGTGTGAGGGAGAGGCTGAGGGGGCGGGTGCGGGGGTGGTGGGAGGGTGAGGGGGCGGGGGTGTGTGAGGGGGAAGGTGAGGGGGCGGGGGTGGGCGCGGGGGTGGTGGGAGGGCGAGGGGGTGGTGGGAGGGCGAGGGGGTGGGGGTGTGTGAGGGGGCGGGTGTGGGGGTGGTGGGAGGGCGAGGGGGCGGGGGTGTGTGAGGGGGCGGGTGCAGGGGTGGTGGGAGGGTGAGGGGGCGGGGGTGGTGAGGGGGAGGGTGAGGGGGCGGGGGTGGTGAGGGGGAGGGTGAGGGGGCGGGGGTGGATGCGGGGGTGGTGGGAGGGTGAGGGGGCGGGGGTGGATGCGGGGGTGGTGGGAGGGTGAGGGGGCGGGGGTGTGTGAGGGGGAGGATGAGGGGGCAGGTGCGGGGGTAGTGGGAGGGTGAGGGGGCGGGGGTGTGTGAGGGGGAAGGTGAGGGGGCAGGGGTGGGCGCGGGGGTGGTGGGAGGGTGAGGGGGCGAGGGTGTGTGAGGGGGAGGGTGAGGGGGTGGGTGCGGGGGTGGTGGGAGGGTGAGGAGGCGGGGGTGTGTGAGGGGGAGGGTGAGGGGGCGGGTGCGGGGGTGGTGGGAGGGTGAGGGGGCGGGGGTGGGTGCGGGGTGGTGGGAGGGTGAGGAGGCGGGGGTGTGTGAGGGGGAGGGTGAGGGGGCGGGTGCGGGGGTGGTGGGAGGGTGAGGGGGCGGGGGTGTGTAAGGGAAAAGGTGAGGGGGCGGGGGTGGGCGCGGGGGTGGGGGTGGTGGGAGGGCGAGGGGGTAGGGGTGTGTGAGGGGGCGGGTGCGGGGGTGGTGGGAGGGCGAGGGGGCGGGGGTGTGTGAGGGGGCGGGGGTGTGTGAGGGGGCGGCTGCGGGGGTGGTGGGCGGGGGTGTGTGAGGGGGAGGGTGAGGGGGCGGGTGGGGGGGTGGTGGGAGGGTGGTGGGAGGGTGAGGGGGCAGGGGTGCGTGAGGGGGAGGGTGAGGGTGAGGGGGCGGGTGCGGATGCGGGGGTGGTGGGAGGGTGAGGGGGCGGGTGTGTGTGAGGGGGAGGATGAAGGGGCGGGTGCGGAGGTGGTGGGAGGGAGAGGGGAGAGAGAGAGAGAGAGAGAGAGAGAGAGAGAGAGAGAGAGAGAGAGAGAGAGAGAGAGAGAGAGAGAGAGAGAGAGAGAGAGAGAGAGAGAGAGAGAGAGAGAGAGAGAGAGAGAGAGAGAAAGGGAGAAAGAACGCGAGGGAGGAGAGAGAAGAAAGAGAGAGAGAGAGAAAGGGAAAGAGGGAAAAAGGAGAGAGAGAAATCGGGGAGAGAGAGAGATTGTAGACATTAGGACTACAAGCCATCTCAGAGATATTAAAATTGCCCCTTCTCTTCAACTGGCACCAAAGGCTCTCCATAACCTCTGCTTGCGTATCATCTCCTACCGCCATGGCCATCATCCCTGGGCAATGACGGAGGCAAAGAATTGATGTTGCACCACTGACCAGCTCTGTTCATGTTGTATCCAAAGAGTTCGAACAACCCCAGCCCTTCTCAGCTTGAGCTGGATGATAGACCTTGGCCTTCCTTATTGTCTAGAATGACGAGAGAGAAAGAGAGGGATCTACAGACCCCCACATCAAGCTTTTGCACCGTCCCTGGTGCAATTTTTCCTTTATTTTACTTATTTCGATGAGATCTAGTTATACTGCTCTTACTGAAACGAAATAAGGTATGTACAATGAATGGAGTGCTTCCATTTTGACTCAATTCAGATACTTCTTCACCCTGGAGATGTTGACCAGGGAAATCCTTTTACCCTGCAGATCTTCCAGATGCACTGCGCCATGTGGCAATACCTTGATAACCTTATATGGTCCTGCCCATTTGGGTGCCAATTTGGTTGAAATTGCTAGAACTTGATGCACTAGAACCATGGACCCTTCCTGAACTTCATTGGATCTCAGATACCTGTCATGCAATCTCTTGCGCTCTTCTTGTGTTACCAGAAGTTTTTGCATTGCCCCTTCTCTATACTCTTCTATTGCCACCAATCTCTGAATGGGGGGTTCAATTCCAATGGTTTTGATTCCTATTTCCTTTTTGATAATGAACTCAAATGGTGCCAATGCCTCTTTTCCATATACTAGGCGGAATGGAGTCTCGCCAGTGGTTCCCCTCTTCGTGGTTCTGAAAGCCCAAATTGCCCCGATCAATGCTAGTGGCCAGGAGCTTTGATGATCGAAAGATAATTTGTGAAGCAATCCAATCAAAATCTTATTGGAGCTTTCTGCTTGGCCATTTGCCCTTGGGTAGTAGGCACAAGATTTTTTATGGAAGATTTTGTACCTCTCAAATATAAACTGGAGCAATTGATTTACAAAATGTGTGCCCCTATCACTAGTAATTTCCAGTGGGCAACCAAACCTTGAGAAAATACGTTTATACATAAATTTAGCTACTGTTAAAGCCGTGCAGTCCACAGTAGCTTTAGCCTCTATCCATTTAGTGGCATAACATGTGGCCATCAAAATATACTTTTTACCTCCTGGTTGCCCAGTTGGGCTGATTGGCCCTATGAAATCAAGACCCCATCGTTCAAATGGAAGCCATCCGGTAGATATGACTAATGGTTGGAAATTCAATTTGGTTGGTGTGGGAGCACACCTCTCGCAGATGTGGCATTCTTTTGCAAACTTGATTGCATCCTTGAAAATATGAGGCCACCATAAACCTTTGTGAATGATTCTATGAGCCAATTCTTCCCCCTTTAGATGTCCTTCATTGTGTGCAGCCTCTAGCAGAAGATTTACCTCCTCTGGATAGACACACCTTCTCAATATATCATCCTGACAGTATTTATATAAATTTCCATTTATAAGAGAATATGCTTTGGTTTTCAAGAGCAATCTTCTCTTTTCTACAGGTGTCAAGTGTTCTGGGATCTTTCCAGTAGTAAGAACTTGGAGAATTTCATCATACCAACCAGTCCGAATTGCTACCAGGAAGAGATTGCTATCCACCAGTTCGTCATTGATACGTGTTGCATTCTCGCTCATTGCCGTCCTGGACGCTTGATCTGCCATGTGGTGCTCTTTCCTGGCTTAATATGAATATCAAAATTAAATTCTTGAAATAGGAGTAACCATCTCCAAATCCTTCCAGCTACTCTAGGCTTGTTTATCAAATACTTCAAGGGCTGATGATCAGAGATAACAATGAAATGTACACCAAGGAGATAGTGTCGGAACTTCTGAAGAGCAAATACGATAGCCAAACCTTCTCTTTCCGTCGTACTGTAATTCCTTTCAGCTTGGTTGAGTAGTCTGCTGGCATAGGAGATAGGTCTATCAACCTTATGTGATGATGGTTGAGCTAGAACTGCACCAACAGCATGAAGACTAGCATCTGTATGCACATGAAATTCCAATGACCAATTAGGAACACTTAAAAGTGGAGCAATACATAGCCTCAACTTTAGTTCACAAAATGCTTTGTCAGCTTCAGCACTCCATGAGAAAGGGATCTTTTTGCTGGTAAGCCTTGACAAGGGTTTAGCAATTTTTGAGTACATCCTAATGAATCTTCTGTGATACCCTGCATGGCCCAAGAAACTTTGCACCTCCTTTGGGCTTTGTGGAATTGGCATGGAAAGAATAGCTGTAACCTTTGCAGGGTCAACAGTTATGCCTTCAGCAGATACTATGTGACCAAGAAGAGTGCCCTTAGTGACCAAAAAGTGACATTTATCAGGATTCAATTTCAAACTTGTTTTGAGACATTGCTCAAAAATTTCTTTTAGATTTTCCAAATGGTCATGGAAATCTTGAACTGCTTCTCTTTTATCTGTACCTGAGAATACTCAAAAGTCATCCATGAAAATGCGTAGAAAGGTTGTTAACCATTTGCCCAATATCAGATACATCGTTCTATTAAATGAAGCTGGCGCATTCTTCAAACCAAAAGCCATGCGAGTATAGACATAAGTGCCCCATGGAGTAACAAAGGCTGTTTTGTCCCTATCATCAGGATGGATCACTATCTGATTGTAGCCACTAAACCCATCCAAGAAACTATACAAAGTATGACCAACTACTTCCTCAAGTACTTGCTCTGCGAAGGGCTGAGGAGATCCATCTTGAATGGTCACTTTATTCAAAGCACGAAAATCAACACATACTCGTATTTTTCCACTATTTTTCTTGGGTACAATAACCATAGAAGAAAGCCACCTGGAATGTTCTACTGGCACAATTATACCTGCTTCTTGTAGTTTTGTAATCTCTGCTTTTACCGCATCTGCATACTTCGGATTGAGTCGATATGGCCTAATTCTTACAGGCGCGGCTCCCTCAACTAAGGGTATCTGATGTAACCCAAGCTCTTCTGGTATCCCTGTTAGATCTTTGTAGGACCATGCAAAGACACTTTTATAGGTAAAGATCAAAAAAGTTACCTTCTGTAGCAAGGGAGGATAATGCCACAACCAGGATGCCAAATGGACTACTTGAGGGTTTTCTTCATCCCCTAAATTTACTTCTTGAACCAATGTTTCAGGAGAACTCTTGCTTGAGTAATGATCTCCACTATATGCAGGAGTGGATTTTAATTTATATTTTGCAACATGTTCTTCCATCCATCCTTGAGGTATATCTGCAAAAGGAAGATCTTCTCTGCTCTTTGGTTCATAATCTTCCCTCTCTGATACTTTTATATTGGTTGCCTCTTCAAAGCTTGTAGTTTCCTTCAATTGTTCATTCTTCAACACCTTGTGGTCTTCATTGCTCTTTCCTGTAATTACCTTATCTGCAACTTCCTCTTCAATTTCATTGATCTCCACCGTGCAACACTCTGCACTTCCCATCATCCAATTTAACAATGTATCATCTTCATGGGGTAGAGAGGGCATTACCTGAGTATCCACAGTATCTCCAGTGGTTTTTCCTGAGTCTAATCCTTCTTCCAAATGTAGTTGCAGTTGGCTGTTGGTGCTTGTTGAAATCCATAGTTTGTTCTTCCCCCAATCTTGCAAAGCTTTTGCTTGTCTTAGGGTACTATCATCCGTACCTTTTCAATAATGCCAAGAGGCGCAACCCGATGTTGATCTGCTAACGTAACTGTAAATGGTGCCATTTTGGTGGGGTTCAATTTCAGTTTCTTCATTGTAAAATCTGGCATCAAATTGATACCAGAGCCTCCATCTATGATCACACCTGTGAGAGCTTCATCCTTTATACAAACAGATAATCTCGAGCTTTGATAGTCTGCTAAAGGTGCAGGGGGAAAATCAACCATGAATCCATCTATGCTAGGTGATTGGACCAAGTGAGCAGAGTGTATAATCTTCAATAAGTCACTTCTTATTTTTGAATCCATCTTTATAAGTTCATATAAACTAACCTTGTGATGAATACCTTTCAAGATCTGTTCAATGTTTACCTCCTGAGTGTTTTCTTGCATACTTGTTGGTTGGCCCCTTAGAGAAGTAGTCATCTTATCATAAGCTCCTTCAATTTCTATTTGATCCTTCCATCCAGGCTTCTTTTCCTCCTCTTTATCCTGAATCCTTGTTGTTCATCTCTCTGGGTTACAGCTGCTTGCCTAGCTCTAGTCATTATGGGCATTGTAGAGGATGAAACAGCATAAGTCTGAGTGGTTTTTACTTCTTCATGTGGAGAGACTGCAATCATGTGGATTGGGGCAGGACGACCTCTAGGGCAATCTTTGGTATAATGATCCTTGGCCTCTGGACAATGTTGACAAGGAGGCGCATCTTCTGGAAGAGAACACCGATTTTGCATGTGGCCATACTCACCACAACGATAGCACATCAAAGGTCTATTGTATCTAGGCTTTGCGGGCCGATTCTCCTCCTTATTAGATGTATTTGAAGTACTAGCATAATATTGTTGGAGATAGATGTCTGCGGAAGCACGCGAACAGCACAAGGAAGAAGAAGAAGCTTGGAGCACAACACACAAGACTGAATGTATTACTTGAGAATGTACAAAGATAAGTAGCCCATTAGGGCAATAGGCATATATACAAGCCGGGGGAAAAAAACCTCCTAAAGAGGGAAAAAAGTGCCCCGGCGGTCCTAGAGTGTTCACACACATCACTACCTAAATATATCAATAAATCCCCCCTGGGAGTGATGCGGTGAACAAGGAGCTGGCACTCATGTATAAGGAAGTGCCAAGCTATGTGGAAATCACTCCACAAAAGGAAGTAAGCCCAAAGCTTTGCGGAAAGCTTCAAACTTCTCCCTAGGCAGAGCCTTCGTGAAAAGGTCTGCAATGTTCTCCTGCGTGGGCACATATGCCAAGCTGATCTCCCCAGCAGAGAACCTCTCCCTGACATAGTGATAATGCACCTCAATGTGATTAGTGCGAGCATGGAACACAGGGTTCCTCGCAACTGCCAATGCGCTCTGACTGTCAGTGAAGATGGTGGTGGCAGAAGACTGGCCAACACCCAAATCAGCCATAAGGCGTCTGAGCCACACACACTCAACAGTCGCTGTGAAAGCTGCCCTATACTCAGCCTCACAACTGGAAGTGGCCACAGTAGGCTGCTTCTTGCTCAACCAAGATATACATGAGCTACCAAGCATGAAGCAAAAACCACTGGTGGACACACGAGTGTCATAGCAACCAGCCCTATCTGAGTCAGAAAAAGCATGCAAATCTGGCGGTAGTGATCCCCCCTTGGGATAAAACAACCCAAGTAGCCGAGTACCACTCAAGTAGAGAAAGATGCGCTTAACTGCTTTCCAATGCGTGACTCTTGGGCAATGCATAAACCTGCTCATCTGTGAGACAGCAAACTGAATATCTGGCCGAGTAATGCATAAGTAAATCAAGCATCCAACAGCCTGTTGATAGAGAACAACATCAAATGCATCTCCAACATCATGAAGACTCAATCGTAAACTTGTCTCCATAGGAGTGGCAATAGGCTTACAGTCTTCAAGGCCAAAACGCTGCAATAATGTGTCAATATATTTCGTTTGACACAAAGCCATTCCACCATCAACGCGCATAAATTGAATGCCCAAATAGTGATGCAAATGCCCCAAATCAGACATCTCAAATGAGGCATGCAAATCAGCCTTAAAATCAGCAATATGTGTCTCAATAGGACCAGTGAGCAGCATGTCATCAACATAGACAACAATGATCAGAAGCACATCATTAGCACGCTTAACATATAAGGTGCTTTCAGTTGGACTATTCTCAAAACCATGTGCAATCAGATAGGCATGTATCTTCTCATACCAAGCACGTGGTGCTTGCTTTAAACCATATTATGCCTTCTTTAACCTGCAAACCTGGTTTTCATGCCCTTTCTGCACAAAGCCACGGGGCTGAAAAACATACACTTCTTCATGCAAGTCACCATTCAGAAATGCTGTTTTAATGTCCAACTGATGTACATTCCAACCATGATGGGCTGCAAGTGCACAAATGTTGCGAACAGTAGTCATACGGCATGTAGGTGCAAAGGTCTCATCAAAATCAATGCCTCTTTCCTGTGCATAACCCTTTGCAACAAGCCTAGCCTTATACCTGTCAACTGTACCATCAGGTTTACGCTTCAGCTTGTATACCCACTTAGTGCCAATGGCCTTCTTGCCAGGAGGCAAGTCACATAAAGACCATGTACCACTCTTCATTATAGCATCATATTCAGATTGCATAGCAGCCATCCAATTTTCTGAATTTTGTGCTTCATCAAAAGAAACAGGCTCATTCTCATCACAGAGAATAGATGCAGCCATAGCATAGCAATCTGATGCAAAGGAGGCACTATGAGAGCCTGAACGAGTACGATATGACAAAGGTGCATCTAATTTGCTGTCACGCAAAGTCTGCACCAGCCATTTTGGCATACTTTTTGCCTGCTCAATATCAGCTCTCTCATCAACAAGTGCATCATGTAAATCTGCATCAGAAATGGAATGATCTGCATAATCATATGAAACCTGCAAAGGCTGAGAAGTTGCCTCATTAGGACCAGCACTAGCCTGTCCACCTGTAAAAAGAGGCATCAAAGTATCATACATGTCTTTGGAGCTAACAAATGTCTCCTTAGTACATGAAAGCAATGGCTGAATAGCATCTTCCACAAAGACAACATCACGGCTAACTAGAATGCGTTTAGTCTGTGGATGATACAGACGATAGCCTTTACTTTCAGAACTGTACCCAACAAAAATACATTTTATTGCCTTATCATCCAATTTTCTGCGATGTTGTTGAGGCACTAATGCATATGCCAAACAACCAAAAACACGCAGATGAGCAAAACAGATGGCTTGCGGTCATGCCAAGCCTCATATGGAGTGATAGACTGCAACGCTTTAGTGGGAGACCTGTTCAGTACATATGCTGCACACATGACAGCCTCAAGCCAGAAACTATGTGGTAAAGCCTGACTTTTGACCATGCACCTCGCCATCTCCATGAGTGACCTGTTCTTTCGTTCAGCAACTCCATTCTGTTGAGGTGTATACGGCACTGTACACTGGTGTTTTATCCCACGTTCAGCCAGAAATGCATTAAAATCTGAAGACATATATTCCCCCCCTCGATCAGAACGGAGGGTGCCCATTTTACATGCTGACAGATTTTCAGCTAAAACCAAAAACTGTTTGAAGCACATGAACACTTCGGACTTTGCTTTGAGTGGATATACCCATGCATGCCTGGAAAAATCATCAATGAAAGTCACGAAGTAAAGGTAATTTCCAAAAGAGGGTGTCTGCATAGGACCATAGACATCACTATGTACAAGCTGCAATTTCTGCGTAGCCCGAACTGAACCATCTTTTGGAAAGGAAGAACGCTGCATTTTGCCCAAAATACAGCCTTCACAAACATGTTTTCCAGGTGCCTCAAGTTTGGGCAAAGAGGACACCATTTCAGATTTCTGCAGGCGTAACAAACTAGCAAAATTCAGATGACCAAAGCGTGCATGCTAAAGCTTTGCATCTGACATAGCCTGAGAATCATGAACTGCACATGCCGAATCATTCACAGATCTTTCATAGTCTATGAGCTTATACAGCCCACGACATAAAATGCCAGAAGCAATAATCACATCGCCATTTGAGAGATCATGAACTATACACCTGTCATCAACGAATTTCACAACCAAGCCAATCTTGGCTAATGCAGAAACTGATAAGAGGTTCTTTTTGATCCCTGGCACAAATAAAGCATCTGACAAAGTGAAAGAACTACCATCAGCAGTAGTCAGAATGATCTTACCAACAGTTATTGGCGCAGGTGACAGTATTCCCTGTAGGGGCAGGCTCGAGTGAAGAGAAGAAACTACGCTGCGAGGTAATATGTTTGGTCGCCCCACTGTCAAAGTACCAAACATCTGAGTCTACTGCAGACATGCACTGATCATGTGAAGATGGGTCAAAACTGTAGACAGTAGTAAACGCCCATTCTTCTTCCTGCACAAGATTTGCAGACTCTGTTTTTGGTGTAGAGGCCTCTGCAACAACCATTCCAGCCTCTTTCTTCTTTGCCTCTTTAGCAGCCAGTTTTGGACAGTTCTTTATAATATGATCATTTCCTTTACAGTACTTGCAGAACAATTTCTGCTTTTCTGATTTCTTTTCATCTTTATCCTGGTTCTTCGATTGTGCAGCATTTGCAGATTTCTGCTTACTAGTAGAAGAGCTCCATTTTCCTTTGCCCTTCTGACTAGCCAGGAAAGCTTGATCTGCAACACGCATAATGGACTTGTTCTGCCTGGACTAATCTTCCTGCAACAGAACAGAGACTAATTCCTCAAATGACAAGGCATTCGGATTGCCTTTCATCATCAACCGAAGAGTAGAGGCAAAACTCTGATATGAATCAGGAAGACCATTCAGAACGGTCTGCACAAGTGAGCTATCTGGTATAACCTCATCAGCAGAAATCAATTGTTCCTTCAGGTCTTTGATCTTTGTAAGAAAACTGTCCATAGAATCACCTTCATTCATGTGCTCACTCTCCAACTGTTTTCGGAGGTAAGCAACACGAGCCTCATTCCTAGCCTGGTACAAAGTGGTAAGTGTATCCCAAGCATCCTTTGTTGTTCTGCAAGAGCAAATGTGAGGAATAATGGCACGTTTGACAGACAAGGCTATCAATGCATGTGCCTGGGCATCTCTGCCATCCCAACGAATCTGCTCTACAGTAGGTGCAACAGAAACAGCAGCACGAACAGGAATCTGTGGAATATCATCTTCGACATCATCTTCATCAGCTCCAACACCTGTATTTGCAGTACCTGTCGTTACAGGTGTAACAGGACGTCTTTCAACACCCTGCACAATGTTCCACAATCCTTTTGCAACCAGTACATGTCGCATCATATAAGCCCATAATGGGTAGTTGGTACCATCCAACTTATCCTCAACAGCCAACATACGAAATACATCACTGCTTTCAGCCATGGCCAGTGACTAAAATACCTTGATGCAGAAAATTGACTGTATCTCAAAAAGTTGAACAGAACTGCCCAGACGAGTTCTGCTAGACCTGTAGCAGACTTCGAGACGCTTAAACTAGCGAACAAAAACTGGTATATACCTTTGGCACAAAAGGATGAAATAGCCTACACAAGCGCTGCGATAGTGCGTTCGGAGGCCGAAACGAGCTCAGATCGCGATTTCTGCACAACAAAGCAAAGTTGTTTTGATCTCGAAAACACCCTGAGTATGCTCACCAAATTTTGTGCGTATCTGAGACTGCAAACGGAGGTGTTGACGGCGCCCTAGAAGAAGCGACGACCTGCTCTGATACCAATTGTTGGAGATAGACGTCTGCGGAAGCACGCGAACAACACAAGGAAGAAGAAGAAGCTTGGAGCACAACACACAAGACTGAATGTATTACTTGAGAATGTACAAAGATAAGTAGCCCATTAGGGCAATAGGCGTATATACAAGCCGGGGGAAAAAAACCTCCTAAAGAGGGAAAAAAGTCCCCCGACGGTCCTAGAGTGTTCACACACATCACTACCTAAATATATCAACAAATATGAATCCAAATTTTGAGGGTTACCTCTCTGCTGTGTACCCTTAAGGTAGTAGCAATTTCTGGCTTCATGACCATCCTTTCCACAAAATTGACAGCTTACCTTAATAGGGCAATTAGCATTGGAATGTCCATTGTTGTTACAGATTGTACACCAAATTTGTCTCCTTATATCCTGAGTGGTCTTCAAATCTTCTAACTCTCGGAAAAGTTGGGCTACTTCATCATCAGTGCGACGCAGTGGTGGCAAGACCTTCTCTTCTTGTTGATTTTGTTGCATTTTTAATGCTTCCAGTTCCTTCCTCAGTTGCTCAACAAGATCCAGGTTTGCAGCATACTTTGAGTGTGTATCCCCTTCAAAATGCTGCCTTGCTTCTTCAATGCGTGATGCCGCTGCAACAAAATCATTCAGGGTTGCATCCAATCTAAGAGACTCACGAAGCTTCTGCTGAGATGACCTAGGCAGGGCTTTTTCTATCCATTTTTTAACAAAAAAGTCACCTGGAGCATGTGGTAGACGTGCAACAAGTGCTTTTGTTCTAGTGTGAAGTTCATGAAAGGATTCACCTGGTCTTAGCTTCAAGTTCTCTAGCTGATCTAGAGCTCTTTCCGAGGAATCACTTGGTCGGAATGTCTGTGAGAACGCCGCCTTCAGAGCTTCTCATGTAGTGAAATGGCCATCTGCATATTGACTATACCATTTGTCTGCAAGACCCTCCAATGTGGATGGAAAGAGTGCGAGCATTGCATCTTCTCTATTCTGCAGACCTCGTCCACGGCATAAAGAGATGAATCTCCTCACATGATCATCAGCATCCTCATAAGCTTGTCCCTTGAAGGTAGGGAATTTAATGTTTAATCTGGAGAGTAAATGGTAGAGATCCTCCATTTGTACTGGTGTTTCTTCGGACGTATCTGAAGAGAAGAAGTCTAGAGTTCTCCTATACCCCTCTTTTGACAATGGTGTCGCACCCAAATCAATAGATAAATTTAGGGAGGGCAGAGGGGAGGTAGATTCACTAGTCGTGGCTGTGGCTAACTTGTTAAGATTCCTCCGAACACGAAGAGACTCCTTCTCTGCTCGTGTATGGGTCATGTACCTATTCGCAAATGTAATAGAGCAAAATACCTTTCACAGAAATGCAAAGGTCCCATCGGGCGTGCCAAACTGTAGAGGAGGTACTGGGGTATCCACTTTTATCAAAAGTAGAGAATAAAGATTAAACACATCCAGTACGTCGCCTACTCAAGGGGGGTTCTCTTTAGGGAAGTATACCCTTTAACATTTCTGTGAGCAGACAGAGGAATTGTACATACTCTATGAACATTAATCAACAAATGACTACAGAAGACCATATATTTCTTGATTCGAAGTAGATGATTACAAGGTTGGGCAGAGTAATGCTCAAATGTGCAAGCTTGGGCTAACATGCCACCTTAAAAGTGAATAACCTCAATGCAACAGAGTCTTCTCATCAACTTAAGGGGCCAATTATATGCAGACTAACTCAAAACAATACAAATGGTAAAGAATTTCTCAAGAGAATAGAGCTTAACAACAACACTGACCCACAGAAAAGAAAAGAATCCAAGCCACTCTCTTACACTATAGTGCTCATAGCCCTCCACTGAGAAGCCTACCCTCTGTATCCACACTACAGAGTAGCTCCTACAATAGGCTTGAAACCACAAAGTGCAAGAGAGGACTTCTGCACGTACGTACGCGTATCTGAACCACTCTATCTCTAAAAAAAATTGTGTACCCAAATGAGCACAAATCCATTGTTTTTATAGGCTCCAATAGGCCAAGAGGGCCTTGCCGATTCCTCACGTCCCCCAGTACCTCCTCTACAAAGTATAATAAATAGTTATGCAGGTGATGAAGAAATTGTGGATCAGAAGAAAGGTAAATCAAAGGTTCAGATATTTGATGAAGAAAAGAACAATGAAGTACATGTTGAAGTTGAAAAAGTGCCAAGATTTGATCCAGAGTGTGATGAACTAGAAACCTCAAGAAGTGGAGAACTTATAAGGTCAACAAGACGCAAATGGAAACCTACAAGGTATAGCTATGACACTTCTTTTTTGGCTACCAAAGATTATGCTTATACGATAACGCAGATGAAGACCCTTCTACATATGAAGAGGCAAAAGGTAAGGAAAATTGGGAGAAAGATATGTAGGAAGAGTATGATGCATTGATGGAGAATGAGACTTGGGATTTGGTTCCTAAACCAAATAGCCAGAAGATCATTGGATGTAAATGGGTCTACAAGACAAAGAGGTTTGCAGATGGAAGTGTGTCTAGGTATAAAGCTAGACTTGTTGTGAAGGGTTTTGCTCAGACATATGGTGTAGACTATGATGAGACCTATAGTCTTGTGGCAAAGATGACAACCATCAAGACACTCATAGCTATTGCTGCATGTAAAGGTTGGAAATTATGTCAATTAGATGTGAAGAATGCTTTTTAAATGGTTATATTTCAGATGATGTTTTCATGGAGCAACCACAAGGATTCAGAGATGGAAGGTATCCAAATCATGTGTGCAAGCTCAAGAGAGCTTTGTATGGCTTGAAGCAGGCCCCAAGGGCATGGAATTATAGACTTGTGAAGTTCTTGAAAGAACTAGGATTCCAAGTATCAAAGGCAGATAGTAGCTTGCTTGTTAAAGCAAGTGATAATGGGTTCATTTACATGTGCATATATGTTGATGATATGATTCTTACAGGTACAGATGAGAAAGGCATTCAAAGCCTAAACAAGCAAATGGAGAAAGAGTTCAAGATAATTTACTTGGGAGATTTGTCATATTTCTTGGGCATGGAGATCTCATACACTCAACATGGAGTGTATGTAACTCAAGAAAGGTATTTGAAAAACTTTTTGATCAAGTTTAAAATGGATGATTGCAGGGTAGCACCTACTCCAATGGAGGTGAATCATAAGTTAAGCAGATATGGAGGAGAAGAGTTCAAAGATATGAAGCTATATCAAAGTTTGGTTGGTAGTTTGATTTATGCTACTTTAACTAGACCTGACTTGTCATATGCAGTTGGAGTTTTGTCTCAATTCATGCATTGTCCTAGGAAAGAACATTGGATTGCAGGACAAAGAGTGTTGAGGTACATTAAGGGTACACTCAAAGAAGGTTTGTATTATGGTTTTACATCAGATACAAACATCAAGATATATAGTGATGCAGATTGGGCAGGGAATCTTGATGATAGGAGATCAACTTATGGATACTTGTGTTATGTGGGAGATAAGTTAATTTCTTGGTGGTCAAAGAAGCAACACACAGTTGCTTTGTCATCTACAGAAGCAGAGTACAAAAGTATGGTTGAAGCTGCAAAGGAAGTGATATGGCTTAAGACTTTGATGAAGAGTTTTGATATCATTTAGAGTAGACCCACTATTCATGGAGATAACATGAGTTCATTGTATTTAGCTGCTAACCCTGTGTTTCATGCCAGGACTAAACACATTGAGATTCAGTATCACTTTCTAAGAGAGAAGGTGATGGATAAAGAGATTGAAGTCATACATACTTCAACAAAAGATCAGATAGCTGATATGCTAACCAAAAGCTTGGATGGACCAAAGCTACAGAGATTCAAAGACATGGCAGGCATAAAGAAGATAGATAAAACCTCAATTGATGATTGAGGGGGAGCTGTTGGTGCAGGGTAATCAACAATTGAAGTTTTGGGTGAAGACTTGAAGTCAAGGACTGAAGAAAAGACCAAGTCATGAAGCATGAAGGAAATGCATATCCAAGAGAGAAAGATGTGTATACATATGCACATTATTTTAGAGTCAGTTCATCATATACTTTTGTATGGTCATGAGCTTGTAAAACAATTTGCCCATATATACAAAGAAAATGTCGGGGCAAAATTAGAGAGATTATGTGAGACCAAGATTTGAGAAGAATTAGATGTCATTAGAATTTTAGAAGTAAGTAGAATCTCTCTCATTACTCAGATGTAAGAATTTCTCAGAAATGAAAAATGTTGCGCCCGATCTTTCTGTGTATTCTCCTTCTGTGCTTGATCATTTCAAGAATCCTTTTGTAGATGTCTAAGTCCATAGTTAATGAGTCTATGGTTAAATTTTGAGAGCGTAATTGTAAACACGCTATGAGAATTATGAGTAGGAACATTCATATGTGAAGAAGTGTTCACTGGTTCCTGAAATAGGCACAAAATTTGATGTTAATGTTTTGGTCAGTTCTCCTTCGATAGTGTAAAGTTTTGAGCAAGCAAGCACTCAATCTTTAAGTTGGAAGGTAAGCTACCTGTGACTAAAAGCATTTTCATAAACGGGTTCTAGGTTAAGAGAACCAAGTATTAGAAGTTATAGGTGTCTGAATCGACTTCTCAGAAGAACAGTTTTAGACATAGGTGACTTGTTAAGTTCATTTCTCAAGATCTACTGAGTCTTTTGAAGTGATTTAACTGGGAGAAGGTGCGACTATAGGCAACACCTTGTGCAAATTTTTATAAAAAACTTTACACATTTGATAAGTCAATGAGAGAGTTATGTGCAGCAGACTTTCTGTAGAGTTATCATCTTCACAATTTGGTCAAAATTTTGATAATTGGTCGTTGATCCTCTAAATTCGTGAAGGTTTGGAGTTACTCTTGATATAGAGGTGTTCTAAATTCAAGAGTAGCTTTTTCTTTCGGAGATTAACACTCTCCATCATTTCAATGACATTCAATGGTCTTTGTGAAAAATGAAAATCTTCATGATATCACCCTATCATGACAGACCCCATCTATCACAATGGACTATCATATTGCAACTTAGCCCCCCTATTGTGACAGAGCACCTGTTTGACAAAAATCTAGGGTTTCATTTTGAGTAATGTTTGGTCAAATTTATTGATTTTTGGTGGTTTCTTAGGGTGTGATACATTCTCCAACGGTTCTAGAGTGTGAAAGGCATTGCATGAAGTGCTCAACTTTTTGAGCTTTCTTGGGACATCATCTTGAGTAGTGGAATTCACCATGGAGCTTGAACCTAAGGTCAGATTATACTTAACCCCCTTGTCAATTTCAGCTTAGGCTAATTGCATAGCCTTAGGGTTAAAAATTAGGGCAACATTAGGAACCTAAAATTCAAGACAAATTAAAGGAAATAAAGTTTAAGATCAATAATTATGATTGTAATCTTAAAACACCTTCAAGGAAAAGAACATAAACGTATGGAAAAAATATGAAATGCAAAACGCTTGAATTATACTTGATGACAAGATGAAAACAAGGCAAGAACAAAGCAAAGAATTGAGTAATTAAAAAACAAGTAAGCACCATTAAATTTATGGACTTGAGATCAAGGAAGCATATTGGTAAGGTGGATCGACAAAGCTTGAAGTTCTTACAAGCTAGTGTCAATCCCATTACCAAGTCATGGTCAAAACAATTAGGTGGCCATGAGTCCAACTTAAGCTCAACAACGAGTGAGTCAAATATTTCATATATCATGGAGAGACCAATCTCTAGCTCAAAGACAACCTACCTAGAGGTACTAGAAGGACCCTATATAAGGTACCTCTAGAACGTACCTACCCAGAGGTAATAGAGGTACATCCAAACAAACCAATTGGGTGCTTTCATCTACAAAGATGGTTTGAGGATATCATTGGTCTAGTTGAGAAACTCAGAGCAACTATATAAGCTAGATCATCTTGTAGAACATGTGTCTAACCAAGTGCCAAAAGTAGTTAAGTCCCAATCTCAGATAGCATCACATAAGACGGTGCCCAAGATACCTTTGGACAAGAATAGGAGGTATGAATGAAGGAGAACAAGGAAATACCTATCTTCTTATCACTTATGAGGGATATAAAACAAAGACGATTCTAGTTTTCGTGGCGGGAGTAATGATTGCCACCACCTCCCTATGGAAACGTTGGGGCAAGCCAACTCTCAGGCTAACAAGCTTTGAACGTACTTTTTCCATCATCGATTTTGGTAAGAATTATGTCTATGAGATGATTTTAGGTATGCCATTCATGAGGCAGTTATAGATAGTGCAAGCCTAGGGAACCAATTCTTTGTACTTATAGCACTTAGGTATAACTACAAAAGTTAATCTCAAAGACTATTCTCATATATATGTACCACCACTACAATGCAACCCAATCCATATGACTTTAGAGGAGACGGTATCACTACATTCTTTAGGATTGGAACCTTCATGGGTGCATAAAGACATGCACTTATGGATGTGTAAAATTGCAGTGGAAGAAGAGAGGAGACTAAACGCCAGAAATGTAAATGATAATGAAAATCCATGATCTATTCAAGACCTAGGCTATGTACCTATGGTATATCTGATGAAGAGTTTGAACCCCATGGTTAGGCCAAACTTTGAGTTATGATGGCCATTGCTATCAATGAACAACAATGGCCACCCCAATTTGATAAAGATGGCTATGAAATCTTAGTCTTCACAATAGAACATATGATGCTTGACTAGGTTATAGTGGTTTGCGAGCCTATCATGTCTACAATTTAGTGATGAAAATGAAGAAACAATCATCATGGAGCCATTTTGTGCCTCAAAAGATGAACAAATTTACTTAATAGATGCTAGGACCCAAGAATTTGAGAGATGTAAGCCTAAGAAGAAGTTGACTATAACACAAGATAACAAAAGTGTGAAGAAGAAAATGAGACAGAAGTTACCCACACAAGAAGAGGAAGGGGACTTATTTGAAGTACCATAGAATTTCAAGAAAACGCCATTGAGGAGAGGAAAATAATGATATGAATGCCTAAACAAGAAGCTCTCATAGAAGAAGCCTACGAAAACAAAGAAAAGATGAAGAACATAATAATGACCATAGAAGAGGAGACGAGAGATGCACATACATATGACATGACGTGGGTGAATAAGAGGAATGTGAGTTAATAGAATTGTTGAGATAATATGGAGATGTGTTTGCTTGGAGTTACAAAGACCTAAAAGGAGTGGATCTTGATAACTATTTGTGACCAGGAAGGAGTTGAGGAAGAGAGCTCATTGACATGCTCTCACACTCAAGGAGAAGAACACAAATAGATTGAGGCAAGGGAGAATGATCTTCTTCTTCTTCTTCTTCTTCTTCTTCTTTTATTACATAAAAGGAATGTACAAGAATGACCTAAAACAATAGTACAACTAGTGCAATATATAAAGAACCAATGTGCCATCACTCTCGGTAGATAAATCTAGCAAAGCTCAGTGAAGTATCCTTGATATATAGCGATGTGACCACTATACATGTTAGAGAAATAAAAAAGTGATATGTGTCATCCTGGATCATCACATGTTTAAATTGATATCTCAGTAATCCCCCTCAAGCTCAACTTCATGTCGTGTAATCCAAGCATCTTTTGAAACTTCTTGAGCTTCTGAGCTTCAAATGCTTTAGTGAAAATATCAGCAACTTGCTCATTTGTCATCACATAAACAAGGTGAATATCACCTTATAGTAACTTTTCCCTCATGAAATGATAATGCACCTCAATATGCTTTGTTAAAGCATGAAAAATAGGGTTTTTTGCTAATTGTATGTTGCTAAGATTATGACAATAGATGGTGATAGGATTTTGCACTTCCACACCTGAATCTGCAAGTAACATCTCTAGCCGTGATGCTTCATATGCTATCATTGTATCACCTCTATACTCAACCTCTGTACTTGCCAAAGCAACAGTGGGCTTCTTCGTATTACTCCACGTAATAGTTGCACTTCCAAGTGAGAATAGAAAGCCATTAGTAGAACTTCTATCTGGAATACGACTAGCCCAATCTACATTGGTGTATCCATGGACCTACAATTCTACGCCAGCTACATACAACAATGCATAATCCAAAGTAGCACTTACATATCGTAGAGTGTGCTGACCTTTGGATCCCATAGATGCATGAACGTAGAGGATAGTACAAAAATGAAATCACAAAAAAGTACTTAAGGAATAGAAAGAGACAAGAGACTTGACACTAGATTGGGTACAATCTCACCCCGCATACTCTGATGGACGAGTCTATCAGATCATGTGCATTTATAAGTATTTTGCATTATGTCATGAATAGAAGACACATGAGGGTGACACTTTGAAAAGCATTGTCATCGCGTTTCCACTCCATAATTTTTTATATCGGCTTTGAAGGGAATTTTGAAAGAGTTCCAACAAGGCAGCAACAATAATGGTTGAAAGATATGACCTAGAAATGGATGGATGGATTTTATTGGGGATGATAGATCCATGGATTTCTCTAATTCTGAAGACGCTATCCTTTATCCATTATATATTGGCCATCGACAATAGAAGGAGGAACCACTACTTTATGTGTAGTCTTTTGAAGAAAAAGCAATGGAGGAGGATCCGCATGGAAGGAAGAGAGAGTAAATCTATTTTTGGGAAGAAAGACTTTTTGGAAGCGGTTCAGGAGATCACTCATTCGGGGTTTTTTTCTCTGGTGGCAGATAGACATCAAGGGGGGGGGGGGGGGGGGGGGGAGGAGGGAATGAACTCGTCAAGTGGAAAAAGGTAGATCAAGATCTTCAAGAAATAGAGGGCAGCAGCTAGCTTGGGTGCTACATGACGGAATAGGCCGCACGCTTCAAAGAAAATAAAACATCAGCAATTCAATTTTGGATGGAGGACGATGCATCTTGAATAAAGGCTTTAATGAATACCATCTTCTATAAAACCTGACAAGATTTAGTTCGGAGGCTTTATCAGACAAAAACTATTGAAGGCGCAAATGGGAAGTTTTGTTCGACATTTTCTGAAGTACTTATGCTGAATGACTCTGTTGTCATCAAGCGTTGAGGCATAGCGCTAAGGAAAAGCTTCAAGATAATCAGATCAAGCCATTCAAGTCAAGCAGAACGATTTTGACTGCACATCCTCATTAATTCAGGATTATCACGGATACAAAAGAGCTGCAAAGTTGGAGATAGTTGCGTGTTGAGCCATGGAATCAGCGAAGTGCTAGAGTCCAATCGCAATGTAATGAAATGATGTATTAGAAAGTGCTATGTGATGAGCCAATTGTACCAGAGAGTTTGGCTACAAGCAATCCGGATTGTGTTCTAAGTGCCCAAAAGCAGTTACAAGAAGGATAGAACGGGCATGGATGTACAGCCTATCACTTTGAATTTAAAGCGTGAGAAAAATGTAACGGTGGATTTGTCTGATAAGGACTTAATAGCACAACAAAGATTTTGTGACTTAAAGTCATGAACGAGAACAAATCGACATGGAGCGAAACAAATCAATGTTTGATTTACAGAGCATTATTGAAATTCTATTTATGTAAAGGAGATTGATTTGATGTTTATACCTTGGAGAAGAGATAATCTGTGGAAGGGCAAAATAAACGCAGGTGCTCTGGGACGCTGGTGTGTTGAGATTTGGAATGGGCAATTCAGAGGAGAAAAGCATGGCAGGCTTACTTGAAGGCTTCATTTCTTTGCATCTCTATGGTGGTTAACGGTACTGCAAAGCACCAAATAAAATTTTGGTTCAATGCTCAAGGTACGTGAGGGAAGTTGCACTTGTTCATCATCATCTTTGCACAAATTATTGTATAGGCAAATAATCTCTTTGAAGTTAGCGGCTAAAGTTATCAATTCGAAATTAGAATATTTCTGCATATATCAAGATACGAGTTCATATCTACAAAAGGAAGGTTAATATTCATTTGATTTGATGAGGTTCTGAAGTCGTTGTTCTTCATAGAATGAATTATATGCTTACGAATATGTATGCCGTTAGCAATGTTCATTCTGGTGCATATCTCTGCGTTCTTTATATATATATCTTCTATTAATGTTAATGTTCTTATGGTTGTCATATGTTTGAATGCAAGGTTGAATGAAGAGATTTGATTTTTTTTTATTTCACCATAACGCAATGGATATGATAGTATGTATGCTACTGCCAACACAAAAACCGCAAGAATTATAAATAAACTGCAAGAGTTATACGCACAGTATAGATTTTTGCCAGATCAAAATTTCGCACTATGGGATAATTAAAATAATACCTAGTAGGAACATAAATAGAATAGCATAACGTTTTGTTTTCTAATGGGCATATTATGAAGATTTGCTTTTATCCGTTTGAAATGTAAAACTTATATATGTTGATTGTGTCAATCTGTATTACGAGGACGAACAAAATTTCCAATATGTGAATCTTTTACTTCATGGAACTAACATAAAGTTTGAACACCAGACTCCGAAGCTATGTTATGCTCTCTGATGATCACTTCATTGATTGAATGCATAAAAAGTTTATATTTACATTAAGTTTATGCATACCATCTCACCCACCAAGGTCTCTTTCTTGGCACCCCGTGTGCACCCCTAAGCGCGCAAGATCCCGACCACATAGCGAGCCCGACGTGAAATGCATGGGGGAATTGATCTTTATTTTGAGCTGACTTTGAAGTTGACCTTGAGATGACCTTTAGTTGACTGTTAGAGTGAGAGACTTGAGGTTGAGAGTTTGAGTATTGACTTAGATTGAGACTTTGAGTTTTGGATGGAGATTTGACCTTGATGGAGACCTTAGGCTTAGATCCGAGAACCTTAAGCACTGTGCTTCAAGTGTTGAGTGAATCCCAAAGGATTACCATAAATAGTAATGGAGTGATGAGAGCCCTAGAGGCAATCTCAAAAGAGTGTGGATTCTTCAATGGTCGAGATGTAACCAAGTTCTTGCAAGTCTATGACACTAAAATGGACCTCTATGGTGTGAGTGCTTCTATGAAGCTTAGTGAATTTGCAAGGATTGTAATGCCTGGTGTTAAACCTAGCATTTATGCTCTTCAAGAGCGATCCCATACATGGAGTGAATTTAAGAATCTGCTTAGAGAAGAGTATTATTTAGAGGGCTTAGTCATGCCCATATGAAATGCATTTAGAGAGTGGGTGGCTACTCCAAATAAAGGCATTGAGGTGGTCAAGCTACTTTGAGAATTTGAAGAGCGATATGACCAATTGAGTAATAATGATCAAGATGCTTTCGAACACAAGAAAGTAGAGCTCTTCATTAAGAGTGTAGACCTTGATTTGGCCTTAGAGCTAGGTGACATGTTGGAAGACTTGAGTGAGCCTTTAGGATTGACCAAAGAATGGACTAGAGTGCATAAGGCCATATCAATGCTCTTGAGACGGAAGAGATGGAGATCACATGTAGTGCAAGATAGAGTTGAAGATATTCATATTCTTCCAATGCCCACTCCAAGATCTCTAGTTTATATGAATGAGACTATGAAAATGATCATGGAGCCAACCTTGTGTCTCTTAACCAATCCCATCAATCTAGAGTGGATTTAGAGTATACAATAGTTGAGGATAGGAAAATAAGAGAGGATTTGAGTGAGAAGTTTTGTGAAGAAACCATTTCCATTTCTAGAGATGAAGAGATAGGTGAAGGTGAGACAAGTAAAGATGATGAGAAATTAGAAAGTGATTTTGATGATGTGGTTTTGGTGTGCATGCATCAAAGTGATAGAGATGATGAAAAAGCACAAGATGCTGAGTTGATTGAAGAGCAAGAGGATGTTTGAGTAGAAGATTCAAGTGATTCATATGATGATTCAATCATAAGTGATATCAAACACTTGAGTGAATTGAGTTTTGAGCTAGTTAGTGAAGCAGGTGTCAAGGCTTTCCATGATGAGGAAGATGGGGCATTGGTCACTAACTCTTCACGAGTTGAGGATATTCTCACTACTACTCCTCAAGAAGTAGGAGGGGGTGAGAGAGATGGGATTGATTTAGAGAATAGTGGAAGTCATGATGAATTTTCTCCCGAGCATACTCTTTTGCATGATGAAGAGTTGAATATGTATGAAAAGGTGTCTAATGATGATGAGCATGATGAATTTTTGAGTTTGATTGACTACGGATAGTTGTTTTCAATGGGTATGCATGAAAATCTATTAGCTCAAGATGAAGTTATTGATTTCATGTATGTTAGTTTGAATTTGCATGATTTTGAGTGTGAATAGTTAGATGAATTGAATGAATCATCTTCACAAAGTGGATGTATGTTGGATGAAAATTTTGAATTTAATTCAAATCAAACAGATGCACCTAGTGTTGAAATGAATGAAAGTTTTTCAAATAATGCTATTGAGTATGATGTTTCTGATATCTTCTATGAGTTTATGAGTACACATGCAGATGATTGGGAACCAATTGAAGATCTTGAGTCTCATTGGATCGTGTGAAAGGCAATTACTTTTGAGTTTTTAGTTCATGTCTTACTACAGCTAGATTTTCATGAAGTCCTTTCATGGATTGCATGTGTATGTATATGGTCATTTGGATTTAATGCTTCTCATCTTGTCTTTAGTTTCATGAGTGCAGGAAACGATCAAGCAAAGAAAATGGAGATGAAAAACAAAGTGCGAAGTTATCAAAAGCCTTTTTCAATAGCTATCTTGCTTTAACCTTGATCTGTTGCACCATCTTTGAGTTGCAATGCATATAAAGTGTGCATATTTGAAGTAAAAAAGGGCACATGTTTCAATTCCCGTAGATGCACAATCAATTGCACATGAGAGATATTTGTAAATATCATAAATAAAAGCATGTTAAGCCTTGAGTGAAAGTGAGAGGAGTTGTGAGAGGACACATATGATTGCATTTGAGAATGAAATATGAGTGGAGAGCCTCTTTTGGTAGAAATCCTGAAAATTGCTTCCATACTTGCACCATGATAGTAAATGCATGCACCTAGAGTACGCATGTTTGAAAATGTAAATGCACATGTGATTTCAAATGTATAAGTGCACGTCCAATTGCACGCTAAATAAGTTGTAAATACATGAAGAAAATCTTAGTTTTGAAATGAATGAAAAACCTCATCATCAAATGCTAATTACCCCTTTTATTGCACCAGTATGTTTTTGATGCACTTAGAGTATGCATGAATAGGGCCCATTACATGGCCGTGCATAGGCACATGTGCTTGATAACCCATGCACTTGAATTGTTTTGGAATTCATAGCTTCTTCCAGACATGAAGATTGGTGTTGGTGTGTCCGGAGGCCCCACAGGTTTGGAGGGGGTGGATGTCATCGCATTTCCACTCCATAATTTTTGAGATCGGCTTTGAAGGGAATTTTGAAAGAGTTCCGACAAGGCAGCAACAATAATGGTTGAAAGATATGACCTAGAAATGGATGGATGGATTTTATTGGGGATGATAGATCCATATATTTCTCTAATTCTGAAGACGCTATCCTTTATCCATTATAAATTGGCCATCGACAATTGAAGGATGAACCACTACTTATGTGTAGTCTTTTGAAGAAAAGCAATGGAGGAGGATCTGCGTGGAAGGATGAGAGAGTAAATTTATTTTTGGGAAGAAAGACTTTCTGGAAGCGGTTCAGGAGATCAGTCATTCGGGTATTTTTTCTCTCTGGTGGTAGATAGACATCAAGGGGGGGGGGAGGAGGGAATGAACTCGTCATGTGGAAAAAGGTAGATCAAGATCTTCAAGAAATAGAGGGCAGCAGCTAGCTTGGGTGCTACATGAGGGAACATGCCACGCGCTTCAAAGAAAATAAAACATCGACAGTTCAATTTTGGATGGAGGATGATGCATCTTGAATAAAGGCTCTAATGAATGCCATCTTCTATAAAACCTGACAAGATTGAGTTTGGAGGCTTTATCAGACAAATATTGTTGAAGGCACAAGTGGCAAGTTTTGTTCGACATTTTCTGAAGTACTTATGCTGAACGACTCTGTTGTCATCAAGCGTTGGGGCATAGCGCTAAGGAAGAGCTTCAAGATAATCAGGTCAAGCCATTCAAGTAAAGCAGAACTTTGAGTGCACATCCTCATTAATTCAGGATGATCACGGATACAAAAGAGCTACAAAGATAGAGATAGTTGCGTGTTCATCCATGGAATCAGCGAAGTGCTGGAGTCCGATCGCAATGTAATGAAATGATGTATTAGAAAGTCCTATGTGATGAGCCTATTGTACCAGAGAGTTTGGCTGCAAGCAATCCGGATTGTGTTCTAAGTACCCTAAAGCAGTTACAAAGAAGGATAAAAGTGGGCACGGATATGCAGCCTATCACTTCAAAGTTAGAGCGTGAGAAAAATGTAACAGTGGATTTGTCTGATAAGGACTTAACAGCACAACAAAGATTTTGTGACTCAAAGTCATGAACGAGAAAAAATCTACATGGAGCGAAACAAATCAATGTTTGCTTTACAGATCATTATTGAAATTCTATTTATGTAAAGGAGATTGATTTGATGTTTATACCTTGGAGAAGAGATACTCTGTGGAAGGGCAAAATAAATGCAGGCGTTGTAGGGTTCTGGTGTGTTCAGATTCGGAATGGGTAGTTCAGAGGGGAAAAGCATGGCAGGCTTACTTGAAGGCTTCATTTCTTTGCATATCTATGGTGGTTAACGATACTGCAAAGGACCAAATAAAATTGTGGTTGAATGCTCAAGGTACATGAGGGAAGTTGCGCTTGTTCATCATCAGCTTTGCACAAATTATTGTATAGGCAGATAATCTCTTTGAAGTCAGGGGCTAAAGTTATCAATTCGAAATTAATAGGTTCCTGCACATATCAAGATGCGAGTTAATATCTGCAACAGGAAGGTTAATATTCATTTGATTTGATGAGATTCTGAAGTAGTTGTTCTTTATAGAATGAAGTATATGCTTATGAATATGTATGCAGTTAGCAATGTTCATTCTGGAGCATATCTCCGCGTTCTTTATATATACATATATATATATATATATATATATATATATATATATATATATATATATATATATATATATATATATATATATATATATATATATATATATATATATATATATATATATATATATATTTGTTAATGTTAATGTTCTTATGGTTGCCATATGTTTGAATGCAAGGTTGAATGAAGAGATTTGAGTTTTTTTTATTTCACCATAACGCAATGGATATGATAGTATGTATGCTACTGCCAACACAAAAACCGCACGAATTATAAATAAACTGCAAGAGTTATATGCACAGTATAGATTTTTGCCAGATGAAGATTTCACACTGCAGACAATTAAAATAATACCTAGTACGAACATAAATAGAATAGCATAACGTTTTGTTTTCTAATGGGTACATTATGAAGATTTCTTTTTACCCGTTTGAAATGTAAAGCTTATATGTGTTGATTGTGTCAATCTCTATTACAAGGACGAACAAAATTTCCATTATGTGAATCTTTTTCTTCATGGAACTAACATAAAGTTTGAACGCCAGACTCTGAAGCTATGTTATGCTCTCTGATGATCACTTCGTTGATCGAATGCATAAAAAGTTTATATTTACATTAAGGCTACGCACACCATAGAGAGAGAAAAGGATGCAAGGATACCTATGTAAATGATATGTGTGGAAAGATCGGATGTGTTGCGATCATGAATGGGATGCATGTACAAAAAAGATAGAACGTGATGTAAAAGCAAATTGACAATTGTTTGTTTTAGGCTTTCGAGGAAAATAAACCAAGCTTTGGAGTAGCAATTCCCAAAGAGGCTGATCGCTCGCGTGCACCATGTCACGAGGAAGGAGATAAGGAAGAGAGCTCACACACACACTCTCACTCTCAAGGAGTACACACACAGATTGAGGAAAGGAAGAATGATCTTCTTCTTCTTCTTCTTCTATTACATAAAAAGGAATGAACAAGAATGACCTAAAAAACAAGAATACAACAAGTGCAATATATAAAGATCAGTACATAAGGAAAAACCTAATGTCCACGAGTGCGTGAGCTGGCAAGGAACAAATGTGCCATCACTCTCACTAGATAAATCTAATAAAGCTCAATGAAGTATCCCTAACATATACCAGCATGACCACTATACATGTCAAAGAAATGGAAAACTAGTACGTGTCATCCTGAATCATCACATGTTGCCTCAAGCTCAACGCCATATCTTGTAATCCAAGCATCTCCCAAAACTTCTTCAACTTCTCAACTCCAAGTGCTTTGGTGAAAATATCAGCAACTTGCTCATCTGTTCTCACATAAACAAGATTATTATCACCTGCTAATACCTTCTCTCTGATGAAGTGATAATGTACCTTGATATGCTTTGTTCTAGCATGGAAAACAGGGTTCCATGCTAAATGTATGCTGCTAAGATTATCACAAGAAATGGTGATAGGCTTTTGCACTTCCACACCTAAATCCGCAAGTAGCATCTCCAGCCATGATGCCTCACATGTTGCCATTGTAGCACCTCTATACTGAGCTTTGTACTCGACAAAACAACAGTGGGTTCCTACTTGCTGCTCCATGTAATAGTTGTACTGCCAAGTGAGAATAGAAAACCACTAGTAAATCTTCTATCTGGAATGTTACCAGCCCAATCGGCATTGGTGTATCCATACACCTGAAAATATACACCACCCTCATAAAACAATACATAATCCAAAGTAGCACTCACATAATGTAGAGTGCACCTCAGAGCATCCAAATGTGGCTTCCTGGGAACTTGCATAAACTGCATTTTCCAATGCTTCACCTGATGTAGTATCCAACTTAAACTTCTGATCTAATGGCATAGAAATTGGCTTACAACCAACCATACCATACTTTTGTTTCCTTTGGCAACCAATAGTCCATCCTGCTTGTACTCCTCTACATATAATCCATCAGCATTGAACCTGACTTGTAATCCTTGGTCAACCATTTGTCCAACAGAAATCAGATTCTTTGTTATATTTGGAACATGCAACACATCAGCAAGATGTTTTACTTTTCCATCCTCCATAGATAGTGCTATGTTTCCTGTATGCTCAATTGGATGTGATATGTCATCACCTGTTTCAACATATCCAGGAACTGGCAATTTTTGCAAAGTACTAAACCATTCCACATGACTGGTCATGTCGTTTGAAGCACTTGAATCAACATACCAGACATTATCATTTGATTTTGAAACACCAGCAAACATCGTATTCATCATGTGATGTTGAACCATAAATAGCTTCTCAAAATCATCTGCACTTGTCGATGCATAGTTGTTTTGCTTCCTTCTACTATTTTGATTCTTCAATCTGCAATCACGTTCAAAGTGTGTAGGTTTACCAAAATTCCAACATCCTTTACTATCACCACTTGAATCATTTCTTTGGAAATTTCTACGACCTCGTAGGCTCCCCGTACCTCGAAACTGTCCTCTTCCTCCTGCATGATTATGTTGTTGACCTTGGTCTTGGTTATCGTTTCCTCTTCCACTTCCAAAACCTCTACCTCTACCTCTTCCTCTGCCAGAGTAGAATACCTGCTCAGGACTAGGCTTTCCTTATGCATCTACTTTTCATGTCCACCTCAAGAATCGTACCTACAAAAATAGAGGCGATCCTTGCAACACACTTACACACACATTTATCATCCAAAATAACCCATATACCCATGTGCGTTTTCTAAATCATCAAACATGAACAAGATGAATGAAGACTTCTCTTTTTTTTTAAGTGTTGGAAAACGGTACTTTTCCATGCCCTATAACTCAAAAACATTGAGGAATTGGCTTAAGCTTATGAGACACAAAATTATTCAATTTTTCAATCTGTACAATAGTGTTAGAGACGCCTTAGGTCCAAATCTGCTTTCAGATCTCACTTTTGGGCGCTACAAAATCGAAAATTCTAGAGAGAGATGAAAAAAACATGAAAAATCTCTTCATTAACCTATCTTCATGGGACCAAATGAGACATAAAACATAGGAACTACAAAAAATTCAATCAGGCAAAGTTTTTCTACTAAGAATACTCTACCTTTCTCTCATACAACACTTTTTTAGATTCCTTCATCTTCATGCTTAAATTTAACACACAAATTTCGTTCAAAAACTTTCTAGAGAGAGAATGTAAAAACTTATTGCTACAAAATTTTGCAGAATCGATCAGAATATCCTAAACATAAAATTTCATTATTACCTACACTTTTTTTTAATTTGGAAAAATCAATGTGGCATCTTACAATTCTCCCCCTCTTTTAAGAACTCTGTCCTTAGAGTTGGAAGGAAGGATAATGTTCCATAAGCTCATCTAAACCAACCCATGTTGAATCTTCAATAGGATATGCAAACCACTTAACTAAAACTTCTACTATTTCATGATTCCTAAGATGTCTTATTCTCCTATCCATTAAAACTTCTGGTTCAAGCTCAAAAGTGGCATCTTTCCTCAACTTAGATTTGTCCTACAAAACATCATGAGCATTAGGAACATACCTTTTAAGTAATCCAACATGAAAAACTAGATGAATTTTCAAAGTGTTAGGTAGATCAAGTAAATATGCAATAGAACCAAATTTCTTTAAGATTTTAAAAGGACCAGCATAACGTGGAGACAATCGATGATCTTTGCCTAAAACGAGATTTGATTTCGAAGGATTTACTTTCAAAAAAACCTGATTATTTGTTCTAAATTCCAAGGGTCTCTTTTTGAGATCATAATAAACTTTCTGATGTTTCTATGCATCTTTCATGTTTTTCCTTACCTTATTTAGCTCCAAATCCATATTTTCAAGCATGTGTTTGGATATCTCAACTAGATTTTATGAATTAACAAGTGCATGCGGCAGCAAAAAATTATAACCATACATTGCTTCAAAAGGTGTCATCTTAATAGAGGAATGCCATGCACTATTATAAGCATACTCAACCAAAGGCAAATATTCAGTTTAATTGTTTTGCTTATCATTCACATACATATGTAACATATCCTCAAGCACCATGTTAACCCTCTTGGTCTCACAATTAGTTTGAGGATGAAATGCAGTACTCATGCGTAATTCTATTCCTATGGATTGAAAGGTTGCTTTCCAAAAATTAGATGTAAACCTTGCATCCCTATCAAAATTTATACTTTTAGGTATACCATGTAACCTAAAAGTCTCTTTTATGAAAAATTTAGCAACATGCAAAGCTGTATCAGTTTTCCTCATGGGAAGGAAATGTGCCATCTTTGTAAGACGGTCCATGACAACAAAGATGGTATCATGCCCACTTTTGGTCACAAGAAAATTTGTTATGAAATCGATAGAGATGGATTCCCATTTTTGACAACTTCAAATGCATATTGACACTTATCCTTCCATGTGAACTCTCTATTTTTCTTTGTCAATTATGTAAGAAGATTCGCAATTCAAGAAAACTCCCTAATGTGTGCCCTCTCATATTGTGCCAAAGCAAGGAAGCTTCTCACATCTCTTACACATTTGGGTGTAGGCCAGTCAACTATGCTTTTCACTTTCTCAGGATCTATGTGAATCCCTTCCTTAGACACAACTCTCCCCAAATAAGTCACTTCCCCTTTTGCAAAAAAAAAAAAAAAACATTTACTCATTATACCATATAGTTTATGCTCTCTTAGTTTTTGTAAAGTCTTCCTGAGATGCAATGCATGTTCATCATCATCCTTAGAATACACAAAAATATCATCAAGAAAGACTAATATAAATTCATCGAGATATTCATGAAACACATTATTCATCAAACACATAAATGTTGTAGGAGCATTTGTCAATCCAAAAGGCAAAACTATGAACTCATAATGACCATATCGTGTTCTAAAAGCGGTTTTGGATATGTCCTCGGACTTTACTCTAATTTGGTGATATCCTGATCTTAAGTCAATTTTAGTGAATACTGTGGCACCATTCAATTGACTCAGCAATTCATCTATGTGTGGAAGTGGATACTTGTTCTTAATTGTTTTCTTCTTCAACCCTTATAGTCAATACAAAGCCTGTATGAGCCATCTTTCTTTTTCTGAAACAAAACAGGTGCTCCCCAAGGTGAAACACTAGGTCTTATCAACCCCTTCTTCAATAGATCATCTAGTTGGAACTTCAACTCTTTCAATTCATCAATATTGAACCTATACAGTGCTCTATAATAAGGGTCACTTCCTGGATAGAGGTCTATAGCATGGTCAATTTTCCTAGGAGGAGGCATACCTCACACACCATTAGAAAATACATCTGCCTACGCATCTAAATGTTTTCTAACATATTTAGGTATTTCTTCTTCTTTCTTCTTCTCCAGCAGGTCATGCACATATACCAAATATGTCTCACAACCCTGTCGAATACCCCTAATCAACTTTAAGGCAGAAATAGGAGAAAAACGTGAATTACACTTTCCTACTAGACGATGTTCCTTCCCTTCTATTCTTAAAGTAAGGATCCCACTTTCACAATCAATCACGACACTGTTATGAACTAGCCAGTCCATTCCGATGATTGCAAAGAAGTAAAGCCTGTCAAGGGACGACAGAGACAAAGAGGGGGAGAGTGTTGCAGAGCAAAGAAGAGCACAAGGCAGAGAACAAGATGGGCCCCAAAATTTTTTCCAATTTGGACACCTTATTTTTGTATCATAATCATTTTGTAATATATTTTTCGATGTAAACACACTAGAGGAGTCCTCTAGATGCATCCCCACAGAAGATTAGTAGCTTGCCCATGTAAATTAGTAGGAAATTAGCCTTTTAGTAGCTTGCCCATGTAAATTAATAGGAAATTAGCCTTTTAGTGAATAAAGTGCCGGTCTCTTGTGTGAAAGGACCATTTTTAGAGCACATGTATATAAGTCAATTTATGACTCTTTGTAAAGACTTTTTGCCATTGTGAGAATGAACAACATAGAATTTCGAATTTGTGTCTTCTCCTCTCTATATATTTTTCTTTGTGAGCTTGTATGCTTGTGTGTTGCGTGAAAAGAGTGTTAGGAAGTGTTGTCTATCCATGAAAGTGTTTGTTTGCTATGGTTAAGGTGTGTGTGAAGTGTAGGAAGTGCTGAAGTGTAGGAAGGTCATTCCCGTGAATCAGTATTTTGCTCATAACTTGAAGTAGAAGCGTCAAAATTGCGTGAAAACCACCATTCGATGTGTCTTTGCGAGAGCTTCAAAACGCATATGCTATTTGCTATATTCGGAGTTCGGAGCTGAGAGAAAAGCTCAATTTACTCTCTGCTGCTGCTCCAAGTATCGTGACACCATGACCGACAGTTGAAGCTTGTTTCTTGTTTGCACTCTTTGGGAAACTCATTTGCATTGATCATCATTTGAATGCATGTCCTCATACACTCGGCTAGGTTTTGATACTCATCTGATTGATAAATAAAGCGTGAATCCCCACTATATGCACTTGAGGGGGATTGAGGTATAGTCTCTTTCTCCACAAGTCCCTAGGATTGTCCTTAGGTACACACGTTTTTGGCGCCGTTGCCGGGGAGTGTCGAATCAAACCAAGGCATTCATGTGATGGTAAGTAGCTTTTAGCATTGAAGCGAGTAGAGGAGTTGTGAATTTCTCTTCTTTGGTAAGTCACATTCATCTGCACTTATTACTTCTCACTCTTGGAGTGTGTGTAGTGAGTTGTTAGTCTAGGGAAGTGAGTGGAGTGAGTAGAGTAGGAGGAGTAAGGGAGTAGGCTAGGAAGCTAGTGTAGTTATTAATCTTAGCTTTGTCAAAGTCTTTGAAGTTAGGAGAATTTTTCAACAGGTATAAAAAACAAAAAATTGTCATTTTTCAAGTCACTTATCTCTAGAACAAGTATCGTGAGAGCAATCTGTCGCATGTTGTGAGCTGAGATCAGGATTTGTGAGCTTTGCAGAGTGAGCAAGAGAGACAAGAGAGTGGGAAAAGCTTCCAAGGTGAGCACACTACTGATTCTTTGTGCATAACTCCTGTTGAAATCAAGTTTTCAGAAAAAAACGACCTGCGTCAAGTATGGGGAAGGCCATTCCGGGGTAGAGAAGATTATTTTCTTAATCCAGGCTAAGAGGGGAGGGTAGATGCACTCTAAGAACATGTGTATGAACTCAGAATCTAAAAAACACTTGCAAAAAAATTGAAAAAGTGTCAAGTATCGTGTTCTCCTGCGGTTGAGGTATCATGATACCTAGGTATCGTGAACTCCTGTGGTCGAGTATCGCGATACTTGCAAGTGGCCGAATATCGTGTATCGTTGAGAAATCCTCACGATACCCGCCACATATCGTGTATCGCGGAAATCTAATAGCGGTACTTGTCAAGTATCGTCTATCGTGAATTTTCAATCACGATACTTGTGACATATCGAGTATCCCACTAAAGCCATCTTGGATTCTGGAGCTGGAGTAGGAATTGCAACTAAAGAAATCTGGGAGAAATGGGGAAAACTAGCTCTAAGACCAATACACATGAAGATACAAATGGCAGACGGACACACAGAACGACCCTTGGGATTATTGAAACGAGTAATTTTTACCACTTGGGGAGTTGAATTCGAGCACACCTTAGCGATATGTCAATTTGAAAGGGCTAGCAATTATGAAATGATACTTGGAAGACCCTTCATGAGACAACTAAAGGTAGTGCAAGATTGGGGAAAAGACACAGTATACTTACAACATGAAGGAACCACAACAAGAATAAACCTCCACACATACACGTATCAAGATGTTCCCCCCTTGCAATGGAATCAGATTCATAAAGAGGAAGACGAGCAGTCAATTCACAGTAGGTTCAAGTGATCAATCATGGATAAACAAAGACACTCATCTATGGATATGCCAAACTACAAAAAAGGAGGAGGATAGAAGGAAAGGATGGCAGCAAAGGCAGGGAATCGTTAGATCTGTACAAGATCCAGCCTACATGCCTCAAATATTCCTAGATGAAGAATTCGAACCTCATGGTTGGATGGAGATTTTAGCCACTCTCGATGTATGTGTAAACGAAGAAGTGATAACCATGAATGAATGCATTGATGAGGAAGGATATGACGTTAGTCTATACGTGGTAGTTCTTCAAGAGGTTGAAGAAGGAGAAGTAATTGAAAAGGAATGGAAAGAGGATTATGAGAGCATTGAAATGGAGCAAGAGCAAATGGAAATAGAAAGTGGAAATCAAGAAGTAAATGCCATAACTAATGAAATAAATCAAGAAATGACACAGGAAGAGGAGTTTGGATTAGATAAAGAAGAAGACGATGGAGAAAACAAGCCTCAAGATCAATTTGAAGTGCCTGTCCACTTCAAAAAATACGAAGTAGAAGAGAGGAAAATTGCTATTCAAATGCCAAAACGAATAGCACAGCCAGGAATAGCATATGACAACAAAGAACAAACCAAGAAAATTGTAGTAACCTTGGAGGAAGGAGAAGAAAGATGTACTTTTATAGGACAAGATGTCTCGCCGGAAGAAGAGCAAGAGTTGATACGACTCATTCGAGAATACAAGGATGTCTTTGTGTGTACATATAAGGATTTGAAAGGAGTAGATCCTTCTATTTGTGCCCATAGAATCCCTATGACATCTGAAGCTAAACCTTCCAAACAAAGACCATACACATATAACGATGTCTATTCAGCAAAAATTAAGGAAGAGATAGACAAGTTGTTAGATGCTGGATTCATTTATGAGATCGAACACACGGAATGGGAGTCACCTTTGGTGGTCGTGCCAAAAAAGAATGGTAAGCTAAGGGTATGCATTAATTTGAAAAAGGTAAATGCTGCCACCATAAGAGATAGTTACCCATTACCCATCACTGATCATCTTTTGGAAAGAGTGGCAGGGAAGGAAGTTTATAGTTTTTTGGACGGCTTTTCAGGGTATAATCAGGTAGCCATCGCTCCTGAGGACCAACATAAAACAGCCTTTGCAACTGAATGGGGAGTATATGCCGTTAGGGTTATGCCTTTCGGTCTAACCAATGCCCCAGCCACTTTCCAAAGATTGATGTGCCATGTGTTCAAGGAGTTCCTGAGAAAGAGTATGGAGGTATATGTGGATGATTTATGCACTTATTCAGCTATACGATCAGAACATATCCCTAAACTAGGAAAGATCTTTGCCAAATGTTGACAATATAGAGTATGCCTCAATCCAGAAAATGGTTCGACAAGGAAAGATATTAGGACATATTGTCTCTAAGAATGGAATCTCAACGGATGAAGACAAAATTAAAGTAATTCTGGATTTACCGAGACCAAAGACTACTAAAGAAGTACAAGCATTTATGGGACATTGCGGATACTACCGAAGATTTATACATATGTATGCCATAATTGCTAGACCTCTTTATGCACTATTGTCTCAGTTTAATTGGACTGAAGAATGTGAAAAGGCCTTTAACGAATTAAAGAGTCGATTAAGTTCAGCCCCAATCCTTCGATTACCTAATTAGAACAAACCATTTCACATTCACGTAGATGCTTCCAAGTTTGCCATTGGTTGCATCCTGGCTCAACCTGCAGATACAGGAAAGTTAGATCACCCTATAGCCTATGCCAATAGACAATTGAATCAAGCAAAACGCAATTATACTACGACTGAAAGAGAAGGTCTAGGAATGGTGTGCACAGTAAAGAAGTTTCGACACTACTTATTGGCAAACAAATTCAAATTCTTCATTGATCATCAAGCCCTACTATACTTAGTCAATAAGCCTTGTAATACGGGACGACTAGTACGATGCTTTCTATTGTTGATGGAATTTGATTTTGAAGTAGTAGTCAAGAAAGGGAATACCCACATTAGAGCAGATCACCTATCGAGAATGACACATGGAGAACCACCCATAGGAGTACCAGATGATCTGCCTGACACATACCTTTTTAATCTCGAAGTATGTCCCCAATGGGCAGAAAAGTTGATCCCAATACTCACATATGGACCTAAACATGGGATCACTCCAAACCGAAATCAAGATTTATTGAAGACTAAAAACCTTCATATCATTGCTGGAAGCCTATATCACCAAGACTCAAGTGGATTATTCATGAGATTCGTGGAAGAGGAGGAACAAGAAATGTGGCTTCAAAAATCACTTGTAAATCAATGGAAAACTCATTTAAATGCAAACGGAACATGGCAAACATTGAAGAGATTAGGCATATATTGGCCAACCATGCAGAGGGATACACATAACTATGTATCAACCTACTGTGCAACTTGTCAAGAACGGAATCTAGAAGAGAACTCTAATCTATGCTACTGCACCGTAGCACCAAGATGGAGCATGCCTCTGGTGAAGTTCTTGAAGACCCAAGAATACCCAGAAGGAGCCACTCTCGAAAGGAACGTGCACTTGTAGAACAAAGCAAGGACTATGCTCCCATAGGAAAACAACTCTTTAAGCGTGGAAGAGACAATCATTTACGAATGTGTATTCATGAAGACGAGTATCTTGCTATTTTAGAGATGGCACATACAAGAGCTGCAAGAGGACATTTCTTTGCAAAGAAAACTGCAAAAATGATTCTCTTTGCAGGAATGTGGTGGCCAACTCTACATCAAGATGCAGCCACATATGTGCAACGATGTGATACTTGTCAACGAATGAAATATCCACTTAGAAGAGATGAAATGCCGCTGAAACCCATGATGAGTGCCTGAGCCTTTACTAAATGGGGAATAGACTTCATAGGACCTATTAGCCCACTAGCTAAAGGATCTCATGCTAAGTACATAATTGTAGCCACAGACTATTTGACCAAGTGGGTTGAAGCCAAAGCAACCAAGAAAAATGATGCAAGAACTACAGCCAAGTTTCTCTTTGAGAACGTTTTCACTAGATTTGGACTGTCAATAGAAATTGTGAGTGATAGAGGCATGCACTTTGTGAATGAAGTAATAGAAGCCTTACTGAATGAATTCTTGGTAATTCATAAGAAATCAGCCCCATATCACCCACAAGCCAATGGACAGGCCGAAAGTTCAAATAAAATCTTGTGCACAGTTCTCACGAAAATTGTGAACAATGGTAGATCGGACTGGGATAAACAATTACATCATGTTTTATGGGCATTTCGAGTAGCTTACAAGACTGCCATAGGAACTACTCCTTTTAACTTAGTGTACGGACAGAATGCTATTTTGCCAATTGATTTCTTAATACCCACTCTCAGAGTAGCAACAACTTGCGAGTGGACTAGACATGAATTGTCTGCACAATTGGATCAAATAGAAAATTTACACAAAACTAGGTTACAAGCGGTAACAAGGATTTATGCTGCAAAAAGACGACAGAAGGCATATTTTGACGCCCATATTAAAGATAAAAATTTGAAGGAAGGAGATCTAGTTTTGGTATACACTTTGAAACAACATGCTAAGAAATTGCAAAAAAGGGGATATGGGCCGTTAATCATCAATCACATAACTACCAGTGGAGCTATCAATTTAGCAACCCTAGATGGAGAAGTATTACCAAACTATATAAGTGGATGTCGAGTGAAAAAATATTTAGAGCCATTGACAGAAGAGATAATGTCACGACTAATATTGGGTAAAAATAGGCGCATAGAGTAAGAAAGAATACGAGAAGAAGCAAGGCAAGAAGCACTAGAACGAATCAGAAAACGAAAAGAGTGGATGAGAGAGAGAGATGAGAGATATCGACTAGGAGAGGAACTCATCCCAATGGCTAATTTTAGAGCCACTGAAAACCTAGGTCAGCAAATCATGCAACCTTATTTGAATTTGGGTGCCGGAACAAAAGAGTACCACTTAGTGGATGCTCTCATCGACATAGGAGCAGCCATAAGTTGTATCAAGTATTCGTTGACCCAGACGCTCAAGGAAGAATTATGCCCTTCTAAGGCACAATTGATTGGAATAGGAGGAAAGATTACCAAATGTATAGGAGAGATTACCTTACCTCTACATCTCAGAAACAACAGAATGGCACAAAAACTCTTAGTATGCCACGACTAGGACTTATTAAAAGAGCTCGTGTTAGGTCAAGATTGGATATACAAATATGAAGTGACTATTCAGTTGGCCCTAGAATACGTCTCGACCAAGATAGGCCATCGTGAGGTATTCAGCATGCTAGATGAACGACCGATCAAAACCAAATGTATAGACCCGAGAGCTCATTCCAATGAACTTGACGATGAATGTATGTTAACTCGCACTATGGAATCCCTTTCATCGAGTATTTCATGTGAGGATAGACCAAATCTCGATTGCACACAATCTTCTAATCCAGTAAATCACGTGAATAGTGTTCTATCCGATAACAACCTCAGTGAGGAACCCTGCACAAAAGAGACAAGTCAGCAGGACTACTACAAACCTACAATCATTAGAATATACCCAATTCCTTACACTAGGAAGGCTTGGATCAGAAAAGATCAAGTGACATCATATCTTTAGCAACAAAACCACTATCGACATCAAAAAGAATCACAGAACAAGCATGCAAATCACTTTGGACACCTAGGTCCACAAAGAACTGCTAGAGTGTGGATTCCAAAGAAGGTGATAGCCACCCAGCCGGCCCGAACATGGATATGGATTCCCAAGTCATGTGCTCAAATGAAAAACATCAAAAAGGACAAGCCAAAGCACAAGGAGAATCATTACGATCTAAAGGCAAGACGACAAAAGATAAACCACTACAGGATAGAGCAAGAACCTCGCCATGCAACAAAAATTATTCAAAGATTCAAATGACAGACAAAACAAAAGCACCACATGAAAAGCACTACATTCTCCAAGAATGCTAGGAATACAGACTACTCTAATGGAGTAAAACAGATTTGGATGCCGACAGGCAGGACAATCTGTACACATCAACCAAGTAATTCGATTTGCTCACATTTGGAGTTAGCAGAACCCAAAGTATTCATGATAGGGCCACATTACAAGGCCAAGCATTCGACACATTTTTCTTCTATTTCAGGATAGTGAAGCACATTTCCCTCTCGGGAAATAGGAGAGCACTTGTACATAATCCAAGAAAATCACTCAAAAATTAATAACCGCTTCGGCTATGAACTAACTTTTCTGTTTTTCTTTTTGGCAAAAACATGAAAAATCCCAGGTATTACCTTTCTCACACCCACGGGGAAGGGACGACACAATCCACTCGGAGAGTTGCCAAATTCAATGAGGATAAGTGAAAGATGATTCTTGATACCAGCTTGCCACTGATTTCTGGTATATATTGAGTGCAGATGGCATCATCCAATTTTGAGGCTACGCAAGAGGAAGAGGTCCTGCTTCTTCCCGTGGAATCAATCACGAAGGCAAGAGGTCATTGGTTCCTTGATGATCAACGAGTGTCCGAGCTTCTTTTTATGGCAACCATCAAGATCGTGGATAGGGATCACTACTTCCCTATCATGTCACAAGCGTTCAAGACTATCATACAAGGATTACCGCGCATGACAGATGTCTGGACACAAGCAGGAATTGATGCATTCCTAAGATTGCCTATCTATATGCCAGATTTCTAGAGATGTACACAAGTGATGAATACACTTAAGTCTCCATCGAATAAGGCATCAGTCCCGAAAGCAAGGGTCCTTGACAAAGTCGGTACCTGGAAAGCAATTCAATTCACTCATGAGTTAATTAACAGAGCTTTTGGATGGAACCAAGAGGGACTCACGAATGTCAAAGATGAATGTCATGATCCGAAAAAGAGAACATTTTTGAAAATCAACAGAATGGATATTGAAGATGCTGTTCGCTTAGTTCACCAGCATTTTTTCTTTCCAAGTATGCATAAATACACAACGCCTCAAAAGATTGTTGTACAACTACTCTCACACGCTATGAGACAAGTGGGAAATAAACTAAATATGACTCCATATGTTCAAGACCGCCTATTTGAAGCAAAGAAAAAGTGGGGTCAAAAAAAGTTTCTGAATGGTAGTTCGGCCTTGACCCTACTCATTTATGAGGCGTGTGTACTTGAGTCAAAAAGACTCAAGGACTCGTGCCAATGAGACTGTACCTCTATTGCAACACAAGTGCATATAGTGGGAAATTAACACACATTTAAATGTCAATCCGATCGAACGACCTAACCAAGTGTATGAGGACATGTGCACACATGATGGAACATGAAGTGGTTCAGCTGCTATGAATGAGAGAAGACTAATCCACCTCTCAAGCTCACTAGGAAACTGAAAGTGTCTACCGCGATACTTCTTACAGTAGTTTTCAGAAAAGCAAGGATTTTTTCCAGCTCCAAACTCCAAATATAGTCAATGGGGTACTCATTTCGAAGCTCTTGAAAAGACGCATCTATTGGAAGTAGTTTCACATGATTCGGACAACGCTGCTTCAAGTTATGACCAAAATAGTGAATGGTGGGAAGCACCCACACTCACGCCACAACTCCTACAAGCTCACACACACACCATAGTAGCTCAAAAACAGTGGGGAGGGGTAGACAACAGTCCTACACACACATTCCAAGCATCACACACACAGACAAGATCAAAGAGAAGATGGAAATCTGCAAGAAAGAGGCAAATTCGAAATTTGGGAGAGCTCCTTCTTCACAATGGCAAAAAGTCTCTACAAAGAGTCACAAAGTGACTTATATACATGTGCCCTAAGTTTGGTCCTTTCACACAAGAGACCGGCACTTTATTCCAAAAAAGTGAATTTCCTACTAATTTACAAGGGATATTTTACAGCAAATTGGGATTATGCATCTAGAGGACTCCTCTAATGCATTTACATGGCTTGACGGAATTCTCTAGGACTTTGAAGAAGAAAAATATGCCCATTAATTCGAAAATTTTGGGGCTCTTCTCTTTTACTCCTTTGCTCTGCAACACTCTCCCCCTCTTTGTCTCTGTCGTCCCTTGACAGGCTTTAGCTTCTCGTTTGCTACTTGTTTAAGTCTTTTGAGTGCACGCATCCAGTGGTCGAAGAAGCCATAAGGACTGTCAGACAATTGGTTATCTTATCTGAGGTTTGTCCTTTGCTTCTGTCTTCGGCTTGCTTTAAGAGTTCTGAATACATGCACCCAGTGGTCGGAGAAGCAATAAGGACCGTCAGAGAATTTGTTATTTTATCCGATCTCTGTCCTTTGCTTCTGTTTGGCCCCTTGGTATTCCGTATATCACATATCTGGGTTGCTCTATTCAGTGGGGTTTCCACGCACGCCACCAGTGACCTATGTCTTGCTTGTGGTACTCTGATTTGTCTTGGTTGCACACATGTGACCCTGTTATATTGCTTTGAGCCTGTTTACCTTCTTTTCACCGCATGCTATCATCGGAAGGATTACTACCTGCCAATTATTGTCTTGCACTTCTTCATGTATAGTTCCTGGCCCTGGTCCGTCCTTCACATGAAATATCCTGGTTCTGATTGATCTTTAATTCCACTTCTCAGGACCTGGATGATCCGCGTTGTTGCCTGATGCATGCCCCTGCGGGGCTTTGGGCAGAGGGTGGTTCTTCTGTATCATGATCTTCATTCTTTATTGAATTGTTTTTTACTTTGATCTTCTTCTTCTTCTTCTTTTCTTGCTTGATTCCCCTTCCACACGTCCCTCCTCCTAAACTCTGTCGTCTGTGACAGGCTTTTTGTGGTGACGTGTGTATGTATGTATAGCTGCTTGCTCTCGTTGATTCAGCAGATTAGCATGACAAATCATAAATTCTTTCCACTACTGGGACTTAACTCCGTCCTCTGGTGCTTGTCGGTGATCCGCAAAAAAACTTGTTTCATAAGCAACCAGACGTGCATTCAAGTTTGAAGTCATTTTTACAAAAATCTCTGAATCTATTTTGAAGAAGCCAATGAAAAATGCTTCTTCGAAAGTTTGCATATATGTTGACGGCAAAAACATGATTTGAGAATAATATGCCATAAGTGTCAGGCAGCTTGGAATAGTGGATAGATAAAAAATGAGTGCTTCCGATCCTTGCGTAATGCCAATGAAATTCAAAAAAGTATATTTTGCATGGAATACTTTGATTACCGTAAGCAGCATGCTGAATATCTTATTTGTCATTTTAATAGTTAAATCAGGGAGTTTAGCATATCTGGCAATCCAAAATTCCATAGTTTTTACCATATATTCCTCCGTCGGTAGGTAATTATGTGGCGGACTAGGTAACAACGGATAGCTGAGCCACTGATTATTGATATTTCCCTGGCGTTGACCTTCCCAAAATTGCATCCAGGCTCGTTGACGGGGTACTGGGCAAAAAGATGGGTTTATTTGAAGCGCATAAGGTGATGCTTCCCACTGTACCTGCAGTGTAGGATTCTTTTCCAACAGCTTTCTTCTCCATATAGGATCTGCCTTCTCAAATTCTTCTTGGATATAGTTGAATGTATTATGCCTGAAGTGGAGATTGTGGTCCGGATCTTTATTTGTCATAGTCTTTATATAATATCGCGTTTGTTCCTTAAGTATTCCATATGGTACATTGAAGGGCTTCAGAATTCGGTCCAAGTTTTTGCTTTCTATTTGCGCTTCCTTCATTATGTGGATGATTTGATCTTCAAACTCAGCCGTAAGCTGGGACACCAGTAGTGCCCTTTCCGGTCGGCTTAATTCTGCAATTTCCCGAGTGTTATGTTCAATGAGAACCTCCTGTTCCTCCCTTATCGGTGAATGATGTGAGGGGGGAGAGAGAGGACGTAACTCAGTCTCCACAGTAGCCTCTGCAGATTTTGGAACTACTGGTGTTCCCTCCATTGTTTTCTGCTCTAACTACTCTTGAAGCTGTTTAATCAATGCATCTTTCTTCGTTATTTCCTCAGTAGCCTGTGCAATGGTGTCCTTGTGTTTGAGAAGTTCTTGAGCAACGATGTCTAAATGATCTGTGTCCTCTTTACATTGCAGGAGATAATGGTTTTCAGCTTTCTTCCATTTAGTTCGTAGGGCAGTCGTGTCATCCATGTACTTCTTTTCCCATTTGGCAATGGTGAGTTGCTCCTTTCTGAGCTGATCGTCATACTTAGCTATCCTTGTCTCCAATTCTTTGGTATCTTTTTCTGGTCTTTCTTGAACCTCTATTGGCTGATCATTGAGAAGGGCGGTCATGAGTTCTTTATTTCGATTCCTTAAGTTCTCTGCTTCCTCCATGTATACTTTGATCTATGATTCCAGTATTTTGCTTCGCGCAGCAATTTGCACCTTCTCAGTCTCGCTAGCTTCATATTTTGTCTATACTTCTTGTAGGTGTGCTTTTAATCTCTCGTTTTCGGCCATTAACTCATTGTAGTGCTTTTTGGCTTCTTGGGATTCTTTCTCTTTGTTTCTTAGGTTCTCTCTTTCTAAGTTCAATTCTGCTGAAAGGTTTTTACTCTTTACTTGAAGCTCGTGCTTGTCCTGCATTGCTTGATCATAGTCTTCATCTGCCTCAAGCATCAGTTGTTGTGTGTCTAGTGTGGTTCTGATCATATCGTGTACTACTGGCTTGAGCTGAGCTAAGTCGACATTTAACCACGTTCTATGTATGCTTGGAGCTTCACTTGATTGCACATCTTTTCCTTGCTCCACATGGATGGTTTCGTTGTGTGGTTGCCTAATTTGTAATTGTATGTTTTGAATCTTTTCTTGTTCCTCCAGGTCAATAGCTTTTGTGGCACTCCCTTGAAATGTGACATCCATGGGGGAAGGTTCTACCACAACCCTTATCGGGGTGAAGGGTTCTTCGTCTTCTATTTTCTCTTCCTGAGGCTCCTTCTTTGGTATCTTTATGGACATGTCGTGAGGTGGTGTGGCCTCCTTGATACTAATAGTGGAAGTCTCATTGCGTTTTATCACATGCGTACCTTCCTGGTTTGCTTCTTGATTTGTGGTGCTCATATTAGGATGCGTAATGTGATCATCCGTCTTTATGTCGTCTGATTCTTCATTGAAGTTAACTTCATTCAACTCTGCCCATTGTCCATCATCCTTTGACTCACTTTGAATGTCCACATTTAATAGTGAGTTGTCTGGCTCTTCTCGTGCATCCGAGGATGAGCTTGAATTGTCCAGCCCTATTTCCCTGTACTGATGGACTTTGGTGAGCTTTCTTCTCGCTTCCATTTCTTGTTGGGTCTATTGATAATGGTGGCCTTGCACCGGTAAATTGACTTGGCCTTCTGTATATTGGTGCGTCTCTTCCAGGGCCCTGGTTAAGTCTTCCTCTGTAATTGGCCTTGGCTCTTCAATAGTTGTTTTCGGCAGTACATGCGTCCTTTTCGTGGCTGGAGTTTCCTCTTCCATTTGGTTGACTTCCCTTAGTCTCTTTGTGCCTCTCATTCTGGGTTGAGAGCTAGTTTCAACTTCTTCTACAATCTTGACTCCTCTTTTCTTTTTAGGAACCGTGGCAACTTTAGCATACTTCGCCAGGGCCGTTGATTTGGCATTTCTTGCAGGTGCTCTCGAATGAGTAAAGCATGATAGATCAAGATAGTTAGAGCTACACTGCCGTTGAGGAACTTTTTATTATTCCATTGCTTTTTTGCTTCAAATAATCTTTCTTGGATGTACGGAGTCAGATTAGTTTGATTTCCAATCTGCTTGATGGCATGTGAAAGTAATTGAATGATAATTTTTTGAGGGGCCGTGTACCGATGCATATTCGGGAAGCAGAAGTGTTGGTGGATTAGTCTGACTTCCTCCTCTATGTCCACTTGGTTGATGTCTGTAAATGTTCGGGTCTTTGCACCTCGGATTTCTTCTTTTACCACTGTAATCCCATCCTTTTCCCAGCCGAAGGCTTCCTTAATCAAGTCATGTGTGAATTGAATGACAACCCATTCGCCTACTTTATCCATCACTCGAGCCTCTAGCACCAAGGGATCATGGAATGCTGGCTGCAAGGTATTCATGACATGTGTGCATCTTTGAAAGTCGGGCTTATAGATTGGCAGCTCAAAATATTTATGTATGCCCGCTTTCTTCATAGTGTCTACGATAGACAGGAGTTCATGTAGTACTCGAAAATCCTGTGACATGATTAGGAATTGATGATCTATATCCATAATTTTGATCGTTGCCAGGAAGAGGCACTCCCCAGCTGGTTGATCTTCTCGAAACCAGTGTCCCTTTGCCTTGGTGATACTCTGGAGTGGAAATTCCATCACTTCCTCTTGTACTGTTGCTTCGGAATCTTCAGAAGCCATCTGCACTTGTAAGGAAAAGTGCATTACCTTCAAAGGAAAGTATGCAGCTATGTAGTGCATTGTAGTGATTATTGTCGTTCCATCACTCCGTCTCCCATGGTTCTATGAGTGAGATCTCTTACCACATCTTTTTACTTCTTATCCTGAAAGAAAACAAGCGTTAGTATAGCCGAAGCATTTATTTATGTACATAGTATGTCCATTCCTAAGAGAGTTGAAGCTATGATCTGATCTCCCTTGGAGAATGTGCACCACTAATTTTATCAGGTACATCATGTGCCGAATGCGTGGCCTTGTAATGTGGCCCTATCATGCATACTTTAGGTGCAATTGACATGTCATGAGTGCAATTGGAATCTTTGTCAACTCGATGGTCCACTCTTCGCAGTTGCTTGGGTTTCGAAATCCATTTCATGGGCGCTTGAATAGGTCGATTTCTCCCTTTGTTTCCTTGGACTTTCTTTGTTTGTTTTGTTTCCTCAATGGTTCTAGTGATAAGGGTGTTTTCGTTTCTGTTTCCTGGATGACTGTGTTTTGGCTTCGTCACTCGTCTTTTTAGCCGTAGTGCTTCCTCCTGAGTGCTTATCTCCATCTTGGCTGCGTGTTTGACCTTCTTGGGGATCCATATCTGATGTCGTGCTCTCTGAGCTTCAATCAAAGGCTTGGGGAGCCATACTTGTAAGAGTCCGTTTGGTTTGTCCTTTGGTGAAGCTGACTTTTTTGTTTCTATGTTCTCCTTATGAGCTGATGTTGACGTCTGCTCTTTCTCCTTTTGATTTTTGTGTACCCATTGGTATTTGGTCATTCTTTGCCGTAAGTATCTGAGTGTCGGATTCCATATTAGTGGTCTTTTGGCTTGTTGAGAAGCTCCATTAGAGTTGGTTTCCTTAGTGCCTGGCTGTTCTTCAGCTAAATGTGGTGCTTTCAACTCTTCCGTGGACCTCGTAGGGTCGGAACTTTCTGCTTCTTCTAGATTTGTTTCTGAGATATTAAGACTGGGATCATTCTCCAGTGTCTTTTCTTGGCAGCTCTCTAAACGCTCGATGACCTTTGGTGGAAGTAAAGGCTTTTCTCCTAATAAACTAAAAATTTCCTTGTGCCCTATCTTGGCTGAAATATAGCCTTGAGCTAGGTTGATGCTTACTTCGTTCTCAATGATCCAATCTTGTCCTAGGATCAAATCCTCTATTAAATCCTCACCTCTGCACACTAATACTCTTTGTTCCATGGAAGAATTTCCTAGGTGGAGAGACACTATTGCTGTTCCAATGCATTCTAGGGTTTGACCTCCAATTCCTCTCAATTGAGCTTTAGTGGGACTCATAATCATTTGTAGATCTTTTATGACCATATTAGGTATGCAACTAAGTCCTGCTCCTGAGTCTATAAATGCATCTATCAATTTGTATTCTGTCTTGCCGATCCCTAGGTTCAGGTAAGGCTGTGACATGTATGACTTCGTCATGTCCGAGTCATGGACTTGGTAGTTGGCCATAGGGATAGGCTCTTCTCCTTGGAGATAGCGTTCATCTCATTGTCTTATCCATTCTTTCTTTTTCTTAATGCATTCTAGGGCTTCTTGTCGGGCCTCCTCTCTAATCTGTTCTTCCTCTTTCTTCCTATTTTGAGCACCTACTAGACGTGCTAACATTTGATCCGTCAATGGCTCCATGAACCTTTTAACTCTACATCCACTTATGTAGTTAGGAAGAATGTCTCCATCTAGAGTGGCTAGATTAACTGCTCCACTAGTAGAGATTCTATTGATGATCAGAGGTCCATATCCGCCTTTTTGTAATTTCTTGGCATGTTGTTTTAAGGTGTACACCAAGACTAAGTCTCCCTCTTTAAGTCCTTTGTCTTTTATATATGCATCATAATATGCCTTTTGTCTTCTTTTGGCTTCGTAGATTCTTGCCACTGCTTGTAACCTAGTTTCATGTAACTTCTCGATTTGGTTGAGTTGTTGGGATAACTCATGTCCGTTCCATTCATACTGTTGGGCTACTCTGAAGGTTGGGATTAAAAAATCAATCGGCAAAATAGCGTTCTACCCATACACTAAATTGAATGGGGTAGTTCCAATGGCAGTCTTATATGCTACTCGGAAGGCCCAAATTGCATGATGCAATTGTTTGTCCCAATCCGACCGTCCATTATTGACAATCTTTGTCAATACAGTACATAATACCTTGTTGGAACTTTCCGCTTGACCATTGGCTTGGGGATGGTATGGGGCTGATTTCTTGTGAATCACTAAAAATTCATTCATTAGCGACTCTATTACTTCATTAAGGAAGTGCGTTCCTCGGTCACTCACAATCTCAATTGGTAATCCAAAATGAGTGAATATATTCTCGAAAAGGAATTTAGAAATGGTCTGAGCATCGTTCTTTCTTGTAGCTTTTGCTTCTGCCCATTTGGTCAAGTAATCTATGGCTACTATGATGTACTCCGCATGAGAGCCTTTGGCTGGTGGGTTGATGGGTCCTATGAAGTCGATACCCCACTTGGAGAATGCTCTCGCACACACCATAGGTCTTAATGGCATGTCATCTCTCCTAATTGGGTATTTAGCCCTTTGGCACGTTTCACAGCTTCGTACATAAGTCTCTGCATCCATATGTAGAGCTAGCCACCACAAGCTGACGAAGAGGATCATTTTGACAGTTCTCTCAGCTGAAAAATGACCTCTCGCGGCACCTGCGTGTGCCATCTCTAATATGGGTAGATACTCTCCTTCATGCACACATAATCATAATTGGTTATCCTTTTGCTCTCTTAAACAATTGTTTTCCCATAAGTACGTACTCCTTGCTCATTTCTTCTAGGGATCGTCTTCTAGTCAAACTTATTCCCTCCTCATGTTCTCTGTTCTTTAGAAATTTAACCAATGTTTGACTCCAATTGGGTGCTATGGTTGAAAATGGTGTGGACATATGATCCCCCGGGATTGTCTCCTAGCATTCTGCACAATTACTCACGTAGTCATGGACGTCCTTGGGCATGTCAGGCCAGTACACTCCTAATCTTTTCAATTCGTGAATGGTTCCATACGTTCCTTGGTGTGTTCTCCATTTGTTCACATGTGCTTGCTCAATTAGTTGCTTTTGTTCATCCTCCTCGGCATATCTTAGCAACACTCCATTGGGTTCCTTATAGTACACACTTCCAGCAATAATGTGCAAATTTCTTGATTGAAGAATTTCCTTTTTGCTATTCTTATTGATTGAGTGTTGTGGGCCGTGGGTGAGTATAGGAATTAATTTCTCTGCCCACTTTGGACATATTTCTAGATTGAACAAGTAAGTATCTGGCAGATCATCGGGTATTCCACTTGGCGGTTCTCCGTGGGTTAACCTAGAAAGGTGGTCGACTCTTACATGCGTGTTTCCCTTTTTTACTACCACTTCAAAGTCGAACTCCATTAACAGTAAGAACCATCTTACTAATCTTCCCGTGTTAGAGGATTTATTAACCAAGTACAGTAAGGCCTGATGGTCTATGAAGAACTTGAATTTGTTGGCTAAAAGATAGTGTCTGAATTTCTTCACTACGTAGACCATTCCTAACCCTTCTTGTTCAGTAGTGGTATAATTCCTTTCCGCTTGATTTAGTTGTCTACTCGCATAGGCAATTGGGTGATCTAGCTTTCCTTCATCGGCCGGTTGGGCTAAGATACATCCGATTGCATAATTAGATGCATCCACGTGAATATGAAACGGCTTGTTCCAATTGGGCGTTTTCAGAATTGGGGTTGTGCTAAGTCTCTTTTTTAATTCATTGAATGCTTTCTCACACTCCTCAGTCCAAGTGAATTGAGTTAAGAGACCATACAGGGGTTTGGCTATTATGGCATACATGTGAAGGAACCGACGGTAATATCCACAATGTCCCATAAAGGCTTGTACCTCTTTCGCATTCTTTGGTCTAGCAAGCTCTAAAATGACCTTGATCTTGTCCTCATCCATGGATATTCCATTTCTTGAGACTATGTGTCCTAAGATATGCCCTTGTCTCACCATGAAGACACACTTTTCTGGGTTTAGGCAGACTCGATACTGACGGCATTTATTAAATATTCTTCTTAATTCGGGAATGTGATCTCGTCTTTGATTCGAGTATGTACATAGATCATCTACATACACTTCCATGCTCTTCTTTAGGAATTCCTTGAAAACATGACATATCAATCGTTGAAAAGTAGTAGGTGCATTAGTGAGTCCGGAGAATCCATCCAAGAAGCTGTAGACTTCCTTTCCTGCTACTCTCTCCAATAGATGGTCTGTGATGGGTAATGGATAGCTATCGCGTATGGTGGCTGCATTGACCTTTTTCAAGTTAATGCATACCCTCAATTTTTCATTTTTCTTCGGCACAACAACTGAAGGCAATACCCACTCGGTGTGTTCTATCTCATATATGAATCTTGCAGCTAGTAGTTTGTCAATTTCTTCCTTAATTTTGGCTGCATAAACCTCATTATACGTATAAGGGCGTCGTTTAAAGGGTTTTGCATCTGCAGTCATTGGTATTCGATGAGAACAAATACTGGGTTCGACACCCTTCAGATCCTTGTATGTCCATGCGAATAGATCTCTATATTCTTGGATAAGTTGTATGAGTTCTTCTTCCTCTTCAATTGATACATCTTTGCCTATGTATGTGCATCGCTCCTCTCCGTCTTCCACTGTTACCACAATCTTTTTCGTTTGTTCTTTGTTGTCGTATGCTTCTCCATCTCTAGCCTCTCGTTTAGGTATTTGAATGGCTACCTTTCTTTCTTCTACTTCATATTTTTTAAAATGTTCAGGGACTTCAAGAAGATTTGGGTTCGGTTCCTTCTTGCTCATGTCTTCCACATGTTCTTGTACCAGGGGAGCAGCTTCGATTGCTAAGATCTTTGTTGGTTGTTGTCCCTCTTTACTTTGAATGGTGTCTAGGTAACTCTCTTCGGAGTCAAATTCCGGTTCCATTTCTATACTCTCATATTCCTCTTTCCATTCTTTTTCCAAAACTTCCCCTTCTTCTACTTCTTGAAGAACAACCATATAAAGATTTACATCATAGCCTTCCTCATCCATGCACTCGTTCATTGTCAAAACTTTCTCATTCACGCACACATCTAAGGTGGCTAAGATTTCCATCCATCCATGCGGTTCAAAGGTCTCATCAAGAAAGATTTGAGGCATGTAATCAGGGTCCTCTACTGGTCGGTAGTTAGGATGTCCTATCCGCCACAGTTGTCTTTTATTCTCCTTCTTCTTGGCCTCTTTGCACATCCATAACTGAGCATCCTCATGCATCCAAGATTGATCGCTCGATCCAGCAATATGCATGGATAGGTCATCTTCTTCCTTGTGTATGGGATTCCACTGTAGTGGAGGGACATCTCGATAAGCAATTGTATGCAAGTTTATCTTGGTCGTGTTTCCTTAACGTTGTAGGTACAATGAATCTCTTCCCCAGTCTTGCACTACCCGCATTTGTCTCAGAAAGGGTCGCCCCAATATCATTTCGTAGTTGTTAGCTTTCTCGAACTTACAAATGGCTAATGTGTGTTCAAATTCTACTCCACAGGTGGTTAATTTTATTCTTTCCAATATCCCTAAGGGTTTCTCCACATGTCCGTCCGCTAATTGGAGCATCATGCGTGTGGGTCGTAAGGCAGGTTTTCCCCATTTCTCCCAAATCTCCTTGGTGGCAATTCCTACCCCGACTCCCGTGTCTAGTATAGCCTTGGTCATGTACCCATTGTAAGTGACAGGCAGACACGTATTACCTTCGTCTCCTTCACTAAACTCTCCTACTTGATCAACTGGGATTTGTATTTTAGAGGTGTTCCCTTTTTCCTTTCCTTCCTTTCCTTCCTTCTCTAGCTCTAATTCTAAATGGCTTGCTAATTGTTTCCATAATTGTGGTTTAAGTTGAAGTAACTCTTCCACAATCAACTTGCATTGTACTTTTTTTTTCTTGAGTTCCGTTAGATTGTGTGACTTTGCTCTGAGTTCCCTTTTCCTTTTCCATGTACTGTGGGTGCTCGTACTATTATAGACTCCTTTTCGTATTCTCCCATGTAATTTGGTAAGGTGGAAATACTCAAGGTTTCCTCCCTCCTCCTATCGAGTCTTGATACTTCCTCATATACTTCCTCCAGGTTGGTATTTGGTTGATAAACCTCCACATCTATTTCCTCGAAAGGAGGTTTTGATACTCCATTTTTCTTCCATTGTTCTTCTTGTAGTCTCTTCCATAATTTCGGCCATTCTGCCTCTAAGTCCGCTATTATTGACACATGTTCATCTCGAGTTTTCATTTGCTCATCCATGTTTTCCTTCCTTTTAAGTTCTTTACCTTGGGATTGGACACATTCTTCGTATTGATCATCTGTTATCCTTGTCTTTGGTAGAGCTGGGATAGTCTTTTCTAGGGTTGCTTGTGCTACCTCTATAAGTTTCCTACATATCGCTAGTCTTTCCTTTTCCAGCTCCCCTTGTGGGTAAAGTCTTTCGTGTTGCTCTATATTCGGCCCAGTCTTAATTCTAGCGTGGTAAGCTTTCAGCCACATGTCTAATTCGTCTGGTTTTGGGTCAGCTAGAATTGATCCTGGTTTCTCTTTCTCTTGGATAAGTGGTGACACCGGGGTCTCCTCTCGGATCCCTTGTTCTTTATGTTCCCTTTTGTTTCGGGTTTGTTTTTTACTTTTTTGACTCTCATCTTTTGTCCATTTATTTTTGAGTTTTTCTCTTCTTTCCTTCCATTTTTGAGCTTTGGTGTTCTGTGCACTCTCTTGTGGATCTTCAAAATCTTCCACTACCTGAACTTTAGGACTTACGATTTTATTGCTCTCTTGTTCCCATTCTGGTTGTTTTCCTCTTTTTTGCCTTATCTAAGCTCTAGTAATGGCCTTCAATGGCACAGTATATTCCTTATCACTTCCAGACCCTTCTACCACTTCAATGACATTGATAGGTGCAGTGTCCTGGACTTTGGTTGGATTCTTTGGGCAATCTCTGAAAAGATGTTCCTTTCCACAATCACTACAATATCCTTCCCACGTCCTAGGTGGTGGTGGATGGTAAGGTCGAAGGCACTCTCTAATAAAATGGTCTCCTCCGCACCTATAACAAGGTCCTCTTGATACGGGGGGTCTAATGGTTGGTCTCATGGGTGGTTTTGCTTTAGGAGCGGTATACATTAGAGTTGTGACCTCAGTGCCATAGCTTGGGTCATAGTTTCCATATCCATAATAAGCCGAATCAGAGGTTGATTCATAATCTAACATATTGGCTTCATATGGGTAGTAATCTCCTAGTGGCAGCTCATATCCAGGGTTCGCTGATTCCTCATTGATTGTAGATGATGCTGGCACTATGGCTCTCTCCAAATTCTCTTCGAGCTGAGTATACTTCACAGGTACTACTTGTTGAGGTTGTGACAGTTGTGGTCCTAACACTAGCTGTGGTGGTGGATATGGTGCTTGTTCATATGTTCTTGATACTCCTGCTGGTGTTGGATAGTATCTGGGCATCTCTCTGCCTTCCTCTCTAGGTGGATATCCATATGGTTGATACTGTGGTGGTTGGAATGGTCTTGCTTGCCGATTGAATGGACAACTTTCAGTGGCGTGATTAGTGTATTTTTGTTCTATGTGGCACTACAAAGCGGTTCCTGTTTGGTGTTGTCTGTTGTATGGGTAGTTTTGATGTGCACCGGTCCCTCCTCGCACACACATGTGTGTGGGGTGATCTCCTCCACATAGGCTACATCTTCGTAGCATAGGCACTCTTTGAGCTGGGTGTTGATAAGTTCTTTGTCCCTGGACTCCTAGTTTTTTTGCTAATAATTCAGCCAATTCCTCCATATTACTAGAGTTGGAAGTAATGGTACTTCGCGAGTCTTCTAATTTAGTGGGGCTGTGTGTACTCTTGAGGTCCTCAGCTAGGTTATCTTCTAGGTCAATGCATTCCTGAAGACATTCACTCAGAGTTTGTAGTCTTTTCACGTACACTAAGCTCCTTAGGGTTCCATTCGTGAGTCCATCCAAAAATAATGAAATCATTTTTTGTTGAGTGGGTCTCTCTGCAACAGGGCATCTATCCACATACTGATTGAATCTTCGGGCTGATGTTTTCACTGTTTCATTAGGGTACTGTTCTAAACTATGGATTAAAGACGTGGAATTGTGTTTGATCCCTCTCTTTGTGAATTCCCCAATGAATTCTTGAAAGAATTGCTCCATATTCCTAAATTGATTAGGGTCCAATGGATGGAACCAAGTTAGAGCCGTTCCTATGAGGGTGAGTCCAAAAGACTCATACTGCACAAAGAAGTCGTCTACTTGTTCTGCCCTTAGAACTTGTTTAAATTTGGAAATGTGATCGTAAGGTTCTCCTAATCCATCATAATGATTTCTTACACACTTGGCCACTTGTATAGGTCTCAGTCTTCTCATTGGTTCAGGCGGTCTTGGCATTACAGGGAAGACAGAGACTGCTGGTCTAACTAGGGGCATTCCTGGCTGCTCTCCTACTGGTGGTCGTGGTCTTATGGGTGGTCGGTACTGATTACCTACCCCTGCGTGGGCGTGATTATGTGTTTGCACTCCTGGAGTTGCGAATTGCACATGAGTACAGTTTGGCACACTTCGTTGGCTGGTCTGTCCTGACGTGGTATGTTCTGTCTCTTGTTGATTTCCAAAAGGGTTTTGCGAAGTAGTTGCCTGATCTCTCTGAGGGAATACAGGCACACCCATGTATCTCAGCCGAGCCCTATCTAAGGCACTCACTCGCCAATATCTCCTTTGATTTTTGTCCAAGTATGTGAGTCTAGCTTCATCTTCTGGATCCTTTAGCTCATAAAATGTCATGGGGCTTTCTTCTCTCCCTGGAGCCGATAAGTCTATTTGAAGCAGTAAGTCTGATCCATGGATCATATAGACTTCCAATAAATAGTCGTCTTGAGGTATCAAGTCTCCTCTCAAGACTCGAGTTACTTGGGATCTGCCTCTAGGGGTAGTCACTAGCTCTTCAGGGTTTGTTCTTCCGGAGTTTACTAGTTCCACTAATTCTCCCCTTTCATTGATCATTTCAGGAAATTCAGTCACGATGTAGATGTGGCCAATTTTGTCTATGTATGCTCCTCCTTCATACTTGACAGCAGGTCAGGGCACGATTGTGGCATTCATGGAAGTTACCATCCTAGCCACAGATCTATTTAAGCCATGAAGGTAGATGGGGATCTCCTGGGCATTGGTAGACACATACTGCAAGGAAGTACGGTACTCTCCCTCTACAGTAGTCATAAAATTTCTACTTGGAGTTGGACCCTGCATGTCTTCCGAAGCCATGGGTATTTCCTCCTCTGAGTCACTAGAGGTCTCTGAATAGGCAGAGTGGTGACTAACCTGGGCAGCACTTCCCACAGAAGATATGACACTTCTTCGGCTACTTAGCACTCTCCCTGACCTCAAGTTCATTCACCCTCCTAAGACTCTCTAAGTCTCAGATGCTCTCCTTGAGTGGCTCCTCCAAAGGCTCAAGTTACTTGACAAAATGCTTAAACCACACTGGCCGATACCACTTCCATGCGACATTGCACTGGGTGATACCGAGCTGGCCACGATATGATACTTAGAATCTACACGATACGATACTTGCTATAGCAGGCGATACGATATTGAACTAGTGCCACGATACGATACCAACAATCCTCGCGATACGATACCTGAGCACCGAGACGATACGATACTAATTTCGGTCATGATACGATACCACTTCTTTTGCACGATACGATACTAGAAGCCCTGCGATACGATACCAGATTGCTCAAGCGATACGATACTAGAGCATACGCCGATACGATACCAACTTGGTATTGCGATACGACTCCCGACAATGAGACGATACGATACCAAGACAAGTGGCGATACGATACCACCAACTTGTACGATACGATACCAGTTATGGTATCGCGATACTACACTAGGAAGTGGGCGATACGAAACTTCTAGGATTAATGATACGATACCATGATCATGGACGATACGATACCAAGGTCCTCGCGATACGATACCTGAGAACCAAGGCGATACGATACTAAAGAGGGTATCGTGATACAAATCAGGCAAGTGGACGATACGATACCACAATAAGTAACGATACGATACTACTGGGTAAAGTGAGATCGCGATACCAACTTGGCGACACGATACCAGATTGGTATCACGATACCAAGACTGGTATCCAACAATACGATACCTTGGCGAGTATCGCGATACAAGGGAATTTTGGTATCGCGATACCAAAACTCAACCGATTGCGATACTCAAGCCAAATAGACTAAAAACTCACAAAACTTTGCACCCCATTGCTCCTCTCATACACCTCTTCACTCCTAATCCACTGTCCCTTTCAATGAAATTCAAAAATCCACAGTCTTCCCCCCCACGATACCGCACATGCCTTAAATTACTCGTTTGTGCATTTTTAGAGTGTTTTTATTCAATATATTTTGTGGAATCTTACCTTAGTGCTACCTTGCTTGCACCTTTAGCTCAAAATCTAACTTTGAAGGTCTCAAATGCACGATACTCCTCCCGCGATACCGCTTGCTGCTCGCATATGATACCAGAGTGCAGTGAAGTATCAAATGAGTCAATTTTTTTGGTTTTTATACCTGTTTTGACAGGAATTGAACATTGCTAATTTTAGATAATTTTTGGGATTTTTTTAGTGGTCTTGGCCTACTCCTACTTGACTTTTCTCCACTTCTCCTCTCCTTCTCACCTAACCCTAACTCCTACTTCTCTCCCTTCCTACTAACCCTAAACCTAAAAACTCATTACACACACCTTGGGGATGTGAAGTAACAAGTGCGGATGTGATTGACTACTTGCCACGGAACGAGTTCACTTCTACAAGTACGATTCCATCACACTCGATCTATAACCATCACGAAGGCACCTTGGCTGAGTGTTCCCCGGCAACGGCGCCAAAAACGTGTGTACTTGAGTCAAGAAGACTCAAGGACTCGTGCCAATGAGACTATTCCTCTATTGCAACACAAGTGCATATAGTGGGAAATTAACACATATTTAAATGTCAATCCGATCAAACGACCTAACCAAGTGCATGACGACATGTGCACACATGATGGAACATGAAGTGGTTCAGCTGCTATGAATGAGAAAAGACTAATCCACCTCTCAAGCTCACTAGGAAACTGAAAGTGTCTGCCGCGATACTTCTTACAGCAGTTTTCAGAAAATCAAGGATTTCTCCCAGCTCCAAACTCCGAATATAGTCAATAGGGTACTCGTTTCGAAGCTCTTGACAAGACACATCTAGAAGAAGTAGCTTCACTCGATTCTCACAACTTTGCTTCAAGTTATGACCAAAATAGTGAATGGTGGGAAGCACCCACACTCACACCACAACTCCTACAAGCTCACACACACACCACAGTAGCTCAAAAACTCTAGGGAGGGGTAGACAATAGTCCTACACACACATTCCAAGCATCACACACACAGACAAGATCAAAGAGAAGATGGAAATCTGCAAGAAAGAGGCAAATTCGAAATTTTGGAGAGCTCATTCTTCACAATGGCAAAAAGTCTCTACAAAGAGTCACAAAGTGACCTATATACATTTGCTCTAAGTTTGGTCCTTTCACACAAGAGACCGGCACTTTATTCCAAAAAAGTGAATTTCCTACTAATTTACAAGGGATATTTTACAACAAATTGGGATTATGAATCTAGAGGACTCCTCTAGTGCATTTACATGGCTTGAAGGAATTCTCTAGGACTTTGAAGAAGAAAAATATGCCCATTAATTCGAAAATTTTGGGGCTCTTCTCTTTTACTCCTTTGCTCTGCAACAAGGCACTTGACATGAAGAATTGCTTACGCTTGATGCCAACATCAACAGAGCTAGTGAAATATACCAAGTCCGCGGCTGTTCCAAAGAAAAAGAAAACAGCCACATCTATTGAAGAAGTAGGAACCAGTTCAAAGAAACCCATGAGGGGGACTAAACGCCTAAGAGAGGAAGAAGCTCAAGAGACACCACAATCAAAGAGAACACATATATTTCCAAAGATTTTGATGACACAACAACCAATTACGAAAAGAGACCTCTCTGTAGCCCTGGAAGAAACACATCAGTATATGTGGGGGCAAGTAAATTTGAACATTCAAGGTCACCATTATAGACAGGAAAGCCAGGAAAAGAAACACAAAGATAAAGAACATACTCCAGAACAATCTGCCAGATACAAAGAACTAGGGTTAGAAGATTCGAGCTCTGATGAAGAATCTAGCCCAGAGAAGGACACCTTAGACACTGATATACAAACTGAAATGAACAATGAAGAATTGACAGAAATAAACCAGGTTGAAGTCAAACCTGACAATCAACAACAAAAAGCATAGCACCAGGAAATACAAACTGAACAGGAACACTTGATTCAATTAAATGATCAGTCAAAAATAAGCATCAAGGAAGTTCCAATAACTACTAAAGATGTAGTGCCACCTATCAAAGAAGAAATACAAACTCTAGTGAACCAGGAAGCAGGCCTACAACAAAATAAGGAGCCAATTGTGATTGAGGTACCTGATGATACACCTCAAGGTAAAAGTGACCATAGGGAGGCTGAGCCAAGGATACAACTCCATATTCGGTAGCCCCATGATACTACTTTACATGTAACACACGGGAAAGATGTTACAACAAGTGCAAAACCTAATATTCCTACCACATGGTTAAATGTGGATGTAACTCAATTGAAACCTGTTGTCAAGCAAATGATACAAACGGCCATGGACACTGTTGAATTAAAACTCCGATGAGCTCCCCAATTTTGGTTAGCTCTGCACGACGAACGATGACTCCTTGTCAGAGATGTGCGCACGGAGATCCATCATTTGGAATTGCCGCCCAGCCGCGTACCCTTCTCTTGATTTCCTACTCCTTAATTGGAGTAACTAATGTGGCATCTCACATGAGTGCCACATGGCACTCATGTGTGTGCCCTTCTAGTGGAGCCCAAGAGATGGTTCACACCATCTCTTCTATAGGGACTCCCTTCATAACATTTCCTTCCCCTTAACTCCATTTTTGTCCTCAAAAATGGTATTGGAAGGTCTAGAAATCAAGAGGGTGGTACTCCCACTATATCCCCATGTATATAAATACATGGTCCTTTCTCCGTGTTGTTTCCCCATATCCTTTCCCTTAAGAAAACTCTTGGGAAGGTAAACTAAAACTGGGAAACCGTCTCTGTAGGTTGCTAACCCGCTCCCATGTGGCACTATCTTCTGAACTATCTTTCCACTTTACTAAACATTCTTTATACAAGTGACTCCTCGTCCGTTTCTCTCGAGTGCGTAGTATGCTCTCTGGCTCATGTGGAATAGATTGAACAAAAATAGGCTCTACTACCTCACTATCTGGAATGAGGTTGTCAGATTCACCCAGCCTTTTTTTAAGCCGGCTTACATGAAAAACTGGATGAATTTGACTACTCTCTGGAAGTTGGAGCTGGTAAGCCATCTTTCCTATTCTCTTAAGTATTTGGAAAGGTCCACAATACCTAGGAGATAATTTTGGACAAGGTCCCGTCTTCAAGGTTTCAGACCTAGATAGAACTCTAAGATAGACTTGCTCTATGCCGTCTCATCTCAGTATCTCTAGGGACACACACCTTACCTTTATATAACAGATATCCATCTTGGACACTGTAATTCTTCCACTTGAATCCTTCTTGAGTACCCGTCGATACTCTATCCTCATTGGAAACCCGTATATCATGATCCCCATTCTCTATGGCTTCCCAAATCTCGGAATATGCAGGATCAAGCCTACATTTCCCTCTAATAGACTCAAGTAGCTCACTAGTGATCTGAGTAAAACTCAGTCCATTGAGCATAGGCATGCGGCTAAGTGAATCAGCCACCACATTAAACTTTCCCTTCCTATACCTAAGCTCATAATCAAACTCTTGAAGGGTCTCTGCCCATCGGGCCTTCCGACCTTTAAGGTCTGTTTGATTAGAGAGCCATGTAATGCTCTCTTGATCAAACACTATCGTAACTTTGGCACCATATAAATAATGATGCCACTTCTTCAAAGCATGGACTATTGCATACAACTCCTTCTCATAGACGGAGTAATTCTTTTGAGCCGATTCTAGTTTCTTGCTCTCAAAAGCTAATGGTCGACCGTCCTGTACTAAAACCGCTCCTATAGCAAACTCACTCGCGTCAGTCTCAACCACAAATGGTTTATTGGGATCTGCTATATGTAAAAGTGGAGCTGTAGCAATTGCTACTTTCAACTTTTCCATACTTTGCTTCTGTTCGTCTCCCCAATGAAAGGCTTTCCCTTTCCCTTTAAGCTGTTCCGTCATCAGGACAACAATTTTGGCATAGTTCTTAATGAATCTTCGATAGAAACCTGATAAACCTAGGAAGATCTGCAGCTCCTCCAGGTTCCGTGGATGTGGCCATTCCATAATAGCCCTAACTTTTTCAGGATCCATCTGGATTCCATCTTGGGAGACTATATGCCCAAGATATCTAACCTCTTTCTTGAAAAATTCACACTTTGACTCCTTAGCAAAGAGCGAATTTTCCCTTAGCACTTGAAATACTTTTCTCAAGTGTTCCAAGTGCTCCTGTTCTGATGCACTATAGATCAGAATGTCATCTAAAAAGTCTACTACAAAGTGTCCTAGATAAGGCCGTAAAACACTATTCATGAGTTTCATGAAAGTGGCAGGAGCATTGGTGAGACCAAAAGGCATCACCAAAAACTCATAATGCCCATATCTAGTCCTAAATGCAGTCTTAGGGACATCCTCTGCCCTAATCCTGATCTGATGATATCCTGATCTAAGGTCAAGCTTGGTAAAATACCTAGCTTGATGTAACTGATCAAATAGATCTTCCAACCTAGGCATTGGAAATCTATTTTTGATAGTTACCTTATTAAGTGCTCTATAATCTATACATAGTCTCATAGAGCCATCTTTCTTTTTAACTAGGAGCATTGGCAATGCCCATGGTGAGTTACTAGGTTTAATGAAGCCTTTATCTAAATAATCCTGCAATTGCTTCTCAACCTCCTCATGTTGAGAAACACTAAGCCTATAAGGTGGTCTACAAATAGGGTTAGTGTTAGTAACAACCTCAATGGCATGGTCAATGTCGCCTCTCTCAGGTGGTAGCCCTCTAGGTAAGTCAGTGGGAAAAACATCTCTGTACTCAAACATAAGATCCTTAAAACTTTTAACTACACACTCTTGCAAAAAAGAATAGTAGAAAGTCCTGTTCATATTTACATTCAAAGCATGAAAATATACATCAGATGAGCTGTCTGTACAATGCTCCATATCATGACTATACAATAAAAACATATCCTGTACATGCTGTGAACAACAGAGACTATACAACTCTAATGATGAGATGAGAGGTGCACTAGGCACATCTCTCTCTCTCCCTGAATATAAACTTTACTTCCATTCTTTTCAAACTCGAGTGTGTTATTTTGATAGCTGCGTTTAAGTGTATCTCCCAACCCCCATAGCCATTCTCTTCCTAAGACTAGATCTGTCCTCTCCATGTTCATAATTTGGAAGTCCATATGATCTGTATAATCCTGCATCTTGACTTCCAAATTGGATACCATAGTATCCCATATTCTTTTATCTTGCCCTTGCATCATAGATACAATGTATTTATGTGCACTAGGCTGCTGGGGAATCTTCAATTTCTTGACCAAAGCATAGTTTATGAAGTTATGAGTGGCAGAATCATCTATCATGACTCGCACCCTGGTCCCGTATACACTACCATGTAGCTTGACCAAGTCATGTGGTCCAAACTGCGGTGACCACAATGACTGAGTCAAACAACACGTGTGCTCTATATCCTCGTGCATCACCTCCACTCCTTTGCAGCTAGAGCTGCCATGAATGGGAAGGGTCTGCACTAGGTGGACCGCGTTTTTGCCCCTTTCAGGAGCCGTACTAGACTCTGGTCCTTTCTTCTTTTCTTCCCCCTTCTTGAGTGGACAGTTCCACTGTGAGTGGCTAGGGGATAGGCACTTAAAACACAGGTTCTCTCTTTTGGCCTTCTCAAACTGGTCTGTGGATAGCTTAGGCCCTTGTGATCTTTGTTTTTTAATAAAAACCTTGTTTTTCCCAAAAGACAACTTTTTCTTAAATTTAGTGGTGCTCAGAGGTTTAAGGGGCTGATCCGTCTCCATAGGAGTATACTGAGGACGGTTATGGTCCTCATATATCTGTGCATATTTGATCGCCTCCTCAAACGTCTTAGGCGCATTCCTCCTTACTTCCCTCTTTATGGCTTTATCCAAGCCCCTAACAAACCCTCTGGTCTTCTGAAAATCATCTAGACCTTTAAGCTTCAAAGTGATCTCTCTATAGTGGGATAGATAGACTGAAAGAGGCCTGCCTCTTTGAGTAATCCTATCCCACTCATCCCAATTCCTCTCCTCTTCATTTTCAGGAAGAAACTCTTTTAGAAAAAGAGTTTCAAACTGAGTCCAGTCACTAGGGATAGAGTTCGCCTCCTTAAGACTCATCCACCACTTATAAGCACGTGGGCCGAGGGAAAGACTCGCCTCTAGCACACGATACTCAGGTGGGGTGCCCTTCAATTGATGCAAATCATGCCACTCTTGTAAAAAAGTGTAGATTGCATCCTTATTCCTGTCTCGGTCATCCCCCGTGAAGGTTGGTGGCTTTAAGTCTTTCAGGAGGGGAGCTTCCCTAGAGCTCTCTCCTTTATGCTTACTAGGAAGAGAAGTCTCTTTCCTAGTAATCTCTAGAGGAATGGTAGGAGTCTGTCTTTCCTTCCTAGCTAGGAAAGAGGTGACACTAGTCTCAAGGGAGATCATTTGAGACTTAAGTTGCTGTATAAGAGATGTAATGCTACCCAAATCTTTCTCTAACTTAAGGGTTTGCTCTTTCAAGTCAATGAATTGGTCACGAGTGACAAATTCATCTATAAGCTCTTCATAAGTGTACTCTTGTTGTGAAGGCTCTTTTTCTTCTATATTCTCTTCTATTCCTTGTCCTTACTCTACTTCTTCCATCCTAGCATCCTGATCCTCTAGTTGCTCTCTAGGTGGAGAAGTGGTCTCAACTACTTGTTTGCCTTTAGTTTCCATGTTTAAGTACCCTTCCCCCGTTTGCTAACTAGAGAGTATGAAAATGAATGGAAGTAGAGTTTAAATATGCAAGAAAAAGAGAGATATAACACAAGAACACTTCCCTGATACAAAGTAGAGTTGCGGAAGCTAAATCCAAGTGGTCCTTGATGCTTCAAGCCGCTGATTTTGATTCCTCGCCAGTCCCAAAAAAAAAATTGGAAATGTCCGCTTGGTTCGGGGAGGTTCTAGACACCATAAACCATCCAAAATAACACCAAAAGTGCGTAGGAAAAGCCTCAAACGGGCAAACTAAATGCAACTGAACAATTTCAGAGATTTTCCAATCCTCGCCAGTCCACAAATTGTTGCCCAGCACCTGCACTTCAAAAATTTGAGACAATCCCAAGTGAAAAAATTGGATTTGGAGTCCGGATGAAGAAAAACTAGGCCCGGGAGTGGCCGCCTAGTTCCTGCTGAAGCGCTGCAGAGAGATTTTGGTAGGGCAAATCTCTTCCAAATCCAACACCAATGGTCTCTCAGCGAAGCTTGAAAGCGTAGCTTCGAAACGTGACCAAGATTTTTGAAATCCGATATGGTATGAAGAAGATATGGTTCGGAGAAGTGGGGTATGTCACCGGTGGGAAGTGAAAAACTTCATCTTCATGAATAGATGGGTTTGGAAAGCTCAAAACTGAGGAATGAAAGCTTCTTTCACCAAACCAATACCCCCATCCCATAACCACAGCCCATAATACATATATACCTCATGATTCTTACAAAATCTTGATCTAAATCATGGGTTTGTAGCTCCAAATTTTAGGAAAAAAACTCGAATTTTTCTTTTGCAACTAGGAGGAGGAGCAAGGCTCCCCCTCGTGGGCTGGCGGACGCCTGCAGGCTCCTCTCTGCGCACGGCGGCGGTTAGCGCCTCGTTTGGTGTGCCTGTGGGCCGTCTCTCGCGCGTGCGGCGTCTGCTGGCGCTGTCCTACGTCTGTTGTCGCTGTCCTGCTCCGATACCAGTGTTGAAGTAAAACTCCGATGAGCTCCCCAATTTTGGTTAGCTCTGCACGACGAACGATGACTCCTTGTCAGAGATGTGCGCACGGAGATCCATCATTTCGAATTGCCGCCCAGCCGCGTACCCTTCTCTTGATTTCCTACTCCTTAATTGGAGTAACTAATGTGGCATCTCACATGAGTGTCACATGGCACTCATGTGTGTGCCCTTCTAGTGGAGCCCAAGAGATGGTTCACACCATCTCTTCTATAGGGACTCCTTTCATAACAGACACGCAACAGCAAATGATGGAAACGGACGCGGATTATGACAAGGCCATGCGAGAAAAGAATCAATTTCAAATCATGAGTGAACAATTGTCCGACAACTCATCCAGGCCCAGCAAGAGATTTCAGCCAAAGGAAGGGAGATAACGTCAGTTAAAGAGCAATGTAACACATTGATGAAACAACATCATCAACTCCAGGCCCAATTGACAGATTTACAAAGATAACATGAAGCCAACGAAGCACACAAGGAGAGAATGAAGGCTAGAATCAACTTGCTAAAAACACAATTAAAAGTATACATGGAGGGAAATGATAATTTACGCAGCAGAAATAAAGAATCGATGAAGGCATTATTATATGACCAGCCTATAGAAAAACAAGAGTCTTCTGTGACAGACCAGAAAGAATTACGAGATCAGAATGAGAAGTATGTGGGATTGATGAAGCAAGAGCAGGCCTTAAGAGAAGAATGGCAATGTAAGTACGCTCAAGAAACCACTAGGCTAAAAAAGAAGCTGAATACGGCCAATGGAAAACTCGCAGTATGTTACAGTGAAAATATGGATCAGGTAGCAGAGATTGGTAATGAGTTACTTGCTACCAAAGAAGCACTCCGAGCAGCAAGGCAAGAAGTTGAACAAAAGACTTCATGAGACTACATATCTTGGCTTTCATCCTAAGCAATGTACGTTTTTGCTTATTCCATAGTATGTCGGAATACATATGGACTTTTGCTTTACCTTCTATACCATGGATGGGCCATGCAATTTGGTTGGTGAAGCAATGTTCCATATGGTAGTTGTAACAAGTCTCTTAATCGTCAATCACAATTCCACACAGAATAATAGAATTTGGCACAACAAGTTATCAGGAAGAAAAATAGAGTATACACAGAACAAGAAGAGACAAAAAGAAATTTATTATTTGTGTAGATTTACAAGAAGTTCTAATCTACATTACAAAATGTATAAAATAGCTTCAATGTGAAGCCTCATCCACCCAACCACCCCTGAGAAGATCTCAATCCCAATCACAATCACAAATGCAATCTCAATCCCAATCCCAATCCCAATCCCAATCTCAATCACAATAGAGGAAAATTATCGTTATCAATGCATGACCATAATCTCTTCCTAGATCTTATTCTTCATCTTTGGATCTCCCCTTCCGCCACCACATGACCGTTCTTTCCTTCCTAGGCATGCACTCGTAGAGTCTGCATGCTCCAAGATAGCATCTTTTTGCATGTCTCATGCAAGACTTCCAGACCACCCATGCATCTGCTTTTCATGTCCACCTCAAGAATCGTACCCATAAAAATACAGGTAATCTCTACAACACCCTCACACACAAGTCAAACACTAGATTTAGCCCACATACCAATGTGCATTTTCTAAGTCCACGAACTTGATAGTGAAGCTCTTCTCACAAACCCTCAATAAATTTGCTTTTTAGGGCATCTCCAAAAACGTCTAGTGAATACTTATGTAAACGCATAAATTTCACCTTATATTCTTCAATGAACAAGTTATGTCCATCCTCATCCTGTTGCTTGAAGGAGTAGAAATCCATTTTCCTTTCCATCTGATAATGTGAAGAACAATAATAATTCTCTGCTTCCTCTCAAAACGCTTTCCAGAGAAACCATTTGGTGACCCCCAAAGATGCAGAATTGCCTATTTCTTTTGATTCCTCACTATACATGTGCAAATCAGAGAAATCTTTGATCTCCTCGATTCATGCTTCCAGATCCTCTGCACTTTTCTTCTCACCATCAAATTCATTTAATTTTGCTCTTCTAAACACTTGCTTAAGTGCAGACTAATCCGCATCAACATAATCTTCAGGTTCATGTTGTCATCTAGCGCTACCTATGTTAGATGTGGCTGCACCATTACCACCTTGATCATCGAGGTCCATGAAAACATTTGCAGTACCCTCTTTTTCTTTGTTGGATATTTCTTTATGTAATTCTATATTTAATCTACAAATAAGATCCTCTTGATCTTCTAGCTTGTTCTTCAAAGCCTGCATCTTGTCTTGAAATCCAAATCCAGTTGGATACCACTTGTAAAAAAGTCTCTTAATCTTCAATCACAACCCCACATAAAATATTAGAATATGGCACAACAAGATATAAGGAAGAAAAACAGAGTATACAAGGAACGAGGAGAGACAGAGACAGAGACAGAGAGAGAGAGACAGAGAGAGAGAGAGAACTTATTATCTGTGCAGATTCACAAGTAGTTGTGATTTGCATTACAAAATCTATCAAATAACTTCAATGTGAAGCCTCATCCACCCGACCACCCTGGAGCAAATCTCAATCCCAATCGCATTACAATCATAATATAAGTCCCAATCCCAATCCTAATCTCAATCACAATAGAAGAAAATGATCATGATCAATGCACAACCATAATCTTGAAAAACGTATTGACATTTCAAACATTCTTTAACATACCTTCTAATGTCATATTTCATACATGGCCAATAATATGAATCTTTCACTTTAGCATACGTCCTAGAAAAACTAGAGTACATAGAGAAAGGTGCATCATGATGTTCATGTAGAATCTTTTCTTTCAAGATAGATTTTGAAGAAATACATAAAAAAAATTACAATAAAAATCAATATTTTTCAAATCAAGTTTTCCCTGAAACATAAAACCTAAATTTTCATATAAAAATTTCAAGATTGTTCCATAATACAAATCTTCTTTTAATTCTCTTTAAATGTCAAACTTAGAGGATAAAATAGAAATTGAATTGCATAAATGTTTACAACTCAAAACATCGACTTTGTTTTCTTTTCTTTCTAAGTATTTAATATCAAAATCATATTCACTTAGCAATTTGATCCATCATTTTGTGTATTGTTAATTAAAGGTTGAGTAAAGATATATTTAAGGCTTTCATGATCCATTCTTAATTTAAAGTTTGCTTTAAGAAATAAGTATCTCCAATGTTTAAGTGCATGAACAACCATGAGCATTTCCAAGTTATATGTTGTATGATTTAATTCATGTTTCTTTAGTTTCCTTGACTCATAAGCGATTACCCTTCCTTCTTTTGAAAGTAGACACCATATTTGAATTCCACTAGCATCACATCCAACAACAAATGGCTTCCCTAACTCAGGTATTTTTAGCACACAATTTTCATTAATTTCTATTATAATTCTTCAAATGCATTTTCACACATATCATTTCATGTGGTCTCTATTTTTCTTTGTCAATTTTGTAAGAGGATTTGAAATTCTATAATATACCCTAATGTGTGCCTTGGCATATTATGCTAAACAAAGGAATCTTCTCACATCTCTCATACTTTTGGGTGTAGGCTAATCAACTAAGGTTTTAACTTTATCAGGATCTATGTGAATCCCTTCCTTAGGAACAAATCCTCCCAAATAACTCACTTCCCTCTTTGCAAAAAAAAAATTTACTCATCCTATCATAGAGTTTATGCTCTCTGAGTTTTTGTAAAGTCTTCCTAAGATGCAATGCATGTTCACCATCATCCTTAGAATACACAGAACTATCGTCGAGAAAGATTAAAATCAATTCATCAAGGATGTTTAAAACTAATGCCAAAGCTAGGAAGGTGCACCTCAAGAATGGTCTTAACAACCTGAAGAAGCTAGGTAATCTATCACCCTATGATTACATTATGAAAGCCAAAAATATTAGGGATTCCCTTGTAGCAATAGGTACCCATGTGGATGTTGATAATGTAGTGGCCTATTGTATGGATGGTCTAAGGAAGATGTCAAATGGGGGCTATTCACTTCTTCTTTGTATGCTAGAGAGAAGATGCATGACGTTGATCAACTTACCACGCTCATGATCAATGAGAGCATGCTTCAAGGAGGAAACAAAGGTAAAGGTCCTCAATATATGCTATATGCAAGAAATAGAGGGAAAGCTAGAGACAAAGGAAGAGGTAGAGGAAGGACAAATCATTCCAAAGACACAAATGAAGATAAATCTAGCACTTCCTATGTCAAACGAAAGGGAAAGCACTAAAGAGGTAGAGGAAGGGCTGATTACAACAATCAAGGCAAGAGAGGTGCGTGTTATTCATGTGGAAAGCAAGAACATTAGGAAAATGAATGCACTTCAAAGAAGAATCAAGGTAATTATGTTTCTAATGAAGGTAATGACCAAGTGTTAGCCATGATCCATGCCTATAGGTATCATTTGTAGGACAAAGATGAAACCTGGCTCATAGATAGTGATTGTAGCAACCACATATCATGTATGATAGATATGTTTACTAATTTGTGAGCTCCCAATGAGAAAGGGTATGTTTAGACAAGTGATAATATCGAGCCTGTCATTAGACATATTGGAGACATCATTTTCAAAATGGCAACAAGAGCACTACACTCAAAAAGGTAATGCATGTTCTCAGTATAACTAAGAATTTGATTTTAGTTGGCTTGGTGGTAGAGAAGGTTAGTAAGTCAAATTCAATGGCAAAGGATGCTTTATACAAGATTCAAATAATGGCTTTAAGCTCATTGCCAAAGTTGAAAGGCAAGGGAGGATGTTTACACTTGGAGTCAAGGAAAATTATAGTAAGTATATGTTTATTGCATGTGGGTCATTTAAAATTGCAACCCTTGATCTATGGCATTAAAGAATTGTCCATCTTAATGTTAAGAAGCTCAGGAATATGTAGAAGATGAAGTTGTTAGAGGACCTCCAAGCTTCACCACACCTAACTTGCATGCGGTATGTAAAGCATGTCAATTTGGGAAGTAGACTAGGAGGCCTTTCAAGCCGTCAAGCTATGTAGCTCTTAGGGTTTTTCATTTATTTCACCTAGATGTATGGGGACCATTAAGAGAGCCATCACATGCACGTAACAGGTACTCTATAGCCTTTATTGATTATTTCTCTAAAAAGATCTGGTTTTATATCATCAAGCACAAGAGTGATATGTTTGATGCATTCAAAAGGTTCAAGGCACAAGTTGAGAATGAAAGAGACCACAAGATCAAAACCCTAAGACTAGATGGTGGAGGAGAGTAATTCTCCAATGATTTTACCAAGTTCTTGCAAGATGAATGGATAAACAGGTAATATAAATGGATGTGTATCCCTCAATGTAATGGTATTTGTGAAAGAAAAAAATAGGCAGATTACAGAGGTAGCTAGATGCATGTTAAATGAAATGAATGTTCCATTTACATATTGCATTGATGCAGCAAATAGAGCTTCTTATTTGATGAATAGGATAACCACATTAGGAGTTAATGGTGCTAATCCACATGAATTGGATGTGTATGCTATGCCCATGTACCTCAATAGGTGAGGAAAGGTAAGATGAATACTAGGGCAGAGAAATGCATCTCCATAGACTACTTTATAGAACAGAAAGGGTATAAATGTTACAACCCCATCATAAAGAAGCTTAGCATACGAAGGGATTTGGTATTTGATGAACATAAGCCATTATTTGAACCACCTAATGCATTGTAAGTTGAAGATATTGAGGAAGCAGAAAAATTGTAAGTAGAAAAAAATTAGGTTAGCATAAGTTTGAGTGGCCCCTCCACTTAGAGTCCATCAAGGATTTTTTCACTCAAAGGAAAAGAGAAGGCAAGTGAAATAAGCTTAGCATGCACCCACAATGAATATGATAAGGGTAATGTGGTAAGGGACTTCCATTACAGTGAGGATGAAGATGATTTTCAAGAGGAAGTGACTCCTAATGTGAAACAAAAGAGGGACTTGAAGAAGTATTCTACCACAGGTAATGAGAGGAGGCTAGAGAGGGTTAAACATCCGATTAAAAGGCTCACATATGATAGCTTCATTGCTAGGCATTATGCTTTTATGTCTTAGGTTGTGAAGGAAAAGGAACCATGCACATATGAATAAGATTGTCAAGACAAGGTATGGATAATGCTATGAGAGAAGAGATGGATGCTCTTCATGAAAATCAGACATGGGAGCTTGTACCTAAGCAAGATGGCATGAAAGTGGTCACAAATAGGTGGGCCTACAAGATCAAACGGAACTCTCATGAATCCATAACCAGATATAAAGCTAGACTTGTATCTAAGGGTTGGGTAAACACATGGGATAGATTATGAAGAAAGATTTAGTCCTATTGCAAAAATGATTATAGTTAGGACATTGATTGCCATTGCAGCTTATAAAATATGAAAATTGTTCCAATCAGACATGAAGAATGCTTTTCTAAATGCTGATCTAGAAGCGACTTTTTACATCCAACAACCCATGGTATATAAGGCTTGATGAGAAGTTTGTGTACATATGCATATATGTTGATGATTAAATCAAGCCCAATTTGGCCTTGATATCCTTGATACATGCATCAACATATGCCCAATTTGGCCTTGATATCCTTGATCAACATATATGGATATGTTGATGCATGTATCAAGGATATCAAGGACAAATTGGGCAAGGAATTTAAAATTTCAGATCTTGTTCTGCTGAAATACGTCTTCATCATTTAGATTTTATATGAAAAGTAGGGTTTGTATCTTATGCAAAGGAAATACTTACTTGATTTTCTATACAAGTTTGGTATGAGTGGTTGTAAGCCATTTTAATAACGAATGGATTGCAATTTCAAGATGAGCATAGACCAAGGTGATAAGCTCAAGGATGCGCATGTGTATAGACATTTGATTTGGTCTTGAACTTATGCTACTATTACTAGACATGATATATCTTAGAGTGTTGGAGTGCTCTCACAATTCATGCATGCACCCACACTTAATCACTTGAATGTAGGTAGAAGGATTATAAGGTACATCAAAGGTACAATCAATGAATGCCTCTATTATGCATATGATTTTGATTGCTAGGAGCAACCATATGGAATTGAAATGTCACTTCATAAGAGAAGAGACTATGGATAAGGAGGTGGATATTCAAAATCTCAACAAAAGCGAGCAAAATGTAGACCTTCTTACAAATTTCTTGGATGCAAAGAGGATGGAAAAGCTCAAAGTCATGATAAGTATGAAGGAACCAACCCCACACTTGACAGCAAAGAAGCTTGAGCTTGAGGGGGAGTGTTAAAAGTTATGTGTTTTTTAGCATGAGATCAACCACATGGTTTCACCAAATAACTTCATTTGAAAGCTTTCAAACCTTAGGAAAGTCAAAGCACATTTTTGAAGGTGTAAGCATATCCAAAATGAGGCATTGAACAACCAAAAAACACTCCAATGAAGAGACAAAGTCACAAGGTAGCTGAAGAGACAAGGAATGCATGTGAAGAGACATGAAAGGCATATGAAGAATCATGGAAGGCTTCCATGGCTATTTAAGAACCATCCAAGCTCATTATAAGCATGCATGGATGGTAGCTAGTTTAGGTGCTACTTCTACATATGATACTGAGCCATTCTCTATCATAAGAGTTCATATTCTCTTGTATATCTCTCCTAACCTTTACAAAGGGTGATGAATTTCTATAGTCACTTCTAAGGACTTCATTCTATCTCGCTAGGAAGCTCCATTTTCAGATTTATGTACTTTTTGAAAAGCTTAAAAAGCAAGTATTCTACACCCAAAATGGTTTTGGAAAAATCTTCGTGTACTCTAAGTTACAACTATTTCTTTCCTTGTTGGTCTATCAAAAATCCTATAAGGTAGACTAGTTTGTCTTGTGTGACTCAGTTGACTAATCTAGAGGTGTCCAATGCCAGTGATTGATAGCTTATTCGAAAGCTCTTAGCATCTTGTTTATGTTGATAAAAGGGTTTGTTAATTGAAATACGCCATTGAGAGCTATACAAGTTTTAGTGAGTACTGGTATGAGAGAAACTAGGTCTTGGCTAGGATCCAAGCTTCTTGTTGTGCATAGGAGGAGAAATGTTCCATCAATTATGATATCCACAACATAGAACATCAAAGCTAACAACCAAGCATGGCTTGTCTCCATGTGTTAGTACGATTCTGCACAATCAAACAAGAATGATAGAGATGAGAAGAAAACAGAAAAGGAAAAATTGTTTTTCAAATATTGTAAAGGAAATGATCGTGTCATAAAGAGTTCTCCAAAGCTGGATGCTAAAGAGGCAATGAAGAAAGAGTTTAGAATGGTTGTTGTAGAGGCCTCTACACCCAAAACAAAGTCTGCTAATCTTGTGTTGAATGAAGAATGGGCATTTACCATTGTTTGTAGTTATGACCCATCTTGTCATGAACAGTGCATGTCTATAGTAGACTCACATGTTTGGTTGTTTGATAATGGGGCAACCAAACATATCAGCTCATAGCATAGTTTCTTCACTTCACGAGCTTGCCCCTACAAGGAATAATGTCACATGCACCAACAACTCCTCTTAACCTGTCATGGGAGTTGGTAAGATCATTCTCACTATTATTGATGGTAGTTCTTTTACATTGTCGGATGGTTTATTTGTGCCATGGATCAAGAAGAATTTGTTATGAGTTTTAGCTTTAGCCAAGGTTAAGTTTGAGCTACTAAAAAATTATAGCTTGTTCATAGAGATGTTTGTGGTCCTATGAAGACACCTTCTTTTGAGAACTATCTTTACTTTGTGACTTTCATCAATGATTTTTCCAAGCGTGCTTGGGTATATCCATTGAAAGCAAAGTCCAAAGTTTGTATGTGCTTCAAAACATTTTTGGTTTTGGCTGAAAACCTATGAGCATGTAAAAAGGCCACCCCTCATTCTGATCGAGGGCGGGGATATATGTCTTTTAACTGTGATGCATTTCTGGCTGAACATGGATAAAACATCCGTGTATAGTGCCATATACATCTCAAAAAAATGGAGTTGCTAAAAGGAAGAAGAGGTCACTCATGGAGATGGTGAGGTGTATGGTCAAGAGTCACGCTTTACCACATAGTTTTTGGCTTGAGGTTGTTATGTGTGTTGCATATGTACTTAACAAGTGTCCCAATAAAGCATTCTAGTCTATTACTTCATATGAGGCTTGGCATGGTCGCAAACCATCTGTTGCTCACCTGCATATTTTTTGTTGCTTTGCATATGCATTACTCTCTGAACAAAAATGCACAAAATCGGATGATAAATTAGTGGTGTATTTTTGTTGGGCAGAGTTCTAAAAACAAAGGCTATCATCTGTATCATCCACATACTAAATGCATTTTGGTTAGCCGTGATGCTATTTTTATGGAAGATGGTATTTAGACATTACTTTCATGTACTAAGGAGACATATGTTACCTCCAAAGACATGTATGATACTTTGTTGCCTCTTTTTACAAGTGGAGAATCTAGTGCTGGCCCCAATGAGGCAACTTCTCAGCCTTTATAGGTTTATTGTGATGATGCAGATCATTCCATTTCTAATGCAGATTTACATGATGCACTTGCTAATGAGAGAACTGATATTGAGGAGGCAAAAACTATGCCAAAATGGTTGGTGCATATTTTGTGTGATAGCAAACTATATGTACCTCTATCATATCGTACTAGCTCTAGCTCTCATAGTGCTCTTTTTGCATTAGATTGGGATGCTATGTGTAGCTCAGTGATGAGTAGCACCTCCTTTAATGTCAATCCGGGAAGACGTGAGGATGGTATGATGACCTCGAGCAAGTGAAGGCACTAGTGCATGAGTGAGAAGCACACAAACATGCACACACATACACACACACATGCACACAAGGTAGGCCAAAGAGAGAGAAGCAATGGAGTTCTTTAGATTACTTTCAACAAGCTCATACAAGTTCACATCAATTACAAGCTAACCTCAAAAATGAGCTCTCTAGCTCTATTTATAGTTATTGACTAGGTTTTGGCCTTGTCCAGACCTAGTGTCTGGCCTAGTTAAAAATTAGGTTCTCTGCCCTATTTGGAGGTTCAAACGGAGTCAAAAAAATGTGAAAACTGATAGGAAGGTACTTCTAAAGCTCCTCAAGCTCAAGGACTCCTTGGCTTGCACAAAATGGAGCTACAAAAATATGAGATGGTATTTACAATGTTTTTTAGTGATGAAAATCACTATTTTGGTAGGATTTCTTCTAACATTTTGACATACATTTCCTCGAGCTCCCTACTTGCTCCTTCTTCTTGTGTGCCCAACTCTTTGATGCTTGAAAAATTTAAATGGCCTACTTGCTAGATCTTCTTTGACTACTGTGTCTGCTTGTGCTTTCTCTTCGCTCCGACTCCCTTCGTAGGCTTCCTTGTCTTGTGAATCCTTCAGTTCCTTGACTACTGCCAACACCCCCCCCCCCTCTCTCGCGTCTGTTGTCTCTGACAGACCCTTGTCTAGCTATGCATTGGACATAATATTGAACAACATCGAAAGCTCACTGGTCCTGGGATGTCTGGATGTGGCACCCGCAATTGTTCTGAATGGATGGTTCTTTCCACAGAAAATAAGTGGAGGAGATGTGAGGGCCTGGGTACAAATATTTTTGAGTGATATTCCCAGAATCCTGTTATGAACATCTCCTCAAATGTTTGTTTAAAGCAAGCTGGGAGGTACTTGATTCTGGCGTGCCAAGCATATATTACCTCTATTGATGGGGTGGTGCTCATGTCGTATACCAGATCTTGGTTGCCTGTAAGGAAGCCAACTCCTGAGAAGTGGGGGTCTTTAATGTTCTTGAATGTCTTGAATGTGATCAACATTAATTCAAAGATTTCATGCACATTTGGGCCATCACATCGGGGGTATTCCGTAGTCGAATGCTCCAGTGATGGATGGTAGAAATCATATAATTCACAATGGGAGGTCCTTGTGGAGGTGCTAGATAAACATAGTTTAACCACTTTGCACAGCCTTTGATGTTCTTGACAGCAATGGTAAACTCGGGCCAGGTGCGTCTACGGAAGACTCGAACATAACAAGGATTGTATTTAATAAAGAGTGGCATGTTAGTCCAAGTACAAACCATCTCTGGGTAGGTCTCGAGAAGACGGATCCTCCAGGTGGGTTGATGAATGGATCCTTTTTTAGCACTCTCTGGGATATCATCGGGCCCAAATTGTGTGGCGAAAGTTGGAGCCTTGCCACATCGTCGTTGGATCTCTGCGTTGTAATCTTCCAGCAGTACACAGTATGGCACATACTGATCGTCGTTGGTGTCGATCCATCTATGATGAGACATATTGCGGAAATACTCTGACTTTATGATGGTGTCTTCTAATTTGGCCATTGATTGGATTTGGATTGCCACTCGATCTTCATGGGTTGTAGCTATTTTTTCTAGTGTCTGGAGCCATTCGGGTACTTCAACTTCCAAGGTGTCCATTCCTTCTGAGGTTTGCTGACCACCTGGCATCGGCATAGGAACATATGGTTCCTCATACGTTTCGTCCACCTCAATGGGTAGCAATTCATCTGGCTCTGGTTCTACAACTGGAGAGGGCTGTCTATTATATTCCAGTAACTTCTTCTACAGTTCCGCCACCTGCTCTGTTAATGCCTTTACTTCCGCTGAAGTCGAGGTTGTTTCTATGACTTTGGGTTGTGCCTCCTGTTCCCTGAGCTGGCGACGTAGCTCATCCCGTTCCTTTTCCAAATCATCATGTGCTTCTAATAGATCGGCATAGCTTTCCAAGATTGTTTTCATTGTTTCTGAGGTAACTGCTTTGAATTGTTCTGGGTCAATTTCATGGGGAGAGCCTTCCATGGCACCTTCCAGGTTTTCTTCGTTTTGCTTCTGCAGACGCTTGTTTTCTTCAAGGGTTGTAGCCATGTGTTTTCTTAGTAGAGTCAAATTTCACCAGACTCTCAAATTATCTGTTTGGTAGACCTCCAGTAAGGCTTTGAGTTGTTTGACACCTGGCGCTTCTGATGGTTGGGGTGTCTCTAGGAGGGTTTGATGAGCTTGCTCGAGTGTGGTGTAATGTTGATTGAGGTCTGCATTTTCTTCTTCTATAATTGTAAGCCGTCTCTGTAGTTGTTGATGATTCGTAGTCAATTGATGATGACGGTCTTCGAGAGCCTGATACTCACTCTAAAGTTGATACACACATTGATGTAATGCCATGAATATACTATTTACATTAAACGATGCAGGGAAAGATGAAGATGCAGGGGGAATGGGGAAGGGGAAGGGAGTTGTGAATGTTGTGGAGTCAAGTGGTGAGGTAGGTGGAGGGGGTATGGGAGATTGAGGCTGCGTGGGGGGTGGGAGTGGTGTTGTGGCTGGTGATGTTTCCATTGTGTCGAACACGTGTGTGACTCTGTAGATGGGAACAGTGGGTGGGGTGGATGTGATATTTGTGAAGAGTGTTGTGAAAGTGGACATGGTAACTCCTCCGAATTGGATGTCGGGAGAGAGAGGAATTCCCATGACGACTGTGGTAATGGCAGAAATAGGCGTGGTAGTGCCCGGTGGTGAGGTGACTTGTGTAGTGAGAGGTGAGGTGGGGGGTGAGAGTGGTTCCGCCTGATGTGCTTCTGTTTGTGTGTTACCTCCTAGTTCTGATACATTGATGTGGATTTGTTTGCCGGATCGCATGGGGCGAGTAGGCACTCGTTTCTCAAATCGATGAATATAAGTCATGGCTGCATGAAACGAGCGATAGTTTGTGTTGTTCTTGGAATCGCTTCATAGTTTCGTATAATCTTTTTATTTGGTCCGAGTATGTCGGGGCACTTGCTAGTTCTGAAAGTTCATCATATTCCTGATCATACTCCTTGTTTGCCTATTCTTCTTCTGTCTCTTCTTCATCCTCTTCTATTTCAACTACTCCCGGTTGGGTCGGGGCTGAAGTTGTAGTAGTAGGTTGTGGTCCTTGCGTCTGCTCTACTTCTGTCTCCAGATTAGACTCATTGATCAAACGGGCAATTTCTTCATCTGTCAAATCAGCAAGGGTGTAACCCTGTGGGAACTCCAAGTCCGATGGAATCGGAGGGAACACCAAGTTGGGTCCTTCTGCACTTGGTCTGGGTAGGTGAATGGTAAATGGTCGGACACACCTCGTTTGTGGAGGGGTAACTTCTGGGGTTGTGGTGGCTCCCCTGGCTTGAGCACATGGTAATTGAACTCCCCCTCTCATTTTCTTCGATGGAGGACCCACCGTTGATAGCCGTCTTTGGAACTCTTGGGCCGTGGACCATACTAGTGCTCTTTGAATGGGCACGTCGTACACTAAGCACCTGTAAATTATTCTTGTGAGAGCACAACATCCATGAAGTACATTTTTTTGTTTCTTATTCCACAGTTGATGGGCTAGGTGTATTTGATCGATAATCCAGTGTGGTATATTGATGGTGAGATTCTTTGTCTCCGCTAGGTACAAGCTAAACCATATCTTTTTTGGGGGCATAGTGAAGCGTTCTTGGGCAGGAAAAGCAAAATGCTGCATGACCGTTCGTAGGTGGAGATCAATGGTAGGTGTCATTGCTACCATGTGCTTCAATTTATTGAGATCCTTATGCTTCATCCTGCCTGGAACCAACGTTTCTTTCTCAGTGGGAATATGCATACCTTGCATGTTCAATGCTTCCCATACCAAATTGAGGGTCAGTTTGAATCTCTTGAGTTCGTGGCTTGGCAATAGTGAGGGCAACAAAAAAGTACTATCACCTCCCTTGGCCCTGCTAGGAGTGATGGTACTGATAAAATAGGAGCAGCATAGGAAATCTGGCTTAGGCAAATGTGCCCTGAAATAGCTATCCAAGCCCGCTTTGGTCCATACGGATCGCATTACTTCTGCATTCTGATAGTTCTCGAATTCGCGAGTGAAGAAATGGTAGCATCCCCATTTGCCATTGAACTCAATTCTGCTTCCCAGAAGTAGGTGCCATCACCCAATGGCCCTGTGACATCACTAAACCAATGAGTGTGTTTCCCCACTTGAGAAGTGTGTCCCTGAGGAGGGTCCTGAATAGGGAGCACATGCACCGCTTGAAGTTCTTGAGGCCTCTCGATGAGTGGTGGTTCAAGGAGGAGGGTTTCAATGTCCACAATCTGTGCGCTAGACCCTGCCTGGGAACTGGTGCCTCCTGCTTCTGCCATTGTTATCGCTTGCAACATTATCATGAGGTGAGTAATGGGTTAGTGGGTCAGTGAGTGCTCGATGATTGTGTCTGTAGTTAATGAATGGATAGTCCTATGAGCTAGATGGAAAGATGCAGTGTATGAGTGATGTAGTTAGCAAGTGAGGATGAATTTACACATGGGGTTCGGGGGTTTTATTACAAGTTTTAGGCTGCCAAACACAATGGATGGCTTTCGGTTTTGGTTTAGTGGAGACTCTGGAGGGCTGTATGAGTATGTCTGCTTGGGAATGAGGCATTTTTAGGACCCATTTACAAGTGAGTATGTTCGTGCTTCTGGGCGACTGTGTGTTCGTGCGTATTAAACAAGAGTGGGTAACGGCTCTTTGAGTGAGTGAACCCTAGCGTGTATGATGTGATTCATGCGTGACTAGTTGAGCCCGCAAGAAAGCCTTAGGCACCCAAATTTGTCTTGATTGTGGGCCAGCCTTCAGCGAATTCTTGGGTACCCAGATAGATTTCACTTCCTCAAAAGAAGTTTTGGATGTCTTCTTGTTAGTATCTCTTGCGAACATTTGTTTTATGTAGGGTACAAGTTTCAAATTATGTAAATACCTTTGGGAAGTCTTCAAATACTTCAAGAAGGCTCATATTATTCATAAAATGTAGCAAAAATACCACGTGAGTTCTAGAACATGGTGAGTCAAATTAGTGAGTCACAAGGGAGCTTCAGTGGTGTCCTAGTGGAAGGTCGATGTGGCTAGTTCTCAAAGTCCATCAATACTTTGCTTATTTGAGCACTTGAGTCATGTAATACCTCCATCCAAGTGTCTACCACGAATTTAGATGTATTAGGAAGGTTTTAGATTAGTTTCCCATGCTATAAAAAGAGGAGAAAAGTCGTGATCTTGTGGGATGTCCAAGAGAGTATCTCTATGCTACTCTAGTTTTTGTATGCAGAGCTTGCAGAGCTTGTATCTCCCTCATTATATATCCAAATTACATGTTTGATAGCTCATTTGAAAGCTCTTCTTGTCTACTTTCATAGTACCAATTTTCATAATCATTGGATTTGTGAGCTGAGAGCAACACTCTCTGCAAGTAGTGTGTGTTCTCTGTTTTTTTATCCCTGCTGAAGGTCTCCATTAAACATCCAACTTGCAGAGGTCATATCTCCTTGTATATGTATCCAAATCATGTGTTCTTTGGCTTGTTAGAAATCTCTCCAAGTCTATTTGTATTCTCAAAATTTTCAGATTCATTGGAGTTGTGAGTTAAGAGCAGTAGTCTCTGCAAGTGATGTATGTCCTCAGGTTCATCTCTGTTTCAAGGTCTCCATTAAAGCTGCATATTGCAGAGGTCATAGCTCATTGAGTATTTATCCAAATTGAGTGTTCTTTGGCTCATTGGAAATCTCTTGGTCTCTAGTATATGTGGTTAAAACAGTTTTAAAAACTTTTGAGTGAGTAGAGAGTAGTAAGCTCTGCAAGCATGACTGGTTTTCTATGATGAAGTTTGTGAGAAGGTCAACTTGTTCCTAGGGGGTTCCACCTACTTCCTGCTATACTTTGGAGGTCAATAAACTCCAACATTGGTATCAGAGCAAGTACTTGGAGGCTTGGAGAAGGTTATCATACCTTGACGAAGAATTTGAAGCTATCAAAGAAGCAGTTCATCATCAACACTACACAAAGGTAGAAGAAGATTGCAAGGAGGCATCTGAAGCAACATCCAAGCAAAGAAAGGTGCACATACCTCATTTACAAGGTAAATATTATATTTCTTCTCATCACACACATTGGAAAGGAGGCTTAAAGGAGGAAGCTTAGCATTTGTATTATGGGAGACCAACATGCACAAATAGAGAAGCTTGATAAGACCAATTATCAGGCATGGAAGTTTAGAATCACAGCATACTTGCAAGGTAGAGGCTTGTATGGTTTGATTGACGGCACAGATATCAAACCCACATTACCAGAGGACCCAAATCAGCAACAATTGAGGGAGTTTAGACTTTGGAATGAGAGAGACAAAAGGGTTATATTCATTTTATCACAAAATATTCAAGATTCAATGGTAGGACACATACAAGATCTAGACACAAGTAGAGATGTTTGGCTTGCATTGGAAAGGTTGTATGCTACAGGTACAAGAGCAAGGAAGATTCAACTCAAAAATGAGTTGAATAACATAAAGAAAGATACAAGGACATCGGTCAATGATTACATATTGAAAGTTAAAGAGATTGCAGATCAACTAGGATCAATTCAAGCTCATGTGGAGGACGACGACTTGGTTGCACATACTCTCAACGGACTCAAAGATGATGAGAGATGGAAACCCTTCATTACTTCAGTTTATGTCAGAGGAGAATTACCAGATTTTGATCAACTTATTGCCCTCATGGTCACGGAGGAGATGAATCTAAATGGTTCTACTTCAAATAAAAAAGGATCTCAAGGACAAGCTCTTTATGTAGGATCATCAAGAGGTGGAAACAGAGGTGGAAGAGGTTCAAATAGAGGTCGAGGAAGAAGGATCGATGATCAAAGGACTTCAAGTGGCTTCTTCAACACAAGAGGAAGAGGAAGATCAAGCGCTAGAGGTACGAGAGGCTACTACAACTACAACCAAAGACAAAGGAGTGAAGATAATAAGAACAATTGCTATATATGTGGAAGGTATGGACACTATGCCAAAGATTGTTATCAAAATGAAAATAATCAAGGTGGTAATCGAAGAGGAGGCTATTCAAGAAGAGGTAAACAACAAGGAAATTATGCAGTTGAAGGTAAAAGTGATGATTATGATTCTCTTCTTATGATGAATGTAGAAACTAAGATGAATTCCAATAGTGATGTATGGTATGTAGATAGTGGTTGTTCTAATCACATGTCTCATGATGCTTCATGGTTTTCTAATATGCATAATCCTTCATGTAAAGGTCATGTTGAAACAGGAGATGATACAACACATAAGATTATGCAGGTTGGAGATGTTGTTATGCAGGATAAGAGCAAGAAAAATTGCTTGAAGGATGTACTTTATGTGCCAACGATCACTAAGAATTTGATGTCGGTTGGTCAAATGGTAGAAAAAGGTCTACAAGTGAGATTTAATCATGCAGGTTGCTTCATTGAGGATCCAAAGCAAAGGAGGTTAATTGCTAGAGGTCAAAAACAAGGTAGATTGTTTACATTCAAGGTAAACCCAAATCATACAAACTATTTCTCTTATGGTATGCATCGAATAGCAGAGCTTGATCTATGGCACAAAAGGATTGGACACATGAATGTACACAGGTTAAAGGAGCTATCAAAGAAGAGGATTGTTGAAGGATTACCTGATCTTACTAAGCAACATATGGTGCATCTTTGTGAAGCATGTCAAATGGGTAAGCAGAGTAGACAACCTTTCAAGCATTCAAGTTATGTAAGTGATGGTTTGCTAGATCTCATACACACAGATGTGTGGGGACCTACTAAAGAGGCATCCTTGATTGGTAATAAGTACTATGTATCATTCATTGATGATCATAGTAGAATGTCATTTGTGTATTTCATTAAACATAAGAGTGAGGTCTTTGATTGTTTCAAGAAGTTCAAATCATATGTCGAAAAGCAAACAGGAAGGTATATTAAGAAGCTAAGGTCTGATGGAGGGGGAGAGTATTTCTCTCAAGCTTTTACTGATTTTTTGTATGATGAAGGTATCAAAAGAGACGTTACATGCAGGTATACTCCACAACAAAATGGAGTCGCAGAAAGAAGAAACAGAATCATAGCAGAAGCATCTAGAAGTATGCTTAATGATATGTGTTTGCCTAATTATTTTTGGGCTGAAGCTGTTAGCACAAGTGTTTACATTATGAATAGAGTTCCGACTGCTGGAGTTCATCATTTGACACCATATGAGGTATGGCATGGAAGGAAACCAAGTGTAAGTCATTTGAAAGTATTTGGTTGTGTATGTTATGTACATGTACCTAGTGAGGTGAGATCTAAACTTGATGCAAAATCAGAAAAATGTATATTTATTGGTTATGCAGATACTCAAAGAGGATATAGATGCTATAATCCTCATACCAATAAGGTTGTTGTGTCAAGAGATGTAAACTTTGATGAATCACTTTCATGGTATGCAGATAAGAATTGTTTGCAGGTCATGGATGAAAATGAAGAAGGTGTGGTTGAAGGAGATGAATGCATAGTTCAGCCATCAGGAAGTTTAAATGATGAAAGGAGTGGTCTAGATGAAGAAAGAGGATCACCTTTCAATGGAAGATTAAGGCAAGAGTCACCTCCAAGTGTTAAAAGTAAAGGTAAACTCAAACTTGTTGAAGTTAATGATGAAGGAGAGGAAATTAGTGATGTATGTGAGTATGGAGAATCATCAAAGGTTCCTAATAAGAAAGGAAGAGCATCTACATTGGAGGTAAGAAGAACTTCAAGAGTAAGTAAGCAACCTCAAAGGTATACTTATGAATCTTTCATGAATACTCATTATGCTTTTATGACAAAAGTTGAGCAGGAAAATGAACCCACATGTTATGATGAGGCCAAAGGAGATGAAAAGTGGGAGAAAGCAATGAGAGAAGAAATGGAAGCACTACAGGATAACAAGACTTGGAATTTAGTTCCAAGTACACCAAAGCAAAAGGTAATTGGTTGCAAGTGGGTTTTTAAGATTAAAAGAAATAGTGATGGTAGTGTGTCTAGATATAAGGCTAGACTTGTAGCAAAAGGATATAATCAAACTCAAGGTGTGGACTATGAGGAAACATTTAGTCCAGTAGCAAATATGGCAACAGTGAGAACTTTGTTGGCTTTAGCTGCAAGTAAAAGGTGGAATATATATCAACTTGATATAAAAAATGCCTTTCTTAATGGTGAGTTAAATGAAGAAGTGTATATGTCACAACCAGATGGTTATGTGGATGCAAAATATCCTAATCATGTATGCAGGTTAAAGAAGGCATTGTATGGTCTTAAGCAGGCACCAAGAGCATGGAATGCAAGGTTGGTAAAGTATCTTATGCTGCAAGGATACACAGCGAGTCATGCTGATCCTTCACTTTATGTAAAACATGTAGATGGCATGTGTGTCTATGTATGCATTTATGTGGATGACTTGTTGATTACAGGGAATGATGCAAAAGCAATTGATGAGATAAAAGATAATTTGGGAAAGGAATTTAAAATTTCAGATCTTGGTTTGCTCAGATACTTTCTTGGGATTGAAATTGTGTATAGCGATGAAGGTATGTGGTTGATACAAAGAAAGTATATATGTGATATGCTGAAAAGGTTTGGTATGCAGGAATGTAAATTTGTTTCTACTCCAATGGAATGCAATGTAAAGCTGAGTGCAAAGGAAGGTGATGAGTTGCATGATATGAATGTATATAGATCCATGGTAGGATCTTTGATTTATGCAACAAAAACTAGACCTGATATATGTTATGCAGTGGGAGTATTGTCACAGTTTATGCATGAACCTAGAGTACCTCATATGCATGCAGCGAAAAGAGTGCTTAGGTATTTGAAAGGTACCATGAACGAAGGATTATTTTATAGTCATGATGTTGATCTAACTCTTAAAGTCTTTAGTGATGCAGATTGGGCTGGAAGCAAAGATGACAGAAGATCCACAAGTGGATATGTGGTAATAGCAGGAAACAAGACATTAACATGGAGTTCAAAGAAACAGCCTACAGTTGCTTTATCTTCTACAGAGGCTGAGTATAGAGGTTTAGCATTGGCTACTACTGAGGTTATGTGGTTTAAAAAGTTGTTTCATGACTTGAATGTGCAGGTTGATGTACCACTGATATATGGGGATAACTTGAGCAGCATTCATATGACCTCAAATCCTATTTTTCATGCTAGAACAAAGCATATAGAGGTTCACTATCATTATGTTCGAGAGAAGGCCATGAACAATGAAGTGCAGGTTTCTTTTGTTGGAACAAAGGATCAAGTTGCAGATATCTTCACCAAATCCTTGGATGGACCAAAGCTTCAAAGATTCAACTATATTCTTGGCATGAAGGAAATACCCTTTGAAACTTGAGGGGGAGAATGTTGCGAACATTTGTTTTATGTAGGGTACAAGTTTCAAATTATGTAAATACCTTTGGGAAGTCTTCAAATACTTCAAGAAGGCTCATATTATTCATAAAATGTAGCAAAAATACCACGTGAGTTCTAGAACATGGTGAGTCAAATTAGTGAGTCACAAGGGAGCTTCAGTGGTGTCCTAGTGGAAGGTCGATGTGGCTAGTTCTCAAAGTCCATCAATACTTTGCTTATTTGAGCACTTGAGTCATGTAATACCTCCATCCAAGTGTCTACCACGAATTTAGATGTCTTAGGAAGGTTTTAGATTAGTTTCCCATGCTATAAAAAGAGGAGAAAAGTCGTGATCTTGTGGGATGTCCAAGAGAGTATCTCTATGCTACTCTAGTTTTTGTATGCAGAGCTTGCAGAGCTTGTATCTCCCTCATTATATATCCAAATTACATGTTTGATAGCTCATTTGAACTCTCTTCTTGTCTACTTTCATAGTACCAATTTTCATAATCATTGGATTTGTGAGCTGAGAGCAACACTCTCTGCAAGTAGTGTGTGTTCTCTGTTTTTTTATCCCTGCTGAAGGTCTCCATTAAACATCCAACTTGCAGAGGTCATATCTCCTTGTGTATGTATCCAAATCATGTGTTCTTTGGCTTGTTAGACAGCTCTCCAAGTCTATTTGTATTCTGGAAAGTTTCAGATTCATTGGAGTTGTGAGTTAAGAGCAGTAGTCTCTGCAAGTGATGTATGTCCTCAGGTTCATCTCTGTTTCAAGGTCTCCATTAAAGCTGCATATTGCAGAGGTCATAGCTCATTGAGTATTTATCCAAATTGAGTGTTCTTTGGCTCATTGGAAATCTCTTGGTCTCTAGTATATGTGGTTAAAACAGTTTTAAAAACTTTTGAGTGAGTAGAGAGTAGTAAGCTCTGCAAGCATGACTGGTTTTCTATGATGAAGTTTGTGAGAAGGTCAACTTGTTCCTAGGGGGTTCCACCTACTTCCTGCTATACTTTCGAGGTCAATAAACTCCAACAGTATCATGTCGTTGATTACTAATAGGAAGTTGAGATGGTTGTTGTCGCTTGACTGTAATAGGCCGCTCGCCTTTTCGCACCCACAATTGTTTCAATGGCTGAGTCATTCTGCTTCGCATGTTCTTTTGGCCTCCAGCATAGGTAGTCTTGAGTAATTGATCTCTCTTTGGTTGCTGCCTCCCTCTGGCCTTTGGAAAAGAAGGGAGTTCCGTTGAGTCCTTGACTTCTTTATTGAGATCAACATTCCTCTGCATCACATAGCTTTGGACAAGAACAACATGGTCAATTTCATGTGTACCCCTAGAAGGACCAGGAGTCTATGCTTTTCCTACTTCCTTGAGTGTTCCATTATCTAACTCAATTTTGTAATTTGACTCTGATTTACCCATACCTGAATCAGTCCACTTCTTAGGTTTAAGTTGACTGCATGGTCATAGATCCAGTCTTGACCCAAGACCAAAGGCTCCGTGAGATCCTCATCTTGACACACTAGTACTTTAACTGTCATTAGAGCATCTTGAATGGAGAGGGGAAGTTCCCCCTCGCCCATGCAAGGGTTTCCACACCTCCCAATCCTATGAGATATGCCTCTATAGGATTGAGTTTTCACTTCAATTCTTGACAGTAAGAGAGTTTAACGGCACTAGTGGCTGCACCTGAGTCAATCAAGGCCCGTGCAGTCTTTGCACCCTTTCCTTGTCCTATCTCCAAGGTTACAAAAGTACATCGGTCAACTATTCTATGGGGGCTTACACTTGAGACTTTACACATAGCCATATGATATCCTGGGTTTGCATAGTCATCTGTCCTTGGCTGATCTCGTCCTTGTCTTGTCATCTTCATTTTTCGGATGCGTTCCAAGGCTTCTGCCTGAGCTTCTTCTCGAACTCGTTTTTCCTCTTCTTTACGTTTCTTGGCAGTGTTGAGTCGATTGAGCATTTCCTCCGTGAGAGGTTCCTGATATAACTTGACTCTCCATCTGCTTATGTAGCTAGGGAGAATATCGCCTTCTAAAGTGGCTAGTTGTACTGCTCCACTAGTTGAAATCCTATTGATGATCATAGGTCCGTAACCACGTTTTTCTAGCTTTCTCGCATGTTGTTTCAGAGTATATACCAAAACTAAGTCTCCGGCCTTTAAGCCTTTATCCTTAACATGGGCATCAAAGTATGCCTTCTGTTGTTTCTTAGCTGCATATATTCCTGCTGCAGCTCTTAGTCTGGTTTCACCTAATCGTTCAAGGTCGAAAATTCTCGAAGAGAGTTTATGACCCGTCCACTCATGCTCCTGTGCTATTCTTAATGTGGGAATCAAGAAGTCTAGAGGTAGCACCGCATTTTGGCCAAATACCATCTGAAAAGGTGTGGCTTGGAGTACTGTTTTATAGGCCACTCGGTATGCCCAAACAGCATGGTGTAGCTGTTTGTCCCAATTAGAGCATTTATTATTCACCAATTCGGTAAGCACATTGCATAGAATCTTGTTTGTGCTTTCGGCTTGCCCATTAGCTTGTGGATGATAGGGGGCAGACTTCTTGTGTACAACCAAGAACTCTTGGAGCAGATTTTCAATAACTTCATTCAAGAAGTGAATGCCTCTATCACTTACCAGCTCTACAGGTAGCCCGTATCTTGTGAACACATTCTCAAATAGGAACTTAGGAGTTGTCTGAGCATCATTCTTTGTCATATCTTTTACCTCTACCCACTTTGTTAGATAGTCGGTGGCAACAATGATGTATTCAGCATGTGAACCCTTGGCTGGGGGATTAATAGGACCTACAAAGTCTATTCCCCATTTAGAGAATGCACATCCACTCATCATAGGTTTCAGTGGCATCTCATCCCTTGTGTATAGGGTACTGAGTTCTCTGACAAACATCACATCGTTTCACATAGGTATGTGCATCCATGTGAAGGTTCGGCCACCAGAAGCCCGCAAATAGTATTGCCTTGATCACCCGATCTGGTCCAAAGTGTCCTCTTGCTACACCTTGGTGAGCAGTTTCCAAGATCTTTAAATATTCACTCTCATGAACACAGAGTCTAAGGTAACCATCTTTACCACGCTTGTATAGATTATCACCAATGAGTGAGTAATCTAGGGCTTCTTGTTCTAGACTTCTTCGTCTGGCTAGTGTCATATCTTGAGGGAATGTTCTCGTCCTCAGAAAATCTACTAATGGTTCACTCCAATCTGGCACTATGGACACTTGATATAGAGTGGCATGTTCCACAGGTGGTTTAGTGCAACAGATTGGGCATTCCTTGCACAACTTTTGGACATCGGCTTCCATAGTAGGCCAATACACTCCGAATCTTCTAAGTGTCTATAAAGTTCTTTGATTTGAGTAGTGTTGCTCTAATGCACCTACATGTGCTAATTGCAACCATTTTGCGTACTCGTCCTCTTCCACACAACAAGCCAATATCCCTTGATCTGTCTGTTTGTACATGCTTCCTGCCATGATATGGTACTTCTGGGCTTTTACCACTTCTCTACCTTGAGTGTTTATGACTGGGTGGTTAGGCCCGTATGTCAATACTGGCATTAATGGCTTAGCCCACTGAGGTACAACTTCCAAATTAAACAAGTAAGCATCAGGAAGGTCATCTGATACTCCTTGTGCGGCTTCTCCAGATGTGAGCCTAGAGAGATGGTCTGCTCTCAAGTGAGTCTTGCCTTTTCTTACCACAACCTCAAAGTCGTATTCCATTAGCAAGAGAAACCATCTTACTAATCTATTGGTATTGCATGGCTTGTTTACCAAGTACAACAATGCCCGATGATCAGTAAAAAATTTAAACTTATTTGCAAGCAAATAGTGTCTAAACTTTTTAACTGCATATACCATGCCTAATCCCTCTCGTTCAGTGGTGGTATAATTTTGTTCAGCTGCATTCAACTGTCTACTAGCATAGGCAATCGGGAGATTCATATTACCTTCACCCGTAGGTTGTGCAAGCACACATCCAATAGCATAATTGGATGCATCCACATGAACATGGAAGGGCTTATTCCAATCTGGTGTGGTCAAGATTGGTGCGGAACACAATCTTCTTTTGAGCTCATTGAAGGAGTTTTCACATTCATCGGTCCACTCAAAATTAGTCAAAAGTCCATACAGAGGCTTGGCAATGATGGCGTACATGTGTATAAAGCGTCGGTAATAGCCACAATGCCCCATGAAAGCTTGTACTTCCTTGACATTCTTTGGCCTAGTTAACTCGGCTATGGCTCTTACTTTCTCTTCATCGGTGGATATGCCATTCTTTGACACTATGTGTCCTAGAATCTTGCCTTGCCTGACCATGAAAACACACTTTTCTGGGTTCAGGCAGACTTGATACTCTCTACACTTGTCAAAGATTTGCCTGAGTTCAGGTATATGTGTCTCTCTAATGTTGGAATGAGCACAAAGATCATCAACATAGACCTCCAAATTCTTCCTCAAGAACTCTTTAAACACGTGACACATCAGCCTCTGGAAGGTAGCGGGTGCATTGGTAAGCCCAAATGGCATTACTCTAAAAGCAAATATGCCCCATTCTATGGCAAAAGTTGTCTTATGCTAATCTTCTGGACCCATGGCTACTTGATTGTAGCCCGAAAATCCATCAAGGAAGCTATACACTTCCTTGCCTGCTACCCTTTCTAGTAGATGCTCTGTGATAGGAAGTGGATAATTATCTCGGATAGTGGCTGCATTGACCTTTTTCAAGTTAATGCATACTCGTAGCTTTCCATTCTTCTTGGGCACCACTACAATGGGGGATACCCACTCAGTGTGCTCAATTTCATAGATGAATCCAGCTTCTACCAATCTATCTATCTCCTCTTTGATCTTAGCAGCATAGTTATCATTATATGTGTATGGCTTTTGCTTAGAGGGTTTCGCGTCTGAGGTCATGGGAATTGTGTGTGAGCATATTTCTGGGTCAACACCCTTCAAATCCTTGTAGCTCCAAGCAAATACATCTCTGTATTCTCTTAGCAAGGCTATCAATTCGCGCTCTTCTTCTTCCGTCAGGTCATGTCCTATATAAGTACATCTCTCCTCTCCTTCTTCTAGGGCTACCACTATTTTCTTGGTGGTTTCTTTGTTATCATAGGCTTCTCCTGATTGTGCCTCTCGTTTAGGCATCCTTATCATGCTCTTCTATCATCTATCTCATACTTCTTAAAATTTTCCGGGACCTCAAACAAAGATTCTTCCTCTTCTTGTGTGACTTCTTTCTTCTTCCTTTTCTTTCCTTCTTCCTTAGGGGTCACATGTGTGGCTAGCCTTACATCATTTGTAAGCTCTCCGTGCCTCTGGGGTTGAAATTCTACTTCATAGAAGTATTCTTTATCTAATGCAAAAGGTGGGTCCATAATGATTGACTCTAGATCGGAGTCACTTGCATCCTCAAATGCATCAGGGCTAGGTTCACACTCTTCTAAAACTGCATCTCCCATGATTGGCTCTATGGAGAAAACTGAAATGTCATAGCCATCCTCATCACAGTGGGGTGTCCATTGCTCTTCATTGATGGCTACATCCATGGTTGCTAAAATTTCTGCCCAGCCATGGGGTTCAAATTCTTCGTCAGGGAACACTACAGGTGCATAGGCTGGGTCTTGAATTCATCTGTGTGTCTCTTTCGCACCTACGTCTCTGGCTTTTTCTCTCTATTCCTCTTCTACTGCCACTTTACACATCCATAAGTGAGTGTCTTCATGCATCCATAAGGATCCTGATCCTATGGAGTGCACATACTCTGTATCATCTTTGGCTCTATGAATAGGATTCCATTGGATAGGAGGGACATCTCTATGAGAGTAATCTTTGAGATTAACCTTGGTCGTGACACCTAGGTGTTGCAAATACAAGGAATTGGTTCCCCAATTCTGGACCACTTGCAACTCTCGCATAAATGGTCTTCCCAAAATCATCTCATAGGCATGGTTCTTGCTAAAGTCACAGATAGCAAAAGTGTGCTCAAACTCTACACCACAAGTAGTGAGAGTTATTCCTTCTAGCAAACCTAAGGGTCTTTCTATGTGACCATCAGCCATCTGCAATTTCATCCTCGTGGGCCTGAGTGCTGGCTTGCCCCATCGCTTCCATAGGGAAGTGGTAGCAATTGCGACTCCTGCACCTGAGTCTAGAATTGCCTTGGTTGTGTACCCCTGATGGGTAATGGGAAGATAGGTGTTTCCCTCTTCACCTTCACTCATGTCTCCTATCTTGTCTAGAGGAATTTTTGGCACTGTCCTATGAGAACCTACCTGGGAACGAGGTTTTGCTATCTCTGGTACTTGTTTGGCTTCATGTTTCCGTAACTCTGGCCTAACTTTGAGTAGCTCTTCTAAAGTGAGGTTGCACTACACTTTAGTGTTTTTCACTACCTTCGTATTCCTATGTATGACTGAGTCTTCGTTTCTTACCATGACTGTGGGTGCTCTCATACAAGTCGACTTGGCTTCCCATGGGCCTGTGAAATGGGGTAATTCCTGTAGGGAGTTAGACTCGAAGTCTAACCTCTCTCGACTTTGTGCACTCTCTTGCTCTCCATAAATAGAGGGAATATCTTGTGGGAATTGATCATGCGTGTCATCCACAAGTTCAATGGGAGGAGGGACTTCACTTTCTTTAACCCATTTGTCTTCTTGAATCTCTCGTAGGAATTCTGGTGTGTACCTATTCATAGAAGAGGAGGTGTCTGGTTCAGTGGAATTAGGCACAAAAGCTTCCTATGGGGGAAGGCTTATTCTTTTGCTTGCCTCATCTCTTCCTTGATTTTTTTCTTCCTTGGCAGATCTTGCAATTATGCTCTCTAACTTCTCTAGGAGTCCATCCAAGTGCAATTGTGTCTTAGCTGAGCCAGAGTAGTTGAAGAGATGACTGGCTTCAAACATGGTCTGAGCCAATGCGACCATTTTCGCACAAAGCTTGGTTCTTTCTATCTCTAGGTCAACTCTGGGGTAGCACTTGTCATGCTCCGTCACATTTGGCCCTTCTTGGATTCTGGCCTGATATGCCTTAAGCATCATGTCTATGTCTTCAGGAGTGGGATCAGCTAATACTGATCCTACTCTAGGGGTTGGTGGGATGGTCTGAGGTAGGGGGACAGATGGTGGGTTAGATGGTGATGGAAATGAGGGTGGTGGTGGTATGTGAGAGTTTGTTTGAGAGGTGAGTTCAACAGTTTTGGCTTTTGTTTCTCTTATGCTTTCTTCTAAGTCACTCATCTTTTTAGACCATTGTCTTTTCATTCTCTCTCGGCTATCCCTCCAGGCTCTCGACCGTTTCTTGGCTATGCTCTCGGTCTCACTAACCTCTGCACTCTTCTCTTGACCTATTCCTGGGTTCTGTTGCAAAGCCTGGGCCCTAGTGACCACTTGCACTGGTGCAGTGGAAGTGACACTTCCTGTTGAGTCTACAACTAACCCAATAATGTTAATTGGAGTTATTTTTGGCATATTATTGGGATTATTTGGGCAGTCTCGTAAGAGATGCTCCTTCCCGCAATCTTGACAAAAGCCCTGAATTGTCACTGACTGGGGTTGTGTAGGTGCAGGCATTGGGCAATCACGAATGAGGTGGTCTCCTTGACATCTGTAGCATGGTCCTCTAGGGAATGGAGGTCTTACCTGCCTAGGTTGGGGTCTAGAGTTAGGGTACATTACATTTGTGTACTCTGGCTCCCAACTAGGTTCGCTTGGTTCTTCACTGTAGTAGGACTCACCATGTTCAGGAGATTGCATGTAGTAAGCCTGGGGACTATCAATATGTGTAGAATCAAAGCTATGATCACTAGGATCACTTTCTGAAAGCAATGGTGTTACTGGCACTATAGCTCTATGCTGAGGATGTAAGGGTCATGTGACCTTACCCCCATATTCATATATATACATTATATATAGAGCATTGCCTCAAGAGAGATCATTATGTGGGTTTCGAGGCTCTCACGCATATCCACGCGTCTTTCCTCTCTTCTCTCTCCCTCCATTTCCTCCTTCCTCCTCTTGTTCTGCACTCCAAACCCCTTCATTGGTATCAGAGCATGTTGAAGGCTGGTGTGCAAGAAGCTTCAATGGAAGCTTAAGTCACAAGAGGTAGAAGTGCAGGTCGGCATCTCTCAACAGCAGTTTAGTATTTCAATCATAACTCGAGCTAAGAAGCTGGGATTGATGCGTTTTAAAGTTCTGTGTGTAGCTAACACAGAGAGCTACAACTTCACAGAAGAGTGCAGAACCTGGTTCGGACTTCTGAAGTGCCGAAAATTCGAAAAACGCAGAGAATTGTAGAAGGCGAATCTACATTGAGTAGAACAGCAGATCGGTTTTTTTGTCATAACTTGAGTTTTACAGATCGAAATGCGATGATTTAACTTGCTGCTCGTAGCTTGGAAAGATAGCTACAACTTTGTAGAAGAACTCAGATCCAGATTCTGAGTTTTAGGTTGCCAAAATTGCAGAATACAGAGCAGTACTGTTGCAAGTGAAAGTGAAATTGACAGCAGGTGCTTGTTTTGAGCATATCTTGAGCTATACACCTCCGATTGAAGTGTTCTTTATGTCGTTACGTAGCCAAGAAGTGGATCTTCAAGTTTGCTGAAGATGTTCGGATTCAGAGGTTATCACCTCTGAAACAGCAAAACACAGAGCAGTACAGTTTTGCCCAAACAACCCTAATTCCACTTGGAGGTTGAATTTGCTTTGGAACTTCTTCGAGAGAGAATTTTTGGTGTGCAAGCTCTTGTTTTCAGAGCTTCAAGGAATTGTACATGTATGATCATTGTGGTAGCTCCTCCATATGAGAGTAGAGCATGATCTTGTCACGCGTTTGGCATGTAAGATGACATTGTGGTATACTCTTTTTGAGGTTTAGGTCATCATGAGTTTGATCATGGATGTATAGTGGCATTGTGGTCTATAGCTTGTTTATGCCACTTGGTTATGGATTTACTTGCCGATTGCACATACTTTTATGAGAGTTGATTTTGGATCTTGTTTGGTACTTGTATCTTTTGTTTTCTTTGCAGGTACATGATCCAGATTGGAGCCTCAATTACACGTTTGTTTGTCACCGTTATTAGCATTTGTTCATTGATTGATATGTATTTGTCAGTGTGATTCTTGGCATATGTGGATGGTGATTCCCACATGGTTATTTTGGTTCTAGAGTCCATGTTACAGAGGAGATGCTGCCGAAATTTCATCAGCTTTTATGCTAGAAAGGAGCTCTAGTGGATCTTGAAGCTTGTGTGATAGCTTTGGATCATTGATTATCTCCATTCAGTTGGACTTGGTCACACATTGTTCGTGATAGGTTGGACCATCTTGCAGGATTTATTCTTGAGTGGGAGTTGTATTGCCATTGTATTGGCATGTATTGCCATTAGTTTTTTGGCACATGTAGTTGCCATTATCTTTTTTATTAGATCAGTGACAGGTGGTGACAGATTACTCATTGTTCTTTTGCTATTGGTTATCTTGTTTGATTACTCAGTTTACAGGGGATACTCTGTCGAAATTTTCCCAGGATTCTTTCACATCTACTTGGTCACTTTGGAGACTTGGTGAGCAGGCTTATGCTCATGGTTTTATGTGTATGTTAGATGCATGGTTATGTGACAGGTGGTTCACATGGTTTTCTTCTCTAGTGAGACATATGTGATTTGAGTTATGCATATGGATATGCAGGCGTGATCCTATTGAGGATAGAGTATCGTTTTTAGTCTCTTGTTACATTGCTAGTCTTGGATTGCCAGCATGGTGTTTTCTCGATTCGATGGCACTGACTTTCCGAGATGGAAAGCTCAGATATGGCATATATTGGTTCGTGCAGGGTTACACATGTATGTGCATAGAGATGCACAGAGGCCTCGTGACATGCCCGACCATGTATGGATGGATATGGATGCATTGGCCAGCTCCACTATCCGATTACAGCTTGTGGATTCTATATATGAGTCTGTTATGTATGAGGAGACGAGTAGTGCATTATGGCAGAGACTACATGATATGTATGCGAGTCCATTGACTCATGTGAGATATAGATCACATCGACGACTTCAATGTTGGCATTGTGGTCATGAGGGCCATATTCGACGATGTTGCTTCAGGCGGATGCGACGACGACGTCAGAGATATGCACGTGATGCAGGTCAGGTAGTAGTTTCAGGAGATTCTATGGTAGTTGATTATGTTAGTGATGGTGATATCACTTTCTCCTATAGTTCATCTCATAATTCCTCTTGTTCATTGGATAGCACACATATGGCTTGGTTGCTTGATGCATTAGCCACTTTTCATGTTACTCCACATCGTGAGTGCTTTTGTCGATTCTCAGGTGAGAGTCGTGGATGTGTGCACATGCCTGATGGTACGACATATGATATTGAGGGTGCAGGAGATGTATGCATTATGCTACCTAGTGGAGCATCACTTATGCTCAGACACGTACGTTATGTGCCTTCATTCCCTATGAGCTTGATTTCAGTTAGCCAGTTACAGGAGAGCAGATATTATGCATTCCTTGGTGAGCATCATTTTCAGTTGCAGTTGGGACAGCTTATGCTTGTCCGAGGTGCCAGGGTTGGGCACAGGTATCCACTACAGGTACTTCATGTGAGAGACAGTCTCGTCTCAATGGGAGTTCAGCCTTATGTGCGATGTGAGACTCGTCATGTCTCATTCTGTCTACCTATAGATAGGTCTATGGACATTCTTGATGCACATGTATGGCATGATTCTGATGCTCAGATGGATGCACATGTAGAGCATGTTTTGGATGCTCATGATGCTTCTATGGAGCATGGTTTTGTTGATCATGTGGATGCTCATTTGGAGCATATTTTGGATGATCAGTTGGATGCTTTAGAGCATGATGTGGATGCTCATGTAGAGCATTGTGATGATACTCAGTTAGAGTGTGATCATCAGTTTGATCTTGGTGTTGATGTTGTGCATTTAGCTCATATGGAGCATGATGATACACTTGGTGTGGTAGAGCACGATAGCTCTCATGGTACACAATGTATGCCAGAGCATACTAGCTCTCAGGATGCACAGCTAGATACATCTTTGGTTGAGACGATGACTGATTTAGATGTTGATGAGTCAGCGATCATGCAGTCATTCTTGGATTCGCTCATGCCAGATGTTGACATAGATATGTCAGGACATGTTGGTCTTGACGATGGTGCTTTGGATGCCTCGGATACAGGCATGGCTGACATACTTAGGTTAGCCAGGATAGCACAGGTTTCATCAGCATTCGGGAATCTGATGTACGAGCTGTTATGCTCGAGATCAGACATTGCAGTTGCTATTGGAGCATTTGCAGTTGGAGTTGTCAGTCGTTCGATGATTGACACATGCATAGAGCGAGTGGGAGCTTTGCAGGAACTTCATGAGTTCTTGCATCAGTCATATGTGAGCTCGACTCTTATCGATATGAGTCTAGAGCAGTTTGAGGTGCATGGATACACCTTGTTCGAGGCAGTTGGTGTAGGCTGATCAGTATGGGTAGAGATCCGGACTCTCCCTGTACATTATTGTATAGTCCTACATCATTCTTTGTATATTTTTCCACTTATGGTCACATTGACCCTTAAGTGGGAGATTGTTGGGGATGTAAGGGTCATGTGACCTTACCCCCATATTCATATATATACATTATATATAGAGCATTGCCTCAAGAGAGATCATTATGTGGGTTTCGAGGCTCTCACGCATATCCACGCGTCTTTCCTCTCTTCTCTCTCCCTCCATTTCCTCCTTCCTCCGCTTGTTCTGCACACCAAAGCCCTTCACTCTATTCAAATTTTCCTCAGCTGCTGCATACTTTACAAGAATCACATTAGCTGGGGTTGCAGGTTGGTGAGCTAACACAGGTTGAGGCCTTTGTTGGTTTTGGTAGGGTTGTTAATAGGATTGTTGCGGTCTACCATATTGCTATGGAGGGTACTGGTTCTGGTATCTTCCCTGTTGTGGATAGGGCTGAGGGTAGGTTTGCCTAACTACTTGTTTATTGTATGGGCAATCTTGTGCTGTGTGATTTGTGTATCTCCGTTCTATGGTGCAATATTGGCTGCTAGGGTTCACTTGGGGTTGAGCCATGATGGGACATACGTTCGCCATATGGTCACCACCGCAAGTATATCACCTCTTTACTGGGGCAAACCTTGGGATTTGTTTACTAGAAACACCTAGTTTTTGAGCTACTTTCTCAGCGAGTTCCTCAATTGATGTGGATTTTGAGGAAGAGAGGCTAGAAGCACTATCGGAATCTTTGTAGATTTTTGAAAGCTCTAGTTCCTCCCCTAGGTTATCCTCGATGTCGATGCACATGCGTACACACTCTTCTATGGTCCTAGGGTCCTTCAAGTACACATAGGATCGCAACTTTGTACTTAGCAATCCATCCAAGAATAAAGCCACTTGTTTGGCATGTGTGGGTAACTCAGGAACAGGGCATCTCTCAAGATACTGCCTAAATCTTCTTCCTGCAAGTCTCACAGTCTCTTGAGGGGTTTGCTTGAAGCTGTGTATCAATGAGGAAGTATTATGCCTTATGCCACTTTTAGAGAATTCGGTGATGAAAGCCTCTAAAAGTTGGTCTATGCTCTTGAACTGTCTCTCATTCAATGGTTGAAACCACATAAGGGCTATGTTCCTAAGTGTTAGACCAAAGGCATTATATTACGTGAACAGGTCCTCAACTTGTTCAGCTCTCAAGACTTGCCTAAACTCGGCCACATGATCATATGGGTCTCCTGTGCCATCGAAGTAATTCTTCATGGACTTAACTAACTGAGTCGGTCTCAAAATCCTGGTGTGTTCCCTAGGCCTTGGCAGAGGGAAATCATCAGCATTCCTTTGGTTCCTTGGGGCTCTAAGTCCCTCAGGTTCCACTCTATTTGTTTCAGTTCTCGTTCTTTCTCTTCCCACTGGGTTGGCAAAGCTTACCTCAGGTCTATCTCTATGTATGTCTCTGTGAGCTCCATGAGCTTGGGATGTTCCAGCTCCTGGGTGACCAAAGGACACATTCGATCTTGGTTGGGGGAAAATAAATTCACCTTTCCAAGTGTACGCATGCCTATCATTTTCTATGACCACAAAGACCCTCTCTGAAGTGTGATCTAATTAGGTCACTCTGCCTGGGCTATCAGGATCTTTGAACTCATATATCATGATTGTTCCTACCTCATTCGGTTGATCAAATCTATACCTCCAAAAGGCTTCATCACTCTCTCGGTTCAGGTTTAGATCTATGCTCTTATTGTCTTGGGGAATCCACTCTAGTGTGATAATCCTAGTGAGAACAGATTTTCCTCGGGGGGTTCTAGGTTCTACACCCATGTTTCCTTGCTCCAGGTCACCTAAGTCCGTTTCTGGGATCACATTTCCAAATTCATCTGTCCTATCTAAATGACTGATGACTACATATATTGTTCCTTCCTTGTCTAGGTAGGCTCCTTTTTCAAACTTGACAGCTGGGTGCTCTAGTCCGATGGATTGGTCAGGGTTTTTGATCTGGACCACAGATCTTCCTAGGCCGTCCTCATAGATGCTAGCATCTAATCGGTTGGTCCTAAGGTATTCGAGTTGCGTCTTGTAAGGGCCTTCTACCCTATGTAAATATGGCACTCCTAAGCTTCTTGTAGGTCTCTCCATACCGTGTGACATCTCAGACTCGCTAGTCTCAAAGCTAGGGTAATACGAATGATGGCTCAACTGCTGGGCCCAAGACCTAGCAGTATGATTGACACTAGCCTCTGAAGATCTAAGACTTTGTCTATCTCTCCCTAGGTGTCGACCTGATCTAAGGTTCATAAGCCCAATTGAATAATCTCAAATTTTCCCAAGTACACTTTGCGTTGTTGAGTTCTTTTGTATTAGTCACTTGTTCTTTTTTAATTGCCCTTAGGGTGTCACTTCTTGTCCATTTAATCTTCGTCGCAAGGAACACTTAAATTTTATCGTACTTTGAGTGTGGTCGCTCAATTTAAGTTCTTTTCCCTTAGGTTGTTTCGCAATTGTAATCTCCTAACACTTGCAGTTGAGTGATTAGAGTTCTTGGACTTGGTCGTTCTTAACGTGTCCTTAATTAATCAAGACCTCTATCCGTACTTAGCCTATGCTAGGGATTGACAGAGGGTGTTGAGAATTTCCAACCTTAAGTTTCTTCCCTTGGTTTCCCTTGTATGCCCAGGAAGCGTGTTCCCAAGCTCGCACTTACTCTTGCTTCAAGTACCCTTTGATGCTCTCAAAGAACCTGAAAAGTCCTCAATTAGCTCAAGAATTGAATTCAGTTGATAGACAGATCACTTTCATGCATGTAATTCACAGACCCAATTGCCTTTTGCCTCTATGGAAAACAATCCCAAGGGAAACTTAGTTTTCCTACCCCGGGATATGGTCACTTCAAATTACCCTATCTAATAATCCTGATATTAATTCCAACAAAACAAAAATCACCGCAATCGGATTTCGTATGAGGAGGTTATGTCCGTTCAGGGTTTTGGAGCTAAAACATGATTTAAAACAGGTTAACCGGTAGACAGGACTTCTCAAAATGCTCTGGGTATAGGCCTCACAATGCTCTACTAACCCTTAAAAGTTCCCCACAATTCGCCAAAACATTAGACCACTATTTTTTGCCCTAAAAATTGGCCAAATTTGCCCGTCAATCGCGTTCGCAAGCTCTATCAATCCCGATTGATAGGTCAATCGCGATCGACATGTCGGTCGCGATTGACAGGTCCGTCGTGGCTGTCAGTCGTGATTGATGGGTCAATCGCGATTGACACGTGGCCTGGATTTTCAGTCGATCGTGGTCAGTCGGTCGTGACTCTGTCGGTCGTGGTCAAGCAATCGTTGACTGGGTCGGTCGCGATTGATAGGTCCGTCGGGGCTATCAATCGCGATTGACTAGTCGATCGCGATTGATGGGTCGATCGTGATTGACACGTGTCACGTGTAAGTTCAGTCGATCGTGGTCAGTCGATCGTTGACTCTGTCGGTCGCGATTGACATGTCAGTCGCGATTGACAGGTCAGTCGGCAAGTATCCATCGTGGTTTGTCGATCGCGATTGACAGGTCGATTGCGATTGACAGAAAATTGAGGAATTTCAAAATTTTAAACACATATTCATGAAGCTCTAGGCCTATACATCATAGTTATACACTTTGTTTTGCAAAATAACCAACTTTTCTGTCGGTCGCTCAAAATCTCAAAAAACACAGAACTCAGAAGCACACAAATGCTCTCTCGCTCTCTCTCACAAGTGAAATGAGGTAAATGGTATGGGTGGGGTGATATGACCAAAAACTGAAATTTTTCACGATGATGGAGATGGATGTGGGAGATGGTGAGGATGATGATGGAGATGATAAAAACAAAAGAAAATAGATAAAAGTGAAGAAAATACCTATGACTCCAACACCTCAACTCTACATCTTACCATCACATGCTCGTCCTCAAAGCTCGATCCCCGGCAACGGCGCCAATCTAGGAAGACGTGAGGATGGTATGATGACCTCGAGCAGGTGAAGGCACAAGTGCGTGAGTGAGAAGCACACAAACATGCACACACATACACACACACGCGCACACAAGGTAGGACAAAGAGAGAGAAGCAATGGAGTTCTTTAGATTACTTTCAACAAGCTCATACAAGTTCACATCAATTACAAGCTAACCTAAAAAATGAGCTTTCTAGCTCTATTTATAGTTTTTGACTAGGTTTTGGCCTTGTCCAGACCTAGTGTCCGACCTAGTTAAAAATTAGGTTCTCTCCCTATTTGGAGGTTCAAATGGAGTCTAAAAAATGTGAAAACTGATAGGTAGGTACTTCTAAAGCTCCTCAAGCTCAAGGACTCCTTGGCTTGCACAAAATGGAGCTACAAAAATATGAAATGGTATTTACAATGGTTTTTAGTGATGAAAATCACTATTTTTGTAGGGATTTCTTCTAACATTTTGACATACATTTTGTGGAGCTCCCTACTTGCTCCTTCTTCTTGTGTGACCAACTCTTTGATGCCTGAAAAATTTAAATGGCCTACTTGCCAGATCTTCTTTGACTACTGTGTCTGCTTGTGCTTTCTCTTCGCTCCGACTCCCTTTGTAGGCTTCCTTATCTTGTGAATCCTTCAGTTCCTTGACTACTGCCAACACTATGGCTAACTGTAATCTTTGTAATGAGAATGAGCCTGTTTCCTTTGATGAAGCACAAAATTCTAAAAATTGGATGGTTGCTATGCAATCACAATATGGTGCTATTATGAAAAATGGTACCTCGTCTCTATGTGACTTGCGTCGTGGCAAGAAGGCCATTGGCACTAAGTTGTTATACAAGCTGAAGCATAAGCTTGATGAAACAGTTGATATGTATATGGCTAGGCTTGTTGCAAAGGGTTATGCTCAGGAAAGAGGCTTTGATTTTGATGAGACCTTTGCTCCTACTTGTCGAATGAGTACTATTCGTTGCATCTATGCACTTGCAGCTCATCATGTTTGGAATGTACATCAGTTGGACATGAAAACTTCATTTTTGAATGGTGACTTACATGAAGAAGTGTATATTTTTCAGCCCCATGGCTTTGTGTAGAAAGGGCATGAAAACAAATTGTGCAGGTTGAAAAAGGCATTATATGTTGAAACAAGCACCACATGCTTGGTACAAAAAGATACATGCCTATCTAATTGCACATGTTTGTTTTGAGAACATTCCAACTGAGAGCACCTTATATGTTAAGCGTGCAAATGATGTGCCTCTGATCATTGTTATCTATGTTGATGACATGCTACTCACTAGTCCTCATTAGAGGCATATTTCTGATTTTAAGGCTGATTTATATGCCTCATTTGAGATTTCAGATTTGTGGCATTTCCATCATTATTTGGGCATTCAATTTATGCAAGTTGATGGCGGAATAACTTTGTGTCAAACCAGATATGTTGACACATTATTGTAGCGTTTTGGCCTTGAAGATTGCAAACCTATTGCCACTCCTATGGAGATGGGTTTACGATTGAGTCTTCATGATGTTGGAGATGTATTTGATGTTTTTCTCTATGAGCAGGCTTATGGATGGTTCATCTACTTCTGCATTACTCGGCTAGATATTCAATTTTCTATCTCACTGATAAGCACATTTATGCATTGCCCAGGTGTTAAGGATTGGCAGACACATAAGCACATCTTTCGCTACTTGCGTGGTACTCGGCTACTTGGATTGTTTTATCCCAAGGGATGATACTGCCAGATTTACATGCTTTCTTTGACTCTACCTAGGCTGGTTGCTATGACATGCATGTGTCCACCAGTGGTTTTTGCTTTATGCTTGGTAGCTCATGCATATCTTTGTTGAGCATGAAGCAGCCTACTGTGGCCACTTCTAGTTGTGAGGCTGAGTATAGGGCACCTTTCAAAGCGAGTATTGAGTGTGTGTGGCTCAGACGCCTTATGGCTGATTTGAGTGTTGTTCAGTCTTCTACCACCAACATCTTCATTGACAGTAAGAGTGCATTGGTAGTTGCGAGGAACCCTGTGTTCCATGCTCGCACTAAGCACATTCAGGTGCACTATCATTATGTCACGAAGAGGTTCTCTGCTAGAGTCACTTTGGCACATGTGGCAACACAAGAGAACCTTGTAGGCCTTTTCACATAGGCTCGGGCTAGGGAGAAGTTTGAAGCTTTCCACAAAGCTTTGGGCTTACTTCCTTTTGTGGATCGACTCCACATAGATTGGACTTCCTTATACATGAGTCCTAGCTCCTTGTTCACTGCATCACTCCTAGGGGGTATTTGTTGTATATTTAGGTAGTGATGTGTGTGAACACACTAGGACCATCGGGGTACTTTTTTCCCTCTTTAGGAGGTTCTTTTCCCCCGCTTGTATATGTGCCTATAACCCTAATGGGTCACTTACCTTTGTACATTCTAGTGATAATTCAGTATTGTGTGTTGTGCTCCAAGCTTCTTCTTTTTCTTGTGTTGTTCCTGTGCTTCGGTAGACCTCAAGCTCCAACAGAACATAGTTCCAACCATGTAGGTTTCTTTCAAATTCTAACTAAATTTATAAACCCGATCATATCCCTTTGTCCATTCAAGATTGCTTCATCTCCCACCTTCTTCTTCTTGCCCAACTAATGGACTTGAGGGGTCTATTGTAACTATATAGGGAAATGTGAAGCAAATCTAATCCTTTTACCTACAAGATCAAGTGATTATTCAAGTCTTTAAGAGATTAAAAAAAAATAGTGTCTTTCTTCTTTGAATACTAGAGCATTCGGTTCTCTCTAAATTACATGAAACATTCTAATTCTAGTAGTATTCCATAGCAATAAATGAGTTCTCTCCAAGAAAATTTTCCTTCCACTAGAAGGGGTTTTTCTTTAAGGGAACCCACTCAGCATTTGATCACTCCTTGTAAATCTTGGCATGCTTGTAGCACACATAGATGAGTAATTGTTTAATCTTGCTTGAAAAGACAATCTGATTTTGTTGTATTTTATTTAGTCTATTGCCCTACCATATGCCTTCATGTATAAGAAGAAAGGCAAAAATAGTCTCCTTATGGTTAAGAACCATGTAACATAGAATCTGTACTTCCATTGCTGCCAAGATTAGTTTAACACCCAAAGTTTGTTGAGCTTGGAGACGAGTATCAGTCTGGAGGTGAAAGAACCTAGGGAATCCAAGATGACTTTCCAATAATTATCCTGACTTATAATGTTCCTTTTGTGCAAACTTCTTTGGTCATATTGATGTATGACGATGATATATGCTCCTTGCCAAATATGTGTCTCTTGGTGAAGATCTTGAAAGCTCTATAGTTGTTGCCTATTATCCAAAATATCTTTATGAAAGGTAGTTCCACTTTTCATGAGATAATGACCTTTCTTGGATGAATTCTTGGGAAGGGTTTTAAAGCATTAAACCAAATATTTCTATTAGAAATACATGCTAAACTCAAGCTTGCCAAAATTCATGGACAATAAAATCATGGACATGTGGACCAATGTATGGAGGGCTAAAAGCACAAGACTACATCAAAAGAAAACACTCCTCAAATCATTCGAAGTAAGTCCCAATTTAAGAGGTGTATTTTTTGGGAAAGGTGGTTCCTAAGTTTTAGGGGCCAACTTCTCATCTATAGAAGTAGCTTGTATCACGACCCTTTTTGTGAGGGATTTGGTTTTCTAGTTCATTAAGAGTGTATTCTACGTTCTGGATTTGTATCAAGAAAGCCTCTTGCTTGACTTAGCCCCTTGCTTAAGCTAGCCCCTTGCTTTCTTCTTTGTTAGCTTTGAGTAGTCATATCTATGTGTGTGTAGGTAGTGTTTCAACTCTCTAACCTTGCATTGTTAGCATTGGTTCTCCCTCATTACTTATTAATTTGATATAAACTTTCTATCATTGAAGAGATATTAAATTCATTTTTAGGCACACCAAGTATCTCAAGAATTTGCTCAGTATTTTGGGAGAAATCTTCAAATTAGTGGTGTGGTGATTGATATATCTCTTTGTGTGTATGCTCTATTGGAGCTAGTTTTCTTTGAGTTGTAAGGACTTGTTCTCATTTTCTATCTATCCATTTTCTATAAATTTGGTGTCCTTTGGTGGCCCTTATAGTGTTCTAAGTTGAGCAAGTTGTAGATTCATTCTCCAACATATGCATTGTGTGAGAGTAGGATATCACCTATTTTTGGAGCATACAATTTGTATCATTTGCTTTAAAAGATGGCTTTAATGGCTTTTATATCAAGCTTACCATGATCCTTGTTCTCACCAAAAACTTTAAAATAACTCACATTCAACTTCTTCCCATGATAAACTTCATAAGGTGTAATGAGCTTCAAAGCTTTTGTGGAATACCTATTCAAAATGTGATTAGTTGTGTGTATTGCATCAGACCAAAACTTGGAAGAAAGCTTTTTGGATGACATTATACTATGTATAAGTATCCTATTCTTTCGCTCTAAAACACCATTTTGTTTTGGAGTCTAAGCAATAGTTAGTTGATGAGAAATACCTTTGTCTTCAACAAAAAAACTTAAAGTCTTTAGACATATACTTTCATCTTTTATCACTTCTCAAAATCTGGATCTTTGATTGAATTTCATTTTCAACCATAGCTAAGAACTTCTTCAAAGTAGGAAAAACCATTGACTTCACTTTAAGACCATAAATTCATGAATATATTGATAAATCATCAATGAACATAACAAAGTAATTGAAAACTTGAATAGAATCTATTCACATTGTACCATTCACATCTAAATGTATGATGTGCAACTTCCTTGTGGCCGTGATGTATTTATGTTGCTTGAAAGGAAGTTTGTGAAGCTTTCCTTCAAGACATCCTTCACATGACTCTACATCATCTGCTAAAGCAAAATTAGGTAAACTCTCCACCATACCTTGATCTTCGATATGTTTGAGAGATATGTAATTGATATGACCAAATCTACCATGCCATAACTTCAGGTTCTCCTTAGGTGTAGTAGACCTAGCAACATTAGCATGACTAGTTTTGGATAACACAAACATGTCGCTTTTGTTTTCACCTTGAAGTAGATAATGCTCCTCATCAAGTGAGAGGATTTGACATGAATCTTTCTTAAAAAAACTTTGTAACCATCTAACAAGAAATTAGAGATAGAGAGCAAGTTCTTCTTCATGTTTGAAATTGTGAAATTTCCACATACTCTCGACTTAACGTCTACCTCTCCAACACCAACAACATCCAAATCATGACCATCTACAATGGTCACTCTTCTACCTAAAGAGTTAGAAAGGGAAGAAAATACCTTTCTGAAACTTGTCAAATGCTTAGTAGCTCCAGAATAAAAAATCCAAGGATTATCTGAGATTGCATATAATGTTGTTTGATCAAAAGCTATCTCTTCAATAGTAATACATGCATATGAATCTACCTTTGAATATTTAGGTTTTAGATCATCTTCAACACTATTAACTGATGCTTTCTTCTTCTCAATAAAAATCCTTTCTTTGCATTCTGCTATGTAATGACTTGGTTCCTTACAATAATGGCATACTCCTATCTTTGAATCAGATGTAATCGAAGACTTTTCTTTGGGTGTGGAGGAAGCATTAGGAAAAGGACTAAAAGACTTATGATTAAAAGGCCTACTTTCATTCTTGGATTGTTGACTCTTCTGCTCCTTCTTCTTCTTTCCCTTTGATGATGATAACATAGCTTCATCATTCTCTTCCATACCATTTTGTTGATCTTCATCTTAAAGTAACAAGAATTGTAGCTCTTCAAATGAAAGTTCTCTACCTCTTGTAGAGAGAGATAAAGAGGTAACAAAAGCATGATATGTAGATGGAAGGGAGTTTAGAAGTGTGTTTATCATCTCTTCATCTAAAATATTTACTCCAACATTGGCTAAATGATCTCGTAAATTCTTTAGCTTCAAAATATGTGACTGAATTGATTCACCAACTTTCATCCTTGTGTTGGCTAGTTGTCTTCTTAGATGAGCTTTCCTAGCAGGATTTCTACTCTTATACTGATTCTCTAACTCCAACCAAGCCTCGTGAGAGGTTCTCTAAGACCTGATCTGGGATATAATATGCCTCTTGACTCCCATAGTAATATATAAAGTGATAGTGCATCCTTTGAATCCCATCTGGATTACTCTTCTCTAGGAAGTAGTCTGGTAGTAGTACGGACTCCTGATGATGAAAGAGTTTCTTCTTCTTCACTAACCTCTTATTGAGTAGAAACAGAATAGCATGTCTTCCCAAAGATCAAGGAGCCTCTTCTACATCGACTCATCCTGGCCTTGGATAAGTGCCATTGACAATATTCCATAAATCGTTTGATACTAATAGATTCAATCATCATAAAACTCCACATTGGATAATTAGACATTCCCTCAACTTGTCTTCATTTTCAAGTCTATATTCACTCATCTTGTTAAGGGTGTGTGTCAACTATGCTTTGATACCAGATTTTTGAATTCTAAGCTCTGATACCAAATGTTGGAATTCTAAGCTCTCATACCAAATGTTGGAAGGGATATGCCACAATAAAAGTAAATCACAGGTTTACAGGATCTTCCAATAGATGAATCTTAACATACATACCTTAATACTCAAAGGGAAGATGAGTGGGATATACAGAGAGAATAGAAAAGATTTCCAAAAGTGTACGGTAAGCTAGGATGCTCATCTACACTATCTATATTTAGACGTTGAATTACAATGTGTATATATGATACAAACTGACAATATTTGTATCTAGGGAAAAATAGGAAATAGATACAAGAGATTGTGTGCCTAATAGATATGAAGAGTGTGTGTGTGAGAGAGAGACAAAGAGGGAGAGAGAATATGGAGAATATCAACATTTTAGAGTTGTTTTACAAAAAACCCAAATTCTAATCAACTTAAATAAACCTAGGAAGTAAGAATGGAAATAGACTTTCTACTCACGATAAATCAACAATGTATGTTGACCGTAAGCTAGCAGAATTTCCTCCACATAATCACTAAGACATAGACCACAACTCCTCCAAGAGTGTGAGAATTCCTCCAAGCTGGCCTTCAAGATCTCCTCCTTGCTCATCGAGTGTAGCTTGAGACGATACTGATTGAGTGATCACCACCTTGTGATGATTCAGAAGCAAATATGGCTTCTCTTTTATAGATTTGGTTGATGCTCAAAAATTGAAAAGCATAAATCATGATTGCTACCTCTAAAAGCAATAAATCAAACTCACATCATAAGTTAGCACTGCTAATTTTTATGATAGCTAAATCCTATTTTTTAAAATTAAAACATGCTTCACGATTTTTTTGCCTCCAAGTTTTGAACCCAGGCCATCAAGTTAAGAGGACTTAAGCTCAGCCAACACGCCCACGTGTTTTGTCTTGAGAGATCTAGAGAAAACATATATTATAGCTACTAAGGAGTTTTGGACCATGGACCATGGGACATTGTATCCAGCAGACAACATATCTATCCTAAGAAGAAGTGAGAAGTTGAAAAAATCTAGGTCAGAGCAAATGATAAGGGTTATAGAAGATTCATACGAGAAGCCCCATTATTCTAGAGGTTGGATAACTAGAATGGGAAAAGAAAGAAAATGTGGAATAAACTCACCTTTGCATTATGAACATGAACTAAGTTGCCTTCAAATGGTGCAGATGGATTGAGGAATATGTAGTCAGATCTTGAAGAGGTGATTTCTACCAAAGAATCAAATTAGAATCTTCCTCTTGATTGTTTATATCCACCTCTTTGATATCATCTACCTCTCTGATTCTTGAATTTCCTGTAACACTCATCTATAGTATGATTTGACAATCCACAAATATTACATGGTGAGGAGTTATAAGGTCTCCCACTACCGTGCTTACCTATTTTGCCCCTTCCTCTTGAGCTTCTACCTCTCCCTGCATAGTTGGCTTGGGAGGTACATCCTTCATCCTCAATCTTCTTGTTCTTGCCTTTCTCTTTGGACTTACTTTTATCAATGTATAGGGCATAATTGCTATTACCTCTTGATGAATCTCCATTCTTGTTGAGCTTGGCTTCATGGGTAAAGAGTTGCCCCATGAGTGTGGTAAGATCTGGAATCTACATGTCCATGTACAAGTCCATGGCAGTTATGCAGCTCTTCCATTTGTCATCAGCTTTAATACTATTGATTACTTGTCTTACAATCTACTCCTCTTCAATTTCTTCTCCTATGCTTGCCAATTGATCAGCTACATCTTTGACTTTGGTCACATACTCTGAGATGCCTTGCTTGGGTTGCCTCCTTAGAGTGTAAACTCAATCCACAATTGGTTCTTCCTAGCCCTTGTGTTGGAAGAGAAATATGAAGACAATGTTTCCCAAGTCTCTTGGGATGTCTTACAATTCCTACTGTGTGGAAGAAGAGAATCAAAAATTGAGTTAAGTAAATAACACCTTGCTAATGCATCCTTGGCACACCATGTATTGATTCTTTCATGCTCCTCTCTTGTAGGTTGTCCTTTGCTTCTGAATATGGGCATCTCCTCATCTCCTGAGATGTATCCATAGAGGCTCCTTCCTTGCAAGTATGTCTTCATCCTCAAGGAGCATGCTTGGTAGTTGTTTCTATCCAAATTATCAATGAAAGAAGGAAAACCATCTCCCATTTTACCTTTGCTTTGCTCTGATACCACTGTTAGGAAAGATGGATGGACACTCCAAGAAATGAGTAGGTACTACCAAATCCTGCTTTGTACTAGCCCCTTCTTTCTTTAGAGTTGAGTTGTAGGCCCTCTTAGATTTCCAATGACACTATACAAGTGCCTATGTACTTTCGAAATGATGTGAGGAATGATTGAACCAAAACAGACTACTTCCAAGTTGAAGGATCAATGAAAAGCTTCTATTTTTGTTCACACATGTGCGGCTTGTTATGCTCAGTGCTTCCAGTATAGTAGAAATTAGAAACATTCCTTTTAGAGATGAAATTAGCTTAATGAGATAATGATTCCAAGTGGAATCACTTAAAATGATGCACTATACACAGAGCAATCAATTTAGCAATCAAATCATTACCCCCAATTTTTCAAGACCTCTATAGAGTTTGACCAATGTGTACTTCCACATGCGTTTCTCCAAATTGGCTGAATGGATTATCTTCAAACTTTGTGAGCATGTAGAAGACTTAGAGATGATTCCAAGGAGCTATAGATCATTGCAAACGATGAAGGAATGACTGAGATATGAGCAATACAAAATGACTATTCTAAGTAACTATGATAGAGAGACCATAGATGAAGAGTATTGATCTATTGTATTAGAACACAATGTTTGTACAAGATCATAGGCATGATAATCAAAGAGTAATCATAATGAGTATTTTAGGCTATGATGTAAGCCTCACTCTCTTACAATTTAGTCAAGGAGAACTCGAAAATGGAGTCACCCAGCCGTGAGTATTTTTAGTCATCTTTTATAGATGATACATTTAAAATTTGAATTTGAATTCTTCATTGGCTCTCACTAAAACTTGTCCTCAAATCTAGGAGATATTCTCTCAAGTAAAGTCGTGACTTTTCTAACTAACAAAACTCCACGAGTTTAGTGGTAGTTACAAATATTCTTCCAAGTCAAATTGACTTTTACAAATGGTAAACGATAAAGGGTTCCTAGCAATGGTTTCCATGGAGCTTCAATAAACTCTAGCCAAATGTGCAGGCTTGGTATTTGCACCAACAACAGGAAGGTAATGTACCATCAGTGTCTTAAGTGTCAAACATGGTGTGTGAAGAAGACCTTTCTTCCATACATAAGTATTCAGAAGGGAAGAGAAATCCAAGAGGAGAAGTGGAGACGAGAGCAAGAAACCAATCCACCTATTCAAGAGATAGATGACTTGTAGGAACAATTTCCCCAAGCCATACCTTCTATCTATGACGAAGTAGAGGAAGAGAAATCTAGTGAGCAAACGAATTTTGAATCATGTTCCTTACAAGAGTTGCCCTAGTTCACAGGACCTTGGGAAGCCAAGTCTATCAGTATGAGAGCACCCACCATAATAGTTAGAAATTAAGAATCAGTAATCCCTAGAAATATGGAAGTGATCAAGAACACTAAAGTGGACATCTCACATTATAAGAATTGTTGAAAATTAAGCTAGAGTTGTGGAAGCATATAGCAAATCAAATCCCAGTGGCTGTTTTCACTCACTCTCACAAAGATTCACACAAAAAGGTACTAGAAATACCCATGGAAAGAATAGGAGACATGCGCAACGGAGAGGAAGGCATCAAGGCTGCACCACCAAAACCATCTTAGATTCATGAGCAAAGTAGCCATAGCTACCACTGCATTATGGAAACATTAGGGTAAACCAACATTAAGACCCACAAGAATGAAGCTACAAATGGCTGATGGACACATTTAGAAGCTATAAGGCTTACTAGAAGGGGTATCTCTCACCACTTGTGGTGTAGAATTTGAACACACTTTCACCATTTGAGATTTTGGGAAAAATCATGGGTACGAGATGATTTTAGGATGACCATTCATGTGTCAATTGCAAATTGTACAAGATTGGGGAACTAATTCCTTGTACTTGCAACATCTAGGAGTAACCACCCAACTTAATCTCAAAGATTATTCCCATCGTGATGTACCCCTGATCTAGTGGAATACCATCCATAAGAACACCAAAAGAAATAGATTCTTTGCATTCATTAGAATCAGACCCATCATGGTTGCACGAGGACACTCACATATGGATGTGTAAGGTAGCCAAGCAAGAATAGGAACGATTAGAAGCCAGAACTTTAGGTTCCGAACGACATCCATGAAATCTTCAAGATCTCACTTATGCATAGATAGTGTTTCTAGATGAGGGATTGGAGCCTCATGGTTGGGTAGAGATCTTAGCTACAATGGATATAATTGTAAAAGAAGAACAGTGGAACCCTTATTGTGATGAGGATGGATATGATATTTCAATCTTTATGATAGAACCCCCAGAGGAAGAACCCATTCTAGAAGATACTACGTCCATTGACATGGAAATTTCACCAACTACCGCACCACCACTCACATCCACCATTACACCACAACATATTGGCACATCACAATTCTCTACGGTCAATATATCATCCACCCTCCCATTCCCCTTTCATGTTCCACCTGCATCTACACCCACACTACCATCATCTTCACCATTGTTATTATCACCCACCATTGACACTGCATTTTGGCAAATGTTTGCATGTATGACTCAAGTGAGAGACAAATTCGCATCTCTCAGAAGCAATTACCAAGCATTGCAACAAACTACGTGAGGCTTACCACTCCATGGAGTTAGAATTGGAACAAAAGACTAAAGAAGCCCTCATAGATGTTGAAAAACTTCTACATGCTCAAATAGTATGGAACTCCATGTTAACACGAAATATGGGACTATTAAAATGCCATCTCATAGCCGCCAAAGAAGAGAACCAAAAGCTACAAGAGAAAAATTGTGAGAACTTTGAAGTTGTGATGGATCGACCCAATGAAACATTAAGTCTGAGCAGATTCAAAGTGGTCCCCTTTGAGACCATGCAAGTATTATTGGATGATCATGTGTGATTAACTGATGAATATGATAGAATCAATGAAGAATATCAGAAGCCATAGGAAGATCACAAAGTCGTACTACTGAAGGAACCTACAAAGCCCCAACAAGTCCTTGAAGTCACACCCCCAGAAATCCTAGATAAACTCACTACTTTACAAGCACGTGTAATTAATCTTCAAGCTCAGGTGGCAGCTCACTCAAACCCCCCAGGCCAAATTCCCTGCGAGAGATTCCTGCAGAAGAAGAAACCATTTCTATACTAGTGGAGGACACATATGAAGAAGCATATGAACCACTAGTCCTAGGCGGACATGTCATGGCAAAAGGGCAAGACACATTTGAACCTCCTATTCCCGCATGGCTCAAGTTGGTCAAAGAGCTAGGTAAGACTCACTCTACACACGTAGAAGCCTAGCTAAAGGCTATGGACTCGTGATTGAGGAATAGATTTTACAATCGCCATATTTCACTCAACTAGCCGCCTGCAGGTATATCTTCATTAATGAACTTCAGTACAAAACCTAATTCCTATACATGGCAGAATACAAATTAGCTATTGAAAAGGAAATCAAAGAGAAAACAACTCATGCCACCGAGTCTGATCATGAAGACCTACCCCCTGAAGCAAAGAAAAGAAAATTCTTTCAACCCAACTGGCACATGGAACTCCTTTAGGAATAACCTGGAATGATGCATACCTAAACAAACACACTGCTTCACCTAAACTACAATCTCTGCTAGGGTCCGATGCAACCATGCCACTCCTGAAAGGCATTTATGATCAAAGTTCAAAATAATAAGCAATGCCAAGATTGGCTAAACTATCCCTATATAGCACCACTATGTGACCCATGAACCATTGGATATATGATGGTGACCATCTGCACTGGCTCCCCCGCCTACACTGCATGGACGCCATTGTTGCAGATATGACCATTACGATTTTTGATATGATGCAAATGGTTTTTAAGATCTTTCCTCGCATCAAAGCACTACATGTCAATACTCTTGGCTTTGAGCATGGCAATGAAGACCTCGCACATTATATGAGCACCATGCCATCCCTTTGGGTATGTTACGCATGGAACTACTGCATCAAGTATTTACCTGCATGTTATAAGATGACTTTTGAAGAAATGTTAATGATGGGCTTTTGGGAATACCATTCTAAAGTTTTTATCAGCCGGTCTACCCATCTCCTTCAGTTATTTGCTTGTGAGCAACTTGTATATTCAATGCACTACTGGCTTCCACCTCCCAATGAACCTCAGATGATAGACTAGGACAAATTAGAAGCTGATCTCGCACGAGGCATTCGCATCACAGAGCACACCCTCGCATTAGACCTCTTGCAAAACTACATTATGCAGATCCCACAACAAGGATTTGTCAGGGAAGACAGGCGCGAGAGGGAGGGGGTCTTGGCAGGAGCCAAAAGCATCGACGCAGATGAAGTACGTAAGCGCGGACTGCAAAGAGTTGTAGGGGGGCCAGACGTTCATTTTTTTCATAGAAATATGCTTTATATTACTTTTTCAAAACTCTAAACAATGATTTTCATCACTTTTGTAATATATGTATCATAAGACACCCACTTTTGTATTTAGTAGCTCTATTTTGTGCAAGCTGAGGACTTGAGCTTGAGCGGCTTAGGTAGAATGATAATACCAATGTTGGTAATTTCTAGATCTTTTTTAGACCTTCAAATGACCCCTAGAACATATTTCTTAACTATGCTCATTACTAGATGTGAAACTGTTCAAAATTAGTCTAGAATCTATAAAAAGAGCTAGAGAGCTCATTTTTGAGGTTTCTTAGTGTGTGATTAGAGCTAAATTGAGCTTGTAATAGTGATATTGAGCCATAGAGCCTACTTTCTACCTTCCATTGTGTCTTGCTTGTCTCTTCCTTTTGTGTGTGTATGTGTGTGTGCATCTTCTTGCTTCTCACCTTCACTTTCACTACTTCTTGCGTTCACGATCTTCATATCACTCCTATCTCTTCCACGGATTGACATTAAGGAGGTGGAGCTTCTTAATGTGGTACTTACCATGGTGTTAGTGCAACACCAATTTGGCACCCTTGGCGGGGATCGTACCCAGGTCTCCCACATGACAAGGCGGAATACTTACCACTATAGTACAACAACCAACCTCAAAAGTGAGTTCTCTAGCTCTTTTTATAGATTCTAGACTAATTTTGATCGGTTTCACATCTAGTGTCCGACATAGTTAAAAAAAAGGTTCTAGGGGTCATTTGGATGTTTAAACAAGATCTAAAAATTACCAAAATTGGTATGATCCTTGTACCTAAACTACTCATGCTTGAGGACTCCTTGGCTTTCACAAAATGGATCTATTAAATACTAAAGTGGGTGTTTTATGATACATATATTACAAAAGTGATGAATATCACTGTTTGGAGTTTTGAAAAAGTAATATAAAGCATATTTCTTAAAAAAAAATGAATGGTTGGCCCCCGACAACTCTTTGTACTCCAACTTTACATACTTCCTCTGCGTCAATGCCTTTGGCTACTGCCAGTGCTGCCCTCATCTCATGGCAGTCGTCCTCGACAAATGCTTGTTGTGGGGTCTGCATAACGTAGTTTTGCAAGAGATCTTGTGTGAGGGTGTGCTCCGTGATTCGAATGTCTCGTGCAATATCAGCTTCTAATTTTTCCTTTTCTATCACCTGAGGTTCATCGCGAGGTGGAAGCCGGTAGTATGTTGAATATACAAGTTGCTCGCAAGTGAACAACTGAAGGAGATGGGTAGGCTAGCTAAATAAAACTTGAGAACGGTATTCCCAAAAGACCGTTGTGAACATTTCTTCAAAATTTGTCTTATAACATGCAGATAGATACTTGATGCGGCAATGCCAAGCATAACATACCCGAAGCAATGGCGTGGTGCTCATATCATATGCAAGGTCTTGGTTGCCATGCTCAAAGTTGGGGGTATTGACATGTGGTCCTTTGATGTGATGAAAGATCTTAAAAAATGTTTGCATCATATCAAAAATCTTAATGGTCATATATGCGACAATGCCATCCATGCCATGTAGGCAGGGGAGCTAGTGGCAGATGGTCACCATCATGTATCCAATGGTTGGAGGGCCACACGGTGGTGCTAGATAGGGATAGTTTAGCCAATCTTGGCGTGCTTTTTATTTTGAAATTTGATCGTAAATGCCTTCTAGGAGCAACGTCATGGCATAGGACCACAACATCGATTGTACTTTAGGTGCAGTGGTGCTTTTGTCTCGGTATGCATATGTATTCCTGAAGGAGTTCCATGAGCCACTTCAGTTGAAAGATTTTTCCTTTCTTCGCTTCAGGGGGGTGGTCATCGGGCTCAAATTGTGTGGCATGAGTTGGTTTCTTCCCCGTTTCCTTTTCAATAGCTAGTTTGTATTCTACCATGTATAGGAGGTAGGGTTTGTACTAAAGATCATTAGTGGAGATATACCTATGGGATGCCAGTTGAGCAAAATATGGCAATTCTAAAATTCATTCCTAAATCAGGGCCATAGCATGTAGTTGGGCTTCTATGCGTGCAGAGTGAGTCTCACCTAGCTCTTCGACTGACTTGAGCCATGCGAGAATAGGAAGTTCAAATGTGTCTTTCCCTTCTACTATGACACATCCGCTTGGGACTGGTTGTGGTTCATATGCTTCTTTGTATGTGTCCTCCACTAGTATAGAAATGGCTTCTTCTTCAACAGGAATCTCTGGCGGGGAATCTGGCCTACTGGGTTGTGAGTGAGCATCCATCTGAGCTTGAAGATCAAGTACATGCACCCATAAAGTAGTGAGTTCATCTAGGATTTCTAGGGGTGTGACTTTGAGGACTTGTTGGGGCTGTCCAAGTTCCTTTAGTAGTAAGGCTTTGTGATCTACCTGTAGCTTTTGATATTCTTCATTGATTCTATCATAGTCATCCAGTAATTGCACCTGATCATCCAATAATACTTGCATGGTCTCCGAGGGGACCACTTTGAATCTGCTAGGACGTAATGTTTCATTGGGTCAATCCATCGCAGCTTCGAAGTTCTCACGATTCTACTATTGTAGCCTTTTGTTCTCTTCTTTGGCGATTGCAAGAAGGCATCTTAATAATCCCATATTTCATGTTAGTGTGGCATTTCTTACTGTTTGAGCATGTAGAAGGTTCTCAACATCTATGAGGGCTTCTTTAGTCTTTTTTTCTGATTCTAACTCTAGGGAGTGGTAAGCCTCACATAGTTCCTAATTGCATGCATTTAGGGAAGTGTTCTCAATGGTCAAAGAATTTAACTGTGCCTACAACTATGTAGTAGTTTGTTACAATGCATGTTAATTGCTTTTGAGAGAGGTGAATTTGTCTCCGAGTTGAGTCATACATGCAAACATGTTGCGAAATGCAGTGTCGATGGTGGATGATAATAACAATGGTGTGGTGTGTGAAGATGATGCTCGTGTGGGTGTAGATGTAGGCGGAAAGGAAAAGAGGAATGGGAGGGTGGATGTTGTGGTGACCATAGAGAATTGTGATGTGCCGATATGTTGTGGTGAAATGGTGGATGTGAGTGGTGGTGCGGTAAGTGATGAAATTTCCATCTCACTAGAGGTGGTATCTAGTGGAGTAATAGTGAATAGTGGTGTGACCCAAACGAGGTGGCCGCAATATAAATTGACTTTAATAAAAATGTTCGCTCTCGAGGACATTGATAAGGTGACTCGAGCAACATTCCTAAAATGGATTCATAAACTGAAAGACCAAACCATTTTGGATATTAAAAGGGAATTTGATCGACAATATAGAGCTTTGACTCGTTGATCAAATTTTAATCATTTCTCCAACAAGAGTCTATAACCAGAAAGTTATCGGACCAAACTTCCCCAAAATTGGGTAGGGGTTGAACCACCAGACTTTGAATTTGCTAGCAACCCAGTCTACCTTTGAATTGTAAAAAAGTACCAATTGGTCTTTCTAAAATATCAGTTGTAGCCCAAGTGTGAGCACCACCTCCTTTACTTGTCAATCTGCCAAGACATGAGGAGGATATGAAGATCATGACAATTGTGGAAAGCAAATGTGAGTGACAAGCATGTACATGCACACACACACACAAGGCAAGATCAAAGAGAGGAACAATGGAAAGCTTTAATCTCTACTCCGCCAACTCTCTAACAAGCTAACCTCCAAAATGAGATCTCTAGCTCTTTTTATAGCTTTTTGACTAGTTTTGGCCTTGTCTAGTGTTGAGCCCATAAATGTCATATTGGTCAAAGTCAACTATAGTCAAAGTCAACCATAGTCAAAGTCAAAAGATCAAAGTCAAGCCGGTCAAAGTCAACATAGTCAAGGTCAAAGTCAACATGGGCAAAGTCAAAGTGTTCGAAGTTCAGATGTCAAAGTGCACAGGTAGTGCACAATTAATTGTCCACAAAGGGTAAATTGGAGAAAGTTGGTTGTAGGTTGCAGAGGTATTTCTCTAATTTCCCTAAGGTTCAAAAGTGTTTTTAAAGTTTTTGGAAGGTTCAGGTGAACCCTCTCTTAGGTGCACAAGTGAAGAATTAAAAGACAAAATGTGAAGGTATGTGAAGCGATAGCGTACGCAGAGTTTTAGTCTAAAGTCACTACACGAAAAAATAGGGATTCATTGGCTGCCCACTTGAGGAGACAATCTTGGGACATCAAAGTGAGCTCCAAGATACTCTTGCAGTTAGGAGCTTACGTGAATCGACACTCAAATCAAGGCAAGGACTATTCTTGGACTAAGGACGTGTAAGCAAAATTAAGCAAGAGAGCATAGTCTAAGCTAGGCAAGAGAGAGAAGGGCAAGAGACACACAGTGTGCGATGCAAAGAAGTGAAGTGCAAGGTGTGCATGAAGAGTGACGAAGGAAGTGTGCAGAGAAGTGCTAAGCTAGTCTCCCAAGGATCCCAAGGTCCCATTGAAGCTGTGCGCGTGCTGACAGAAGGTGTCCAACCCTCCCCCTTATTGGTAGCTTGGTGCAAGGTGTGCACAAGTGCAGGCTTGGACAAGGTGGAGGTCTGGTGCAGAGAAGGCCGGAAACGACAAGACCCTTGGGTATTTGGTATTTTGTGATTGATCACTATGTGGGATTTTGCAGAGAAGCGTTGGATTGTATTTTGCATCACCATTGTATTTGTCTTCTTATAATCAAATTGACAGAGGCTTCCAGTGTGTATCTTTCTTCTTGTCTTTCCCTTTTCTCCTACAAACACTAAAATCCCTTCTTGTCCAAGAATTCCCCCAACAAAATTTGGCACGCCCGGTGGGACGCCAAGGAGATTTGAGCATAGGAGAAGACATATTGCAGTGTCGAGAAGTACTATTCAAGTGCCGACAGTACTACTTCGTTGGGCTAAGAGGTACATATTCTTATCAATTATCTCATACTAAGAGGATTATGAACAGCTCATGACTGCAACCAGGTCCCAAACATTGAGGATCACATGCAAGCAAACGAGAAGGAAGGGTATTAGAAGATCCTCCAGTCCACTTTTGTCAACTTCATCAGTAAAGAGCATGACTGGTCAGGTAGACTTGGAAACCCTACTATGAAGATTATAAAATTTCCTTCTTTCAAAGGCCTAGCTCAAGAAGATCCGGATGCGCATATTAGAAGGTTTTTAGCACTATGCAAAACTAGAGGCTTAATGGGAAGGGAGGATGCCTTTTTGATACTCTTCCCTGCCACATTAGAAGGGTTAGCAGATAAATGGTTCAGCTAGTTTGCTGAGAACCATTTTACAACTTGGGACTTAATGAAAGATGCATTCAAGACCCAATTCCAGCATGGAAATACTGCAGAGATCATCATAGAGGAATTAGAAAACTTGAGACTGGGTCCAGGTGAAAAATTCCCAGAATTCGTAACTAGGGCCAAGGCACTAATGGCTAAGTTGCTAGATCCTCCACATGATTTTTTTGTTAAGAAATGGTTAGCTAAGCCACTTCTAGTGACCACCCAATGTAAAATCAAGGAATTAGTGTTGCCTACAACCACCATAGAGGAGTTCATCAACACAGCTACAGGACTAGAGCAGATAAGGCAACAATATGGAGCAAATTCTTCTCAACTACCATATTCTACAAAAATGGACGATCCAGTAATCCAGCTAAGGAAGGAGCTGGAGCGCTTAAAAAGGAATAATCCCCACAAAGAGGAGAAGAACGTTGTTACTCAGTTGAGGAGGGAGATTGAAGCATCAAAGCTTCAAAAGGAGGAGGAGGCCCAAGTAGAGGAATTGGCTCAACTGTGAAAGGAGTTGTAGGAACTCAAAGGGGGTGGCATCAAGAGTGGACTTTGGTGTACCACGTGCAGCAAGCAAGTTCATATTGTAAGTGAAATTCCTTTGTTAAGTGTGACTTGCCAATTATGCAGGAAAGCTGGTCATGAGGCCCAAGAATGCCAATCAAGAGGAATGCCTGCAACAACATATTGGACACAAGGAGGACCCCTACCACCAGCAAATGTGATGGCAGCTACACCCAATCAAGGTAACAATTACAACCCTAGACAGAGGGATAATTTTGGAAATGGGACTAGGAGGCCAATTATTTGTTTTAGATGTGGAGAATGTGGGCACTATCAAAGTAGGTGCACTCTCCCAGAAAATGCCCCTCCTTGTAGGAATTGCCCAAAGGCTAGAGACCACTATACCAATTGTTGTCCTAAGAACCAAGCATCTTCATCTGGGCCCCACATTCAAATGGTTTCTGTGTGCAAAGAATAAATGGTAGATCAAGCCAGGGTGCCATCACCATCTACCAGGATGGTGAAGTTAGAAGAAATTGAATCTTTTACAGTGCAGACAAGAAGCAAGGGGAAGGCTCAATTGGACATAGGTCACGAATCAATGATTAATGTATTGAACAAAGACAAAGTTGCATCTGAAGACAAAGCCACCACATGTGTAGATATAAAGCAAACAGAAAATTTCATAGGTACCAGTGATGCCATTGGACACACATTCAACAGGGCTCATGAGGAGTTTGATAAGTCAAATGGAGCCCATGCTCTTAAGGAATCAGAAACTTCAAGACTACTCAAGTCCATGAAAAAGGCGGTTAGTATTTTTGATTTAACAAAGATGGATGGGAAATTCAGGTCAGAACTCTTGCAGATAATTGATGAAATGTCCACAACAAGTTTTGTGGCAAACGCTGTTGTTATGCATAAAGATAAAAGTGTAGGGGAAGCACCCCTTACAGATTACAAGAGCCCTCGGCAAACAGTCTCTATTAAAGGTCATGAGTTTCAAGGCGTTATTGTGGATGGTGGTTCTGTCATTAACTTGCCTGAATATACCATAAAAAAGATTGGACTATACCCTTCTAGGTCTGCCAACTTCACTGTAACACTGGCAGACCAAAGCATAGTTAAGCCAATGGGAGTGGTCCCTAGAGTCCCAGTAAAGATACAAGGCACCATCTTTAACTTGGACTTTGTTGTTTTAAGGCTGCCACAGGTAGAAGGAAGTTTCCCCCTATTAATTGGGAGACCTTGGTTAAGGCATGCCAATGTGCTGCATGATTGGGGCAAGGACACAATGTGGTTAAAGCAAGAGGGAAAAGAGTTGCAGCAGATAATTTTAGAAGAAGGAACAGACAATCAAAGACATACCAGCATGATGCAGACAATTGGTATTTGTATGGAAGAAGAATTGTTGGACAGCCTAGAAGCAGATCCATTTGAAGGAGAAAATTTATATGAAGATGAAAACATGTTGACTTGGCTCCATGCAGAAGACCCATCTTCCTGCTATGGGATTTTTCCAAACTCAAGTAGAGAGGAAGCATATGAAGAACCAGAGGACATCATTCAGGTTACTGACTCGAGTGAGACAGTCTCAATCAAAGGCCATAGAAGAGAGAAGAAAAGAGAAGCTCTTAAGTGTAGCAGTGATGGAGCTACTTCAAATCTTATATCAAGGGCTAGGTTGTTATGGATACTGGTATGGATATCATCTGTTATGTCAATTTTTATGATAGTAAGTGCATGGCTTTACAAGGATGTGGAAGGAGTACCTGCAAGTCTTTGGAAAGAGAGGGTTCCATTTGTGAGGAAGCTGGAATAGTAAAAATAGAATTTTTTAGATTAAGTCATACTGTAGCTGAAACAAATATACAAAAGATGCCGTATGGAGGAGATAATATTTTTCTAAAGGATTTAGGATACCCCTATCAGATGATCAGTGTGCCCAACAAGAAGACAAAAAAAATGAAGTGCAGCACAATCGGAGATTATGGATGAGTTTTTGTGAGTCAACATATCAAGTCTCAAGGCCTATCATCAACAAAAGTGAAACCTGCAAAATTTGTACAGGTTGTACATGGCCTTCTCATGTCATTTTTGTTTACGTTTTGATAGTTTTTATCCATTTTCATGCTTGTTCTTTGTGTTTTAGCATATCTAGCAACCCTTTCATAGCCCTTGGCATAAGTACAATGTTTGGAATTTTTTGGGGAATTTTTCAAGCATTTTTTGGATTTTTCTAGTATTTTTTATCCTTTTCAAGTGTCTTTTTCTTGCCAAATTGGAGGAATAAAGGAAGCTCTGTGTGGTTTTGAGTGAAAAAACTGGTCTAGACCTGTAGAATTTTTTTTGAGAATTTTTTGAAGATATTTTGGATCTGTTTTGCTTTTTTTTTTGGATTTTTTATGTATTTTTCTTTAGTTTTTTGGATAATTTCACCAAAAAAAGGGCCCCTAGGTGTTTTATCTTTTCCCATAAAAAAGGGGAAGAAAATTTTGAAAAAAAAAACCTTTCTCTCTCTCTCTCTCTCTCTCGGCCCCCCCCCCCCCCCCCCGCCCCCCCCACACCCCCATTTTGCAGCTCAGAAGTCATGGTGTTCTATCTCCTCAGAGTTTTGGTTGTCCCGGAGAGCACATTAGGTGGTGGGCAAATGTTGAGGCCATAAAAGTCATATTGGTCAAAGTCAATTAGAGTCAAAGTCAACCACAGTCAAAGTCAAAAGCTCAAATGTAAATTGATCAAATTCAATATGGTGAAGGTCAAAGTCAACATGGGCAAAGTCAAAGTGTTCGAAGTTCAGATGTCAAAGTGAACAGGTAGATGTCAAAGTGAACAGGCAGTGCACAATTAATTGTCCACAAAGGGTAAATTGGAGAAAGTTGGTTGCAGGTTGCAGAGGTATTTCTCTAATTTCCCTAAGGTTCAAAAGTGTTTTTAAAATGTTTTGGAAGGTTCAGGTGAACCCTCTCTTAGGTGCACAAGTGAAGAATTAAAAGACAAAAATGTGAAGGTATGTGAAGCGGCAGCGTACTCAGAGGTGAAAGTATGGCCCCCCAATTAAAATTTTTGTTTTAGTCTAAAGTCACTACAGGACAAAACATGGATTCGTTGGTTGCCCACTTGAGGAGACAATCTTGGCACATCAAAGTGAGCTCCAAGATACTCTTGGAGTTAGGAGCGTACGTGAATCGACACTCAAATCAAGACAAGGGCTATTCTTGAACTAAGAAAGTGTAAGCAAGACTAAGAAAGAGAGGATAGTCTAAGCTACGCAAGAGAGAGAAGTGCAAGAGACACACAGTGTGCGATAAAGAGAAGTGAAGTGCAAGGTGTGCATGAAGAGTGACGAAGGAATTGTGCAGAGAAGTGCTAAGCTAGTCATCCCAAGGATCCCAAGGTCCCATTGAAGTTGTGTGTGTGCCGACAGAAGGTGTCCAACCCTCCCCCTTATTGGTAGCTTGGTGCAAGGTGTGCACAAGTGCACACTTGGACAAGGTGGAGGTCTAGTGCAGAGAAGGCCGGCAACGACAAGACCCTTGGGTATTTGGTATTTTGTGATTGATCACTCTGTGGGATTTTGTAGAGAAGCATTGGATTGTATTTTGCATCACCATTCTATTTGTCTTCTTATAATCAAATTGACAGAGGCTTCTAGTGTGTATCTTTCTTCTTGTCTTTCCCTTTTCTCCTACAAACACTCAAATCCCTTCTTGTCCAAGAATCCCCCAACATCTAGACCTAATGTCTGGCATAGTTAAAAATTAGGTTCCACGACCTATTTGGGGGCTCAAATGGAATCAAAAAAATATGAAAATTCATACGTAGGTACCTCTAATATCCTCAAGATCAACGACTCCTTCTCTTGATCAAAATGGAATTGCAAAGATGTGAAATCATATTTACAATGGTTTTTAGTGATCAAAATCATTGTTTTTATAGGGATTTCTTCTGAAAATCTGACATACACTTCTTGGAGTTCCCTTAATGCTCCTTCTTCTTGTACTACTATGAGAGATAGTGCCCATCATGTATCAACAAGAGCAGTTTGTCTTCCAAATGTAGTGGGCTTTGTTGTCATGTTGTTCATTATGTCGCTGCTACCCTTTGCAAGGTTGAGTCCCTTTGTATGTACTTCTTATTTGGATTCTAGCACAATGGTGTATGTGTGAGCTTCCAGAAATTTCTAGTTGCTCAAAAGAGGTTGTCCATGTTGATTTTGAGTAGCTATGAATTGCTTCATAGGTATTGATATTGTAACCTTGATGTTTTCTAGAGCTTTCAAACATGGGTTTCATAGTTTTCATGTCAAGTACTCATAACCCATAATGAATGATGGGTAAGTGTGTTAGTGCATAGGTTGAAGAAAATATGTGTCTTGTGCACGGCCTTGTAATGTGGCCCTATGCATGCTTACTTGGGGAATGCATGGTAAGAACTATGGTGCAAAAAATTGGGTCTTGAGCTGAGTGCTCAAGGGTATGCTGATGAACACGTTTCCTAATCTATCATTGTTATAGCATTGCCAATGTAGGGTATTCTTACCATGGCGAAAGGTCGATTGATATTCATCCCTTCATGTTGTACTCCATCATGGTGATTGACCATTGGCTTGTCTTTCATTGTTGATGGATGTCCTTGTTGATGATTCACTTATGAGATTCTTCGAGTGCATGGTCCTATTCCTAGTTTTTCTTTTTTTTTTTTGGAGCAACGTTATCAAACAAGAAGAAAGAGGTTAGTATCAATAAAATAATTTACATATTACAAATGTGTCTCATGTGCCTCAGATTCTCAATTGTGTCTATGCACGGTTTTGTAATGTGGCCCTATATTAATGCATACTTTAGAAATGCATGACCTAAATGGTGCAAAAGATGGGGTTATGCAAAGAGCACATGGTTTTCACATGTCAAGGCTTCCAATGATACTTGCAAAATTGATGCAATCTGTGTTTAGAGGTATCCATTGGATCTCCAAACAATGCAATCAATTGATGGTTGAATGACAATGGATCATTCCTCCTTATAGGGATCCATTTTAGAACAGTGTTCGGCTGCGTACAAATGACTTTTGACTTCTTCATCTTTGGGTGGTTTCTTAAATTTTGTATCCCTCATGGTTGGATGTTTAGTTCTATGGGGGCTACTGGTGCTCTGGGCTTTTGAACCCATACCCTTGTCACTTGCCTTCTTAATATTTTCTAAGACGTGAGTTGTTCTTTTGATCTTTGATCAATTCAACCGCCTTGTTCAATGGCTCACACGGGGTAATATCTCTCCGAAATCAAGTAATATGTTTATGGAAGATTCAAAAGAATTGCAACTCGAGAATTTTATTTGATTAATTGATAAACTTTTCATATAAAAAAACATGATGCTTTATGATATTTCATTCATAAACAGAAATAAGTATGCATGGATCAACGCATGATTCCTCTTTGTTTTGTTTTTAACAAATCAATCTAATTCATAAAGAAAACAAAATAAACAATTCTTTTAATAATCAATTCTTTCCATGGATATTTATGAATAAAATAGGCAAATCAATACTTCAATTCATGAAGCGATGGTAAGAGAACATGTCAGACTCATACGTTGTTTTATTTTTGAACTGTATTGATTTGATCTGTGAGTAAACATTAGGGAGAAGAGACTCGGAGGCTTGCAGGCAGTTAGCGTAAATAGAATTTATAACGATATGAGTGTCATAAGTTAGTTATAAGCTATTGACATTTTCATTAAAATGTGCGATCAGAGTTGTGAAGCATAGCATAATTAATAGATGAACGTTGAAACAAACTCTGTAAACATAGTCAAATATGTCTATGTATGGGTTCAAATTTGTGCATCATAATTTGAAGCACAGTCATTGAAATTATCGACGGAGAGATGAGCATTTTAATTCATAGCCGTAACACGGATGGACTTACGATTCCGATCGTATGAAGATAGACCAACGATCCGAATTAGTTATGACCAAATTCTCTTTGAAGTTCCCAGATGATGTCACTATAAGGCAGAGGTGCAACGCTCCGTTGTCGGATTTCTTCAGAGTATCGTGCTCTTCAGCTTGCGTGCTCTCCAGCTTGCGTCAGATGATTGTGCTCGTCATCCATAAATATCTCTAGGCCTTCGCTGGTTCCAAAACTCTAGACGAAGAGCAGAAATCTTCCTCCTTTTATCAGAATCAATCTCTATATTTAGAGGTACACCATCTTTGGTTATGATCACTAAAACCAACCATTGAAAAAGAAGTTGCCTTATTTTATGCAAAGCAGTCGCGTAATTGACACAAACGCTATTTTCCTCTTCTCTTATATGCTTCAATTTTTTTAGTAACTTATTATCTCAGTTTCTTCAAGGGTTAATTGACTGAAGTCTTCTGAATGAGTGGTACAATTTTAATATAACTAGATTTTATTATACGAATCTCGGAAGAGACTCCAATAATAAAGTCAAACAAATGTTATTATATGAAAGGGACCATGTACTTTTGACATGTGAACTTATTTTCATACTCATCATAGAATGAGCTCTTTTTTAAGGGTTCCAGTTTTGAGGATTCTTCGTAACAACTTCAACTTCCATTAACTTCCAAGAACCTTTCATTGTCATCCTTCAATCAGAATTATATTCTCCAATGAATTCCATAGCCATGAAGAACTAGATTCCATATGACTCTTCAATTGCATCTACAATGCTTGTACTTTTAAGGTATTCATCTCAATGCTTCAAATTAGATCCTGATTAGCGAGCTAATCTCTCCGACATCGGGCATGCTGCTTTAGTGTATAGACCAACACTAGGTCTCCCTCTTTCAATACTTTATCCTTGATGTGAAGTATGCCTTTTGTCTTTTCTTTGCAGCATAGATGCATGATGTGGCTCATAGCCTAGTCTCATGTAAGCGTTCTAGATCAAATATCATGGAGGACAACTCATGTCCATTCCACTCATGCTCTTGTGCTACTGTTAAATTTGGGATCATGAACTCTAATGGTAGCACAACATTCTGTTCAAAGACCATCTAAAATAGGGTGGCATTGAGTATCGTTCTGTAGGCAACTCGGTAGGCCCAAACATCATGATCAAGTTGTTTATCCAAATCTGAGCATTTATTATTTACCATTTTTGTCATACATTACATAGGATCTTATTAGTGCTCTCGCCTTGTCCATTAGCTTGTGGATGATAGAGGTATGCATACTACTATCACTTACTAACTCTATTGATAATCCATGTCTAGTGAACATGTTCTCAAATAAGAACTTGGCTATCGTTTGAGCATCCTTCTTTGTCATGGCTTTGAATTCTATCCACTTTGTTAGGTAATGTGTGGCTACAATAATGTACTCTACATGGGAGTTTCTAGCTGGGGGGGGGGGGGGTAATAGGACTTACAAAGTCTATACCCCACTTCAAGAATGTGCATCCTCCCATCATTGGCCTCAAAGGCATCTCGTCTTTTCTTATCGGATATTGTGCATGTTGGCATGTGTCACATCTCTTCACATGGGTATGTGCATCCATATGAAGAGTGGGCCACCAAAGTCTTCAGAATAGAATGGTCTTAGTTACTCAGTCAGGCCCGAAGTGTCCACCTACAACACCGCTATGTGCAGTTTCTAAGATTTTTAAGTAGTCTGATTCATGAATGCATAATCTTATGTAACCATCTTTGCCTCTTCCGTATAGGTTGTCTCCTATTAAGGCATAGTCTTGAGCCTCTTGCTCCATGCTTCGTCTTCTTGCTAGATTAGCCATGCTGGGTCAATGGAGAATGCTACAATTGTGGATAATCGGGCCATTATGCAAGAGATTGTTGGTCCAAAGGAGGAGGCAATCAACGATACAAAAGGAACCAAGATAATTATGCTAGTACTTCAACAAATTCAGAAAATGAGAACTTGCTTATGATGTATGGTTCAAGTGAAAGAGTCAATTCAGATTTTACATGGTACATTGATAGTGGATGTAGCAACCATACATTGATAGTGATTGTAAGTTAAAGATGTTTTCTTTAATTTACATTCACCCATCACTCAAGGACATGTAGAGACACGGGATGATACTGAGCACAAGATTACACATGTGGGAGATGTTGCATTGAATGGATCTCAAAGCTCGAAGGTGTTGAAGGATGTGTTGCATGTGCCAACCATCACAAAGAATTTGGTTTCAGTAGGTCAAATGGTTGAAAGAGGTTATGAGGTGAGGTTCAATGAGCAAGGATGTTTTGTTGAAGAACCCATGCAGGACTACAAGCTGAAAGCAAAAGGAAAGAAGCAAGGAAGGCCCTTCACCATGGAGGTAAAGCCATCAACCCCTCACAGTGTCTACTTGTCAATTGGAAATAAACAGATTGCAGAAATCGACTTCTGAAATAAAAGAATTGGGCACATAAACTTACAAAGGATGAAGGACATGCAAAGGAAGGGCATGGTGAGTGGTCCACCTGATCTTACATCTTAGAATATGCAACATTTCTGCCATGCTTGTCAATTAGGAAAACAAAGTAGATTGCCATTCAAGAAGGGAGCACATGTGAGCAATGAAGTCATACACACAGATGTATGGGGACCTACAAGGGATCCATCCATTGGAGGGAATAGATATTTTGTCACATTTATAGATGATCATTCAAGTTTTTTTTGGATGTATTGCATGAAGTCAAAGTGAGAGGTGTTTTACCACTTCAAGAGGTTCAAAAACCTAGTGGAGAAGGAAACAGGGAAGTATATAAAGACTCTCAGATCGGATGGAGGGGGAGATTATTTTTCAAATGAATTTTTAGATTTTCTACATGACCATGGCATCAAAAGGAAACTCAGTTGCAGGTATACACCTCAACCAAATGGGGTGGCAGAAAGGAAGAATAGAGACATAGCAGTAGTGGCTAGATCTTTCTTAAATGAAATGAATGTTCCTAACTCTTATTGGGCTGATGCAACAAATATAGCCATATACATTATGAATTGGTGTCCAACCTCAGGAGTACATGGAGTTACACCTTATGAAGCTTGGTGTGGTAAGAAACCTAATTTTTCACATCTCAAAGTATTTGGTTGTGTGTGTTATGTTTAGAAACCTCAAGAATTGAGACACAAGTTAGACCCGAAGGCAGATAGGTGTATATTTCTTGGATATTCTTCAGAGCAAAGGCTTTTAGATGCTATAACCCTTGCACCAAAGAGCTTAAGGTATCTAGGGATGTAATATTTGATGAGTTGCTGCCTTGGTATGGTAGCAAAGATGCGGTATAGGTTGACGATGCATATGAAGTCGAGAAGAAGTTCAAAGAGCAACAACAAAGCATGGAGATAAGTCGTCCAACCACTTCAAGCACACCAACAGAGGAGAGTACTACATCAGCTTGGCATGGAAGGACAAGGAATGAAGCTGATTCAAGTGAAGGAAGTAGCAAAGGAAAGGAAAAGGCAAATGATGAAGATCATCAATGGGTAGACATGGAATCTACAAGTGATGAAGATATGGAAAAATTTGAAACTCCACGATTTAAATCATCTAAACCAAGGAGGAGGAGATTCCTACCACCTAATGGTGAGGTAAGGGCGTCCAATCGGGTTAAATACCCTGTTCAAAAGTTAAGTTATGATTAGTTCATTGCAAGACACTATGCCTACATGAGTCAAGTTATAGCTTGTGAAGAACCTAACTTTTTTGAAGAAGCAAATAAGCATAGGGAATGAATTGAAGCCACGGAGGAGGAATTCAAAGCACTTGAAGAAAATGATACTTGGTCATTGGTGCCAAGAACAAAAGACATGAAAGTCATTGGCAACAAATGGGTGTACAAGGTAAAGAGGCATGCAGATTGGAGCATCTCTAGGTATAAAGCAAGGCTGGTTGCCAAAGGTTTTGCTCAAACCTATGGCATAGACTTTGAGGAAACATTTAGAACACTAGCTAAGATGTCCACCATCAGAAGTTTGATTGCAATTTCAGCCTCAAAAGGTTGGAAGATGTACCGGTTGGATGTGAAGAATGCTTTACTAAATGGAGAGCTTGAAGAGGTAGTCTTCATGGACCAGCCCCAAAGCTTTGAAGATGAGAAGTTTCCACATCATGTATGCAGGTTAAAGAAGGCTCTTTATGGACTCAAGCAAGCCCCAAGAGCTTGGAACCAAAGGCTTGTGAACTACTTAGTAAAATGTGGATACAATCAGAGTCATGGAGACCCATCACTCTTTGTGAAGAAGGAAGGTAACAAAATTGTTTTCATTTGTATGTATGATGATGATTTGATCATTACGGGGGATAATGAAGCCAACATCAAGGACATAAAGAGGAAGCTTGGATGTGAGTTTAAAATCTAAGATTTAGGGATTTTAAGGTACTTCCTTGGGATTGAAGTACTATATAAAGAGGAAGGTATATACTTGATGCAAAGGAAATACATTCTTGATCTTTTGAAGAAGTTTGGCTTGTGTGATTGCAAGCCCATTTCAAATCCATTAGAAGTAAATGTTAAACTAAGTGCTCATGAAGGTGAAGAAGTGAAGGATGTGACCATGTATAGGTCAATATTTGGTTCCCTCTTGTATGCTACTATGACAAGACCTGATATTGCACATGTAGTTGGAATGCTATCTCAATTTTTGCAAGCACCAAGAGTACCTCATATTGTTGCAGCGAAAAGGGTACCTAGGTACCTCAAAGGATCAGTGAATGAAGGTCTATATTATCCATTTGATGATGGATTAAATGTACAAGCTTATTGTGATGTTGATTGGGTAGGTTCCAAAGATGACAGAAGGAGCACTAGTGGATATGTTATCATGCTAGGCAAGAAGACTCTCATGGATGTCAAAGAAACAACCAACCGTGGCTCTTTCATCGAGCAAAGCAGAGTATAGAGGCTTAGCACAAGTCTCATGTGAGCTTATGTGGCTCAAGAAGTTGTTTGTTGATCTTGATTTTCAGGTTAAGCAAGTACCTATTTTTTGTGACAACATAAGTAGCATATGCTTGGCTCAAAATCCGGTGTTCCATGTAAGGTCGAAGCATATAGAAGTGCATTACCACTTTATTCGAGAGAAGATCATGTCAAAGGATGTCAAGGTGAAGCATGTCAATACAAAGGACCAATATGCAGATATGTTTACCAAAGCATTGGATCGAGTAAAGCTACACCACTTCAAGGCATGCCTTGGAATGAAGGACCTAAGCATTGAGCCTTTAGAGGGAGTGTTGAAAATCAAGTCTCAATCATGCAAAAAGGCTCAACCGCAAGTTTTGAAAGTGGACCAAAAAAAAAGGAGGACCCAAAGTCGTGGAATAAAGTTAGAAGCTCCACCAAACTCAATCAAATTCAAATCTCATTAAATCGGCCACCAAAAAGTGCACCTAAACTGATTGGTGGGTGGTTAGCTAGATTGTAGGAAAAGTAAAAGTCTATATAAACATCATCTCACCTTTGTTTCTTGTGTTGTATGCATTCCACAAGTTTCCCACTTAGTTTAGTGAAGTCATAAACTCCAGCAAGCAGCTCCCTTGCTTGCTTACCTCATTCTCCATGATTTTGCTCCGCTCTATCTAGAGGTGTAGTTAGGCTTTTCCAAATCTGATTGCATCACATTGTAGATCATTGTTTGCTCTCTTGTTGTACTCATTTTCATTGATTTTGAGCTTCATTTGGTCTCTCTTATTGTGCCTTGAACTTTCCCAAAGTTTCAAGTTATTTGGCTTAGTGAGTTGTGAGAAATTGCCAACTTTGTGAAGGTATATCTCTGCACATAGGCAGAGAGTGTTGCAAACAGGTAGTCTGTTTTGCAGAGGGTGGTTCTCCCAGCTGGAATATCCATTTGGGATGATTCAAAGCTTGAGAAAAGTTCAGAACATTGAGCATATATCACTGCTTGTGGACCTAGTAGAGGGCAACCATCTTCCATTTTTGCATTGGGGTGTTAGAATCATCCCCCATCAGTGGTATTAGAGCCATTTTGGAGGCTTGGAGACATCAGTGGTATCATATTGAAGACTTGAAGGGATCAAGACAACTCGTGGAGGCACAAGGAAGACTCATCAAAGCAAAACGATATCAAAAGGGGGCTACGTCGATGGAGATCTAAAGTACTCGAAGGTTAGCAAGGGAGAAGCTATCAAAAGGTAATATCCACACCAACATACAAACACTTGAGGAGAAGCTAGAGGAGCATCTTAGAGCTCACAATGGTTGAGTATAATGCACAAATAGAGAAGTTAGAGAAAGGCAATTATCAACCATGGAAATTTAGAGTTAGCAACTACCTTATGGGCAAAGGATGGTGGGGATAAGTGAGCAGCACAGAGCCAATGCCTCATGTACATGATCCACCACTTCAAGAGCAGGTCAAGGCACTTAATGAATGGATAGAAAGGGATAGGAGAGTCATGTTCATTCTATCTCAACACATAAGCAACAACATGACAGGGCATATACAAGACTTGGACACATCCAAGAAGGTTTGAGAGACCTTGGAGAGATTGTACTCTTCATCAACCAAGGCAAGGAAGGCTCAACTCAAGAATGAGCTGAATAATCTTAGGAAATCACCAAGTACTAACATAAATGAGTACATTTTGAAGATTAAGGAGCTTGCAGATGCTTTAGGCTCAATTGGGAGCCCAATCGAAGACGATGATCTTTTTGCACACACTCTCAATGGCTTGAGAGAGGATCAAAGGTGGAAAGCATTCACCACATCCGTTTATGTGAGGGATTCCCTACCAGAATTTGATCAATTAGTCACATTGATGGTGACCAAGGAGATGAACCAAGGAGGTTCACAATCAAAGGGAAGCCAAGCCCAAGTTTTCTATGTAGGTAGAGGCAAAGGCAAAAGAGGTGGACAAAACTCCCAAGGCAGAGGGAGAGGAAGGTCAAGCTCAAGCTCAAGCAACCAAGAAGGCTTCAACCAAAGCTATGGATCAAGAGGAAGAGGAAGGAGTAGAGGAAGAGGAGGAAGATCACATGGAAGAGAAGCATCCAATGGAGAATGCTACAATTGTGGAAAATCGGGGCATTATGCAAGAGATTGTTGGTCCAAAGGAGGAGGCAATCAAGGATACAAAAGGAACCAAGGTAATTATGCTAGTACTTCAACAAATGCAGAAAATGAGAACTTGCTTATGATGTATGGTTCAAGTGAAAGAGTGAATTCAGATTTTACATGGTACATTGATAGTGGATGTAGCAACCATACATTGATAGTGAATGTAAATTAAAGATGTTTTCTTTAATTTACATTCACCCATCACTCAAGGACATGTAGAGACACGGGATGATACTGAGCACAAGATTACACATGTGGGAGATGTTGCATTGAATGGATCTCAAAGCTCCAAGGTGTTGAAGGATGTGTTGCATGTGCCAACCATCACAAAGAACTTTGTTCCAATAGGTCAAATGGTTGAAAGAGGTTATGAGGTGAGGTTCAATGAGCAAGGATGTGTTGTTGAAAACCCCATGTAGGACTACAAAGTCATAGCAAAAGGAAAGAAGCAAGGAAGGCTCTTCACCATAGAGGTAAAGCCATCAACCCCTCACACTGTCTACTTGTCAATCGCAAATAAACAGATTGCAGAAATCGACTTATGGCATAAAAGAATTGGGCAATAAACTTACAAATGATGGACATGCAAAGGAAGGGCTTGGTGAGTGGTCTACCTAATCTTTTATCTCAGAATATGCAACATTTGTGCCATGCTTGTCAATTAGGAAAACAAAGGAGATTGTCATTCAAGAAGGGAGCACATGTGAGCAATGAAGTGTTGAATCTCATACACATAAATGTATGGGGACCTACAAGGGATCCATCCATTGGAGGAAATAGATATTTTGTCACATTTATAGATGATCATTCAAGGTTTGTTTGGATGTATTGCATGAAGTCAAAGTGAGAGGTGTTTTACCACTTCAAGAGGTTCAAAAGCCTAGTGGAGAAGGAAACAGCAAAGTATATAAAGACTCTCAGATCGGATGGAGGGGAGAGTATTTGTCAAATGAATTTTCAGCTTTTGCACATGACCATGGCATCAAAAGGAAATTCAATTGCAGGTATACACCTCAACAAAATGGGGTGGCAGAAAGGAAGAATAGATACATAACAGAAGTGGCTAGATCTTTGTTAAAGGAAATGAATGTTCCTAACTCTTATTTGGCTGATGCAACAAATACAGCCATATACATTATAAAATAGGTGTCCAACCTCAGGAGTACATGGAGTTACACCTTATGAAGATTGGTGTGGTAAGAAACCCAATCTTTCACATCTCAAAGTATTTGGTTGTGTGTGTTATGCTCACATACCTCAAGAATTGAGACACAAGTTAGACCCGAAGGCGGATAGGTGTATATTTCTTGATTATTCTTCAGAGAAAAAGGGTTTTATATGCTACAACCCTTGCACAAAGAGCTTAAGGGATCTAGGGATGTAACATTTGATGAGTTGTTGCCTTCGTATGGTAGCAAATATGTGTTACAGGTTGACGATGCATATGAAGCCGAGAAGAAGTTCAAAGAGCAACAACAAAGCATGGAGATAAGTGGTCCAACCACTTCAAGCACACCATCAGAGGAGAGTACTACATCACCTTGGCATGGAAGGACAAGGAATGAACGTCATTCAAGTGAAGGAAGTAGCAAAGGAAAGGAAAAGGCAAATGAGGAAGATCATCGATAGGTAGACATGGAATCTACAAGTGATGAAGATATGGAAAAATTAGAAACTCCACGATTTAAAGCATCTAAACCAAGGATGAGGAGATTCCTACCACCTAATGGTGAGTTAAGGTCATCCAATGGGATTAACTACCCTGCCCATGAGTTTCCCACTTAGTTTAGTGAAGTCATAAACTCCAGCAAGCACTTGCGAACCTCATTTTCTCATGAGTTTGCTCTGCTCTATCTAGAGCTTTAGTTAGGCTTTTCCAAATCTGATTGTACGCGATTGCAGAGCAATCTTTGCTCTCTCATTGTACTCATTCTTATTGATTTTGAGCTTCATTTGGTCTCTCTTATTGTGCCCTGAACTTTGCCAAAGTTTTAAGTTATTTGGCTGAGTGAGTTGTGAGAAGTTGCCAACTTTGTGAAGGTATATCTCTGCACATAGGGAGAGAGTGTTGCAAACAGGTAGCCTGTTTTGCGGAGGGTCGTTCTCCGAGCTGGAATATCCATTTGGGATGATTTAAAGCTTGAGAAAAGTTCAGAACAGTGAGCATATATCACTGCTTGTGGACCTAGTGGAGGGCAGCCATCTTCCATTTTTGCATTGGGGTGTTAGAATCATCACCCATTAGGCATTACGCCCCTCACCTCAAGGGTCTTAGATGGCACAACGACAATAGTCTTGATAAAATTCTGAGATTTAAGAAGAATGTGGTCTTTCATGTCATGCTTGATTCGAAAGATGGTGTATGGATTGATCAAGTCCTAGGTGGGACTTCAAGTTCCAATCCCTTTGGCATCCCCTCATCGAGGTTAAAAAATCGGTTTTCATGTGGCAAAACCTCCACCATGGAAATTTGACTAATGTAGCTGCTAAAAACATTTTACGGAGCCCTTCCATGGTGTAAACGATGCCTTCATGGAGATGAGGACTTGGGAAACCTCTTCTTTTCTTGCCCATAGTCAATGGCCATCTCGGGGGCCCTTGGGAGAATTAGATTGCTAGAGGGATGAGACAACTAGAAGCAAGCATTATTGGGTGAAGCTCTTGGTTGTTCCTCAAATGGCCCCCCATGAGGAAACTTCTTGACAAGAGAGTTTGTACTAATGGCAAAGCCTTTGCAACATGTGACACGCCTATGTGATGTAAGTATTGTTTCAAGGAGGTAGAAGGCATTGGTCATATAGGCACCCCTTGCCCAGAAAACACAGAAGTTTGAAAGGCGTTCAGACTATGGTTAGACTATTGGGAGAAAGCTCTTCTCGGAGAAGTCATAGTTTTCTCGTCCATTCTTTGAAAGATGAGTAGCGGAGAGGCTCTTTGGAAAATATGAAAGGAGATTGCCTGAAAACTTTCTGTGATTCTCCCAAAGAGTTTTCCATTAAGAAGTCGTGATATTTTCTAGTATAAGTAGGAAACCGTCTTAACACAGTCCATTGTGAAAAGTGGGGATACTTCCATATTTACGCCACCCGCTAATCATGTGAGACGAATACTTTTGTCTGTGTGTGTGAGAGACAGATATGGATGTCTTTGTATAAACATGTACAATGTGTTGAAATGCGGACATATGTAGGAACAATGTCGCTAAACCTTTTGAAAATGCGCGAACTTGTTGGCATTTATGAATATGACTTGGAAACGTGCACTTCTGTTTGAACACTACTTTGAATTGTACCGCGTGGTGAGGTGAGACATGAGATGAGGAAAGCATTTCTTCCGATTTATTTTCTTTTTTTGAGGGGCCAAAACTACTTTTTTAAAAATGGAAGTTCTACCGAGACCTCCTCCCCTAGGCTTTAACTTTAAAATTGCAACTGTACAAGGGAGGGCATAGTACCCATGGGACCCCCCTTATCCCACAAGAAGAGAGGTTTACAAAGCTGGTTTAAGATGTGACCACAACTACCACGGAGCAGAATAAGCGGTGGCATAGCCACATGATACATTCCAAGTTTTAACATGTCCCTTACATATATCCGGTGATGGTTGAACCCTCACCCGTGCCTCAAGAGGCGAGCGACACAACCACCCGGTCATTCCATCGAACATAAGCATTTGCATAATTAGGGACATGGCATGGCATACGTGAGACAATTATCATATGCTTTAGAGAGGGGGTCACATGCAGTCCAAAGGTAGTAACCCAAAGATGAGACCAACCCAAAGTCTTTAGGTATTAAAGAACATTCATTTGACCTATTGAATATTGGAACCCCATGACCGAATGCATTAGCTCAATCGGTTGGGCTCTTTGCTACTCAAGGCTAGGAATGAGGGCTCAATCGATGTGAGTCATGGTCAAATCTGTGTCAATGTCCCCAAATATAATCCATTGGCATTTTTCTTGACTCTAGAGGTGTTTTCACAAACAAAAGACTTTGTTCCAAAGCTTCCTAGGTTTTTGGAGGATCCAAGGCTCAACACCGTTGATGCCCTTGATAGCGAACCAAATCCAATCATTTTGTCTAATACCGACTACCCATTTCCAATCTTCATTGACCTTCAAAAATTGTTTGACCTTGTTCCAACTTTTCCATAGGCAGAAAACTAAGCTCGAGCCTCTAGGAGTCACCTGATAGGGGAAGAACAAAAGAGTAAAGAGATTGAGACCCTTCCACCTTGGAGGGCCCACAAGTGTAAGAGCACGCTCGTCTTAAAAAATAAGTTTGGTCCAAGAGGGATCTCTATTGCTCCAAGCTTTAACAAACCATTTGGCTACCAAATTATTGGTTATTTCTTCAATGTCGAGAATCCCCAAACCACCTTGCTCTTTTTGGCTTATGCAAGTATCCCATTTAATTTTGGGGACACCTCTTCTGTTATGGTCTCCAATCGAGAGAAAGTTTCTGCAAATTGTTTCCAATTTGACAATCTCTTGGTCCTTCCATCTCTAACAAGAGAGAAAGTAAATGGTGGATGTAAGACACAACATGTTTACCACCTTGGCTCACCCTTCTAGGCTGATCTCCATACCCTTCGAGTATGCCAACTTGTTATCAAGCTTAGACAAGTCCTAGTTCCATTTCGGACCCATCAAAATGTGGAATCCCTTTGGAAACGTAATAGGTAGAAGATTTGTCCCTTGGGGATCAATTGATAGCCATGGTCAACAAAAATTTGAGGTGGATGCCCAATAAGGGCGCCAAAAGCCATTTTAGAGTGGTTTACTTTGGAACGCGATGCAACAGAAAAATGTATTCAGGCAACTCCAAAAGGTATCAATGCTAGTTGGAGTGTTATGCACAAAACCATTTGTGTCATCGGCAAAGAGCCTCATGTTCATTTGGTCTTTATTAAGGGGAAGAAAGCGGCCTTGAATAAGATCTAACTCTGCATGAAATTTAACAATGTAGTTGAGACCATCGACAACAATCACAAAGAGAAGAGGGTCCATGGGGCATCCTTGCTTGACATAACATTTTAATCAAATAGCATAAGAAAGCTGGACATTGATATTTATCTATACTGCATCATTTTCAAGAAACGTTGAGATTAGTCGATCATAAGCTTTGTCGAAGTCAATCTTAAGGAAGAGAACATCTTGAGCATACTATTCAATGAAAACTAGACCTTTCTAAACACCAATGATATCCTCAAGGATGGAACTCCCCTTGATAAACCCTTTTTGATCCTCATTGATTCACTTTTGTAAGTGACATGCAATTCCATTAGCAATAACTTTTGCAAGGATCTTGTAACCTATTTGTAACATTGTAATTGGATGCCAATTTTCAAATATATTTTTGTTTCCTTTTTGGTGAATAATATTGATAGCTCCTTCATTAAAACATTCGGGTAGTTCACCAAAAAAAATGTTGATATATTTAGGTAGTGATGTGTGTGAACACTCTAGGACCGTCAGGGCACTTTTTTCTCTCTTTAGGAGGTTTTTTTCCTCTGTCTTGTATATATGCCTATTGCCCAAACGGGCTACTTATCTTTGTATATTGTAGTGGTAATACATTCATCATTATGATTTGTGCTCCAAGCTTCTTCTTCCTTGTGTTGTTCGCATGCTTCTGCAAACGTCTAACTTCAACAATTGGTATCAGAGTAGGTCGCCACTTCATCTAGGGTGTTGTCTACATGTCTCCGATTGTAGTCTCAGAATCACATGAAATTTGATAAGCATACTCAGGGTGTTTCAGAGATCAAAATAGCTTTGCTGTGTGGTGCCGAAATCATGATTTGAGCTCGTTTCGACCTCCGAATGCATTATCACAGCGCTTGTGTAGGCTATTTTGTCTTTTTATGCCAAAGGTACATAGGAGTTTTGGTTTGCCAGTAAAAGCATCTCCAAGTCTGCTATAGGTTTATTAGAATTTGTCTAGGCAATTCTGTTCAACTTTTTGAGATAGAGTCAATTTTCTGCATGAAGGTATTTTAGTCATTGACCATAGCTGAAAGTAGTGATGTATTTTGTATGTTGGTTGTTGAGGATAAGTTGGATAGTACCAACTACCCATTATGGGCTTATATGACGCGTCATGTATTGGTTACAAAAGGACTATGGAATATTGTGCAGGGTACAGAAAGATGTCCTTTTATACCTGCGAATATAGGTACTACAAATACAGGTGGTGGAGCTGATGCAGATGGTGTCGAAGATGATGATATTCTACAGATTCCTATTTCTGCTATTGTTTTTGTTGCACCTACTATAGAGAAAATTCATTGAGATGGCACAGATGCTCAGGCACATGCATTGATAGCTTTGTCTGTCAAACGTGCCATTATTCCTCACATTTGCTCTTGTAGAATAGCTAAGGATGCTTGGGATACACTTACCACATTGTACCAAGCTAGGAATGAGGCTCATGTTGCTTACCTCCGAAAACAATTGGAGAGTGAGCACATGAATGAAGGTGATTCTATAGACAATTTTCTCACAAAGATCAAGGATTTGAAAGAAAAATTGATTTGTGCTGATGAAATTATACCAGATAGGTCACTTGTGCATACCGTTTTGAATGGTCTTCTTGACTCATATGAGAGTTTTGCTTCTACTCTTCGTTTGATGATGAAAGGCAATCCAAATGCCTTTTCATTTGAGGAGTTAGTCTCTGTTCTATTGTAGGAAGACCAATCTAGGCAGAACAGGTATATTATGCATGTTGTAGATAAATCTTTCTTGGCTAGTCCAAAGGGCAAAGGTAAATGAAGCTCTTCTACTAGTAACGAGAAATCCACAGAACAGGTATATTATGCATGTTGTAGATAAATCTTTCTTGGCTAGTCCAAAGGGCAAAGGTAAATGAAGCTCTTCTACTAGTAACGAGAAATCCACGAATGCTGCACATTCGAAGAAGGAAGAAAAGATGGGAAGAAATAAAAAAAGCAAAAATTGTTTTGTAAATACTGTAAAGCAAATGATCATGTCGTTAAGAGCTGTCCAAAACTGGCTGCTAAAGAGGCAAAGAAGAAAGAGGCCAAAATGGTTATTGCAGAGGCCTCTACACCAAAACAGAGTCTGCTAATCTTGTATAAGAAGAAGAATGGGCATTTACTACTGTTTTCGGTTTCAAACCATCTTCTCATGAGCACTGCATGTTTGCAGTAGACTTAGATTTTTGGTACTTTGATAGTGGGCCGACCAAACATATTACCTCAGAGCACAGTTTCTTCTCTTCACTCGAGCTTGCCCCTACAGGGAATACTATTACATGTGCCAACAACTCCTCCTATCATGTTATGGGAGTTGGTAAGATCATTTTGACTACTACTGACGGTAGTTCTTTCACTTTGTCAAATGCTTTGTTTGTGCCAAGGATCAAGAACAATAGGTTATCAATTTCTGCATTAGCCAAGATTGGGTTGGTTGTAAAATTTATTGATGACATATGTAGAGTTCATGAGCTATCAAATGGTGACGTCATAATTGCTTCTGGAATTTTATGTCGTGGGTTGTATAAGCTCATAGACTATGAAAGATTTGTAAACGATTTGGCATGTGCAGTAAATGACTCTGAGGCTATGTGAGATGCAAAGCTTTGGCATGCATGCTTTGGTCATCTGAATTTAGCTAGTTTGCTATTCCTATAGAAATCTAAAATGGTGTCCTCTTTTCCCAAACTTGAGGCACTTGGTAAACATGTATGGGAAGGTTGTATTTTGGGAGAAATGCAGCATTCTTCCTTTCCAAAAGATGGTTCAGTTCGGGATGCTCAAAAATTGCAACTTCTACATAGTGATGTTTGTGGTCCTATGCAAACACCTTCTTTTGGGAACTATCTTTACTTCGTGACTTTCATTGATAATTTTTCCAGGCATGCATAGGTATATCCATTGGAGGCAAAAGTCCGAAGTGTTTATGTGCTTCAAACATTGTTTGATTTCGGCTGATAATTTGTTAGGATGTAAAATGGGCACCTTTGTTCGCATCGAGGGGGGGAATATATGTTTTTTGACTTTTATGCATTTCTCGCTATACGTGGGATAAAACATATAGTGCCGTATACACCTCAACAGAATGGAGTTACTAAACAAAAGAATAGGTCACTCGTGGAGATGGCGAGGCGTATGGTCAAGAGTGAGGCTTTACCACATAGTTTCTAGCTTGAGGCTGTTATGTGTGCAACACATGTACTGAATAAGTGTCCCACTAAAATGTTGCAATCTTTCACTCCATATGAGGCTTTGCATGGTTGCAAGCCATCTGTTGCTCATCTGCGTGTTTTTTATTGTCTCGCATATGCATTAGTGCCTGAACAACATCGTAGAAAATTGGATGATAAAGCAGTAAAATGTATTTTCTTGGTACAATTCTGAAAGTAAAGGCTATCATCTCTATCATCCCCATACTAAACACATTTTGGTTAGCCGTGATGTTGTTTTTGTGGAAGATGATATTCAGCCATTGCTTTCATGTACTAAGGAGCCATATGTTAGCTCCAAAGACATGTATGATACTTTGCTGCCTCTTTTTATAAGTGGAGAGTCTAGTGTTGTTCCTAATGAGGCAACATTCTAACCTCTTTAGGTTTCATGTGATGATGAAGATCATTCAATTTTTAATGCAGATTTACATGATGCACTTGTTGATGAGAGAGTTGAATATATTGAGTAGACAAAAACTATGCCAAAATGGCTGGTGCTGACCTTGCGTGAGAGCAAATTAGATGCACCTCTATCATATCGTACTCGGTTAGGCTCTCATAGTGCCTCTTTTGCATCAGATTGATATGCTATGGCTGCCTCTAGTCTTTGTGATGAGACTGAACTTGTTTCATTTGATGAAGCATAAAACTCTAAACATTGGATGGATGCAATGCAATCTGAATATGATGTTATCATGAAAAATTGTACCTGGTCTTTATGTGACTTGCCTCTTGGCGAGAAGGCCATTAGCACTAAGTGGGTATACAAGTTGATAGGTAAACATGATGGAACAATTGACACGTATAAAGCAAGGCTTGTTGCAAAGGCTTATGTGTAAGAAAGAGGCATTGATTTTGATGAAACCTTTGCTCCTACTTGCCGAATGACTATTGTTCAGTTCATATGTGCACTTGCAGCTCATCATGGTTGGAATTTACATCAGTTCGACATTAGAAGAGCACTTCTCAATGGTGACTTGCATGAAGAATTGTATGTTTTTCAGCCCCATGGCTTTGTGTGGAAAGCGCATGAAAACTAGGTGTGCAGGTCAAAGAAGGCATTATATGGTTTAAAGCAAGCACCACGTGCTTGGTATGAAAAGATACATGCCTATCTCATTGCACATGGTTTTGAGAACATTCCATTTGTAAGCACCTTAAATGTTTAGCATGCTAGTGACATGCTTCTAATCATTGTGGTGTATGTTGATGACATGCTGCTCACTAGTCCTCATGACATGCAAATTGCTGATTTGCATGCCTCATTTGAGATGTCTGATTTGGGGCATTTGCATCACTATTTGGGCATTTAGTTTATGCAAATTGATGGTGGAATGGCTTTGTGTCAAACTAAATATATTGACATATTATTGCAGCATTTTGGCCTTGAAGACTCTAAGCCTATTGCCACTCCTATGGAGATAGGTTTATGATTGAGTCTTCATGATGCTAGAGATGCATTTGATGTTGTTCTCTATCAAAAGGATGTTGGATGCTTTATTTACTTATGCATTACTTGGCGAGGTATTCAATTTGCTATCTCAAGATGAGCAGGTTTATGCATTGCGTAAGTGTCAAGCTTTCGTAGGCGGTGAAGTGCATCTTTCGCTACTTGAGTGGAACCCGAGTACTTGGATTGTTTTATCCCAAGGGGGGATCACTACCACCAGATTTTCATGCTTTTTCTGATAGTGATTGGGCTGGTTGCTATTACACTCATGTGTCCACTAGTGGCTTTTGCTTCATGCTTGGTAGTTCATGTATATCTTGGTTGAGCAAGAAGCAACCTATTGTGGCCACTTCTAGTTGTGAGGCTGAGTATAGGGTAGCTTTAAAAGTGACTATTGAGTGTGTGTGGCTCAGATGCCTTATGGTTGATTTGGGTGTTGATCAATCTTTTGCCACCACCATCTTCACTTGCAGTGAGAGTGCATTATTGGGAGTTTCGAGGAACCCTGTGTTCCATGCTCGCACTAAGCACATTGAGGTGCATTATCATTATGTTATGAAAGGTTCTCTATTCGGAAGATCAGTTTGGCATATGTGCCCATGCAAGAGAACATTGTAGACCTTTTTATGAAGGCTCTGCCTAGCGAGAAGTTTGAAGCTTTCCACAAAGCTTTGGGCTTACTTCCTTTTGTAAATTTATTCCGCATAGATTGGCACTTGCTTATACATGAGTGCCATCTCCTTGTTCACCGCATCACTCCGAAGGGGGAGGTTTTGTTGATATATTTAGGTAGTGATTGTTGAAGATAAATGTACAAGCTCATTTTCATATGAGCCACGCTTGGATAAATTTACCAAATATAAAGACAAAGAAAAAGTAGAGAAGAAAAGGAAAAAATAATAAAAGAAAAAGTCTAGTCAAAATTCATCATGAGTAAGAGATACAATATTTTGCCTGGTAGTTAGTAGCATGTAGTGGAGAAACTGGTGAGTTAAGAAGAAGGCACAAATTTCTTCACATGATCATTGGTTATAAAAGTGAAGTGGGAGCACATTCAAAACAAGGAGAGAAAGAGGCAAGAGCTCCCAGTAGTCACATCTAGCCATTTTGTCATTTTGTCTTCCCTTAGACTCCTTCTAGCCGCATGTCAGTTTGTACATAGCTTTGTTGTGGAGCTCATATCTCAGGATATATGTAACCATTTCTTTCGTTTAAAAATTCATTGGAAAGCTTATTGTGTGTACATTCTCCATACCAAATATCACTTTGAAAGCTTATATACTTTATGAGATATCTATGGAAACATGAATTCCAATTTTTTAGTATACCTGTGTAGGCAAGTAGTCTATTTTGATCGGTTACATTTCCCAACCAAAGCATAGCCAAATTGCTTGATCTTTGTCTTGTTCAAAAGCTCTTGGCATCTACGTTTCATGTCTCAAATATCTTACTCATAAGTGTTATGTTCTATGAGATATCTGTCAGAGAGTAAAGTCTACTTGTATAGTGTACTTATGTGTGCAGGTGGTCTATTTTGGTCAGTTGAGTTTCCTCGCCAAGAAGCATCCAAATTACTTTCTTTTTAGCTTGTTGGAAAGCTATTTGTGTCTACTTTCTCTGTACCAAATATCTTTCTCAACGGATATATATTCAGAGAGTTATCAGTCCGAGATTGAAGCTCAATTCTTCAGCATACCTATGTGGACAGGTAGTTCGTCATTGTTAGTTGTATTTCTTAATCAAAACTTGTCCAAATTAATTTACTTATAGCTTGTTAGAAATCTCTCTTTGTCTAAGCTGATTGATTAAAGGCTCAAGTCCATTTGAGTTTTGTATTTAGAGCAGCAAGCTATCTAAGTTGCAGCTATTTGTCCAAGTGTTGGACATACAAGGTTTCACTACACATTTCCGTTGCGCATAGGAGAACGCATTCTCCACAGTTGGTATCAGAGCAAAATTTGTGTTGAAGCTTCATCAATGGAGCTGGAGATAAGGGAAAGCAAAAGAGGAGCTATAAAACAAGGAGGAGCTTCACAAACGCAAGAGCAAAGGAGTAGCTCTCAAAGTCTTTGATAGTCTTCAATAGCTGACTTGGGTCAACAAGTAGAGAAGTTGGATAAGGATAACTATCCCGTGTGGAAGTTTAGAATCAGCAACTACCTAATGGGCAAAGGCTTATGGGGTATTGTGAGTGAAGATGATGTCAACCTCAAATCAATCAAGCTATGGCCACTGAAGTCCAAAGGAGGCAAGCAAAAGAATGGGAAGAGAGGAATAGGAGAGTCATGTTCCTCAGTTCAAAGGTCATTACTAATTCCATGGTAGGGCATATTCAACATCTAGAGAAAGCTAAGGATGCTTGGGAAGCTCTTGAAAGGATGTATTCAACAAATACCAAAGCTAGGAAACTTCAACTCAAGAATGAGTTGAACACAATCAAGAAAAGTTCGAGTCAATCCATAGCTGAATATACTTTGAAGATTAAGGAGCTAAGCGATGCTTTAGCTTCTATTGTCACAACGGTTGAAGACGAAGATCTTGTGTGTTATACTCTCAATGGGTTGAGAGAAGATGAAAGATGGAAGCCTTTTATAACTTCCATTAACTTGAAAGATGCATATCCAGGTTTTGAACAACTAATCCCTCATCTTGTCACAGAAGAGCTTAGCTTCGGTGGTCCGAAAGGAAAGGACAGCCACAACCAAATGTTATATGCAGGTCGAGGTAAAGGAGGGAACTCAAGAGGAGGGTCAAGAGGAAAAGGAAGAGGTCACAACAACTCCAACTACAACCAAAACATTTCGGAAGACAACAAGGATGCATCAAATGCCAACACACAAGGAAGAGGTGGAGGTAGAAGTAGAGGAAGAGGCCGAGGCTCCTACAATTCTCATAAAGGTATAACATGCTATCATTGTGGTAAAGTAGGACACTATGCTAGTGATTGTTGGCTGAAGAATGGAAGACCAAATGGAGGCAATCAAAGAACCAAAGCAACTATGCAAGCACCTCAAGTGAAGGAAGCAAGGACACACTACTTGCAATGAGACATGAGTATAGAAGCTCTTGTGAAGATGACAAAAAATGGTACATTGATTCAGGTTGTAGTAACCATATGTCATGCCAAGGAATTTTTTTCACTAATCTACAGGTACCAAGTGGAAAAGGATGTGTTGAAACAGGTGATGATACTCAACACATGATTGAACATATTGGAGATATAAGGCTTGGAGATACAAGTAGAGCAAAGGTACTATCTAATGTTCTTCATGGTCCTACAATTTCAAAGAACTTAATTTCAGTAGGACAAATGGTAGAGAAGGGTTATCATCTCATATTCAATGAGAATGGGTGCTTCATAAATAATCCAAAGGAAGGCTTCAAGGTCATTTCTCGTGGTAGAAGAGAAGGAAGGATGTTCACTTTGGATGTCCAACATCCACATGGAAAGGTCATGTACATTCAATGTGGGAACAAGAAGATTTCAGAGCTCGACTTATGGCACAAAAGAATAGGACACATCAACATTCCAAAGCTGAAGGACATGAGCAAACATGAAGTGGTAAGAGGTCTTCCAAACTTTAATAGCATTGGACTACATGAGTTATGTGAAGCTTGTCAACTAGGAAAGCAAACAAGGCAGCCATTCAAGAGGAGCAATTATGTGGCTCCAAATGTCTTGGACTTAATACATACGGATGTATGGGAACCAACCCAAGAGGCATCAATGGATGGTAATAGATTTTTTGTCACCGTCATTGATGATCACTCAAGAAAGGTATGACAGTTTTGTATGAAGCAAAAATCAGAGGTGTTCTCTATATTCAAAAGATTCAAAGTTGAAGTTGAAAAAGAAACAGGAAGGTCTATCAAAACCTTAAGGTCCGATGGTGGAGGAGACTACTTCTCCAAAGAATTTTCAGATTTTCTACAAGAGAATGGGATCAAAAGGCAATTCACTTCTAGGTATACACCACAACAAAATGGAGTAGCTGAGAGGAAAAATAGGCAAATTGCTGAAATTGCAAGATGCATGCTCAACAAGATGAAGGTACCATTGTACTATTGGGCTAAAGCTACCACAACCGCCATTTACTTGATGAATAGGTGCACAACATCGGGAATACATTACTTGACTCAAGAAGAGGTATATTCTGATAAGAAACCTGATCTTACACACCTCAAAGTGTTTGGATGTGTTTGCTTTGTTCACATTCCACAAGAAGTTAGAACAAAGATGGAACCAAGATCAGAAAAATGCATTTTCATCTACTTGACGGAGCAAAAGGATAAAAGTGTTACAACCCTAGAACAAAGGAATTAAGAGTCTTGAGAGATGTGGTCTTTGATGAACTAAGACCATGGTATGAAGATAAAGGAAAGGAAAAGATTCTTGAAGAAGATTGTGATGATTATGCAGGAATGAATCAAAGAGAAGTTCAACAATCAAGCACAAAGCTTTCAGGTCCAGATGCATCTACATCAAATGAGGAATGTTCAACATGGAGGGGGAGTCATTCTTTGTCTCCAAATTCAGCTCATAGTAGAGCCGAAGAAGCAAGTGCTACTCCAAACAGTGAGGTAGATGCAAGTGAAGAAGAATATGAAGAGGTAATCACTCCGATGTTAAAGTTGAATAGCTTAAAGAAGCAACTTTCTAAAGGCAATGAAAGAAGATCTTCAAGGACAAGGTATCCAACTCAAAGGTTGAGTTATGATAGTTTTATGGTGACACATTTTGCATACATGATGCAGGTTATCAAAGAAAAAGAACCTAAGACATATGAAGAAGCTTGGATACAAAAGGAGTGGAAGCAAGCTATGAAAGAGGAGATCAAAGCTCTCAAAGATAATCACACATGGGAGCTAGTGCCAAAGAAAGAAGGTATAAAGATTGTTCCAAACAAATGGGTGTTTAAAGTAAAGAGGAATGCTGATGGTTCACTAGCTAGATATAAAGCTAGATTAGTTGCCAAAGGATTTAAACAAACACAAGGCATAGATTAAGATGAATTTTTCAGCCCTGTTGCAAAGATGGGAACTATCAGAACCTTAATAGCAATTGGTGCTTCAAGGAGATCGCCACTATATCAACTCGACATCAAAAATGCTTTTCTTAATGGAGAACTACAAGAAGAGGTATACATGAGTCAACCGGTTGGATTTGAAGATGAAAACCATTCAGATTTTTTTTGCAGGTTGAAGAAGGTGTGAAGAGATGGATAGGTATGTGCTTGAAGATGAAGAGGTGTTGCAAAATCCTTGATCTACACCAGCCAAATGAACTCCAGGAGTATATGGTGGGCCCCTGTAGCTTGCCAATGGATGTATTAGACACCCTATGTACCTTGGAAGATCACTCTCAAAAAGATAGAATTCTCTGAGCACAGCAGCAATTAACTTAATTCCTCTTGGGGAAGTCTAGATAACTTAAAAAGATAACATTTGAAAGTAATCTCATCAAAAATAATAAACCACACACTGAGAATGAGTTTTAACAAGTGATGACATCATCCCGATTTTCACGGGCTGCTATAGTTTGAGACCCATGAGCAGAAAAATAACCATAACTCAAAATGTAGGAATCCAATGATGATGAAAATTTGTATGGTTATACTAGACAGTACGATAAATCCAACAAAATTTATGTCATTGCATTTGGATAAGTAACCACTGAGAAATGGCTTTGACAAGGTGAGTGAAAAAGTCGGGTACCAGACAGAGAAGTGGAAATGAACAAACCCTATTGACTTCAACTGAACATAACGGAAGCTTGCAACATCAAAATGACATGAAAATTTGTGAGCATATAGTAGACTTATAGAGATAACGTTACCAAGTTAAATCACTGAAAATGATGCACCAAGCTCTGAGAAACCATCTTTGCAATCTGACTGAGAAAACTGAGAGATATGGCAGTGAGTAGTACACTTCACAAGAACATGGAAATATGAACCCAAATGATAATGAAAATGAAAGTATATTGCTTGTACAATACAATGGACTTACTGATACGTATGTGTGCCTTGGAATCACACCTTGATATGGCATGAAGCTCAGCTCTTGGAGGTCTTCACATAGGTCTGTCTAACCACGACTAAAACTGCCATCTATTTATAGTTGAGTTTGGGAGGCTAACTTCCCTCAATCACTCTCCAATCAATCAGTGATTGATTTGATTCTCTACCTACCACAAATCACAAATTCGTGGCTCCTCTTTCCCTTTTTGATCATGTGGACTCAACCACTTAAGATTCTCTTACTTTTACATTAAGTAAACTCTTCAAAAAATTACAAGAGTAGTTCACAAGTGAACTTTACATAGTCCTCTTTTTAAAGCTTCTTCTAAGACTTTGTGAGACTCAAGCCAATACTTAGGCTTGTCATAGACTTGCTCCAACAACTCCCCCTCAAGCCAAGTATGCTTGAGGTCTTCAATCTTCCAAGATTACCTATAAACCAATCATAGCCTTGAATTTGCAAAGCTTTGTACCATCTAATGCTTTGGTTAGAATATCTGCACATTGTTGATGAGTGGACACATATGCTATTTGAATCTCTTTTCTTAGAACCTTCTCTCGTACATAGTGATAATGAACTTCAATATGTTTAGTCCTTGCATGAAAAATAGGATTAGCAGCTAAGTGAATAGAACTCATATTGTCACCAAAAATAGTTGGAGTTCCAAACTCCAATCCAAGATCTTTGAATAATTTCTTCATCCACATAGCTTCCTGAGTAGCTATGGAAAGACCTCTGTATTCAGCTTCAGTAGAAGAGAGAGCAACTGTGGGTTGCTTCTTGGATGACCATAAAATAAGCTTTGAACCTACAAAGGTAAGATAACCTGAAGTGCTCCTTCTATCTTCCTTGGAGCCAGCCCAATCTGCATCAGAAAATAGCTTCAAACCTAAATCAGATACATAAGGATAATGAAGTCCTTCATTTATGGTTCCTTTGAGATACTTGAGAATCCTTTTGGCAGCATCAGCACACTCACACTGTAACATATATCTACTCTTGTCAATGTGGCATATTTGAGACTACCCACTAGACTTTGATATGATGTGATGTCCTCTATGAGTTCACCTTCATGTGAGCTCAATTTATGATTGACCTCCATTGGAGTATCTGCAATCTTACAATCTTGCATCTTGAATTTTGCCAACATGTCCTTAATGTACTTTCTTTGAGTGAGAAACAAACCATGATCTTTGTAGACAACTTCCAAACCTAGGAAGTAGGTAAGTGAACCCAAATCACTTATCTTGAACTCTTCTCTCATCTGAGCTTTGATCTTCTTCATACCATCTGCATCTTTCCTGTCAATATAATATCATCTACATATACACATAAGTAGATGACCTCAGAGTCACTCTTTTTGATAAAGAGTGAAGGATCTGCCTTGCTTGGTTGAAAGCCTTTGTCCTGCAAGAATGGAACAAGCTTGAAATTCCAAGCTCTTGGAGCTTGCTTCAGACCATACAATGCTTTGTTAAGTTTACACACATAATCAGGATAAACTTGATTCTCAAAACCAGGTGGTTGTGCCATATATACCTCTTCTGTTATCCAACCATTCAAGAATGCATTCTTTACATCTAGTTGAAGTATCTTCCAATTCTTGGAAGAGGCAATACTAAGCAAAACCCTAATAGTAGGCATCTTTGCCACAGGAGAGAAGGTCTCTTCATAATCAATTCCCTGAGTTTGTGCAAAGCCTTTTGCTACAAGCATTGCCTTATACCTGTTAATGGAACCATTAGAATTCTTCTTGAGTTTATAGACCCATCTTGAGCCTATTACCTTCATGGATGAAGTCTTGGGCACCAAATCCCAAGTGTTGTTTTCCTCAAGTGCTTCAATCTCTTCCTTCATTCCATGCTTCCATGTTGTTTTTGCTTTGGCCTCTTCAAAGGATGATGGCTCCTCTTGGTTTATATCCTGTGCTATGTAGATAGAATGTTTAGTTACTAATGAGGTGTCAAACCCATACCTTTCTGGTTTTTTTCTTTTCCCTCATAGATCTTCTTAGGCCATGATGTGATGATTCTGCCTCATGTCCAAGTTCCTGCAATTTTGCTTTACCTTTAGACTTCCATGCTTTGATCTTTTCCATCTTAGATTCTTCATCATCCTCCGAGGTGTCTTGTTCTTCAATCTTTGGTTGTTCTCTACCAAGCTTTGGAAAATTGTCTTCAAGATTATATGGCAAATTGACCTTCCTGCATGAATCTTCATACCATGAATTGTTCTCATCAAAAACTACATCTCTGCTTACCAAGAATCCTTTGTTGGTAGGGTTGTATAACCTGTAGCCCTTTTGATTGTTGTCATATCCAATAAATACACACCTTTCTGCCTTTGGATCCATCTTGCCTCTAACCTATGAAGGAACATGAGCAAAAGCAATACATCCAAAAATTTTACAATGATCTAAGCTTGGTCTTCTTCCATTCCAAGCCTCATATGGAGTCATCCCATCAAGAGATTTTGAAGGCAACCTGTTAATCAAGTAAGTGGCTGTAGATACAGCCTCAGCCCATAAGTAATTAGGTAAATGCTTTTCATTTAACATAGACCTTGCAGCTTCAACAATTGTCCTATTCCTCCTTTCTGCCACTCCATTTTGCTCAGGAGTGTACCTTGTAGTTACCTCTCTTTTGATTCCTCTTTCTTGAAGAAAAGAATCAAACTCATGGGAGAAGTATTCTCCCCCTCCATCTGACCTTAGCCTTTTTAGTGATTTACCTGTTTGATTCTCCACAAGAGTCAAATATCTTTTGAAACATGAAAAAACTTCATCTTTGTGTTTCATAAAGAATAGGATAGTCCATCTGCTACAATCATCAATAAAGGAGACATAATACCTTGATCCAGATATTGAAGCTTCCTTGCTAGGTCCCCATACATCTCTATGAACCAACTCCAAGAGATCTCCATGCATATAACCTTTCTTCATGAATGGTAACCTGTGAGACTTTCCAAATTGACATGCACTACACTTATAAATCATATGTTGTTTTGACAAATTAGGGAGTCCAAGTACACTTTGGTCCCTGCAAATTTGCTTTAATGACCTTTCACCAATATGTGCTAACCTTTTGTGCCATACTTCCAATTTTGTGAGTGTCTGACTACCATAATTAAAGAGAGCAATGTTTCTAGTTTCCTATAATTCAAATGTGAACAATCTACCTGTCTTTTCACCTTTTGCAATTTTTCTGAATCCTTGACTTGGATCTTCAACAAATGCTCCTGCTTTTGTGAACCTGACTTGCAACCCTTTCTCTACTATCTGCCCAACACTTATCAAATTCTTTGTAATGGTAGGGACATAGAGACCTTACTGAGTAGGTTGATGTTTCCATCAGGTGCTTTGACATTGCCTATTTTCTCCACAGGATGTTTTGTATCATCTCCTGTTTGTACCTCATGCTTATTCCTTAGATCTTCTAAATCTGATAGGAGTGCCACATTTCGTGCCACATGATTTGAACAACCTGAATCTATGTAAAAAACATGCTCATCAGATTTACCTTGTGGCATAGCCATGTTCATGATCAATAATGAATCCTCTTTGTTTGAGTCTTTTGTGTAGTTATTGTAGTCTCTCGTTCCTTTGTAGCCTCCTTGATAGTTTAAATGATTGTAGTTGTTGTAGTTGCCATGATAATTGTTGAACCTTCCTCTTGAGTAGCCATAACTTCCTCTATTGTATCCTCTGCCTCTTTGATTCCTGGAATTTCTAAAGCAATTTTCAGTTGTATGATTAGTTAATCCAAAAATAGAACATGAGTTGGAGTCTTGGGATCTCCGCCTGCCTTGTCTACCTCCTCTTCCTCTACCTTTGCCATGTCTTCCTCTACCTGCGTAGTTAACTTGATATGTACCTACTTCATCATCCACTTTCTTTGCCTTTCCTTTGTTATCTTTGGACTTGCTTTTATCAGTGTATAAAGCTGAAGATTGATTACCTTTAGAGCTTTCTCCATTTTTGATAAGCTTTGCCTCTTGAGTAAGTAGTTGTCCAATGAGTGTATTGAAATCAGGTACATGCATGTCCATGTACAAATCCATAGCAGTGGTGAATGCTTCCCACTTGTCATCTGCCTTCAAGCCATTGATGACTTGCCTTACAATTTGCTCTTCATCTATTACCTCTCCAATGCTTCCCAACTGATCTGCTATGTCCTTGAGCTTTGTGACAAAATCAGTCACATTTTGTTTGGGAGCCTTCTTGAGAGTTGTGAAATCAAGCCATAGTTGATGCTTCCTAGCTTTAGTACTTGAAGAAAAGAAAGCTTCAAGTGCATCCCACACTTCCTGAGATGTCTTACAACTTCTAATGTGAGGCTACAAAAAATTTGAGATAGCGTTGAGGAGATAAGACCTTGCAAGTGCATCCTTCGAGCACCATGTGCTCAATCTTTCTTGCTCTTCTTGTGTTGGTTGACTTTTGTTCCTAAAACTTGGCATAAGTTCATCTCCAGCCACATAACCATATAAAATTCTATCTTGGACATAAGCTTCCATTCTTAATGACCAAGCTGAGTAGTTACCTCTATCCAATTTGTCAATTGATGAAGGAAATCCATCTTCCATGTTGTCCAACCTTGCTCTGATACTACTGTGAAGAGATGTATAGGTATGTGCTTGAAGATGAAGAGGTGTTGCAAAATCCTTGATCTACACCAGCCAAATGAACTCCAGGAGTATATGGTGGGCCCTTTTAGCTTGCCAATGGATATATTAGACACCCTATGTACCTTGGAAGATCACTCTCAAAAAGATAGATCAAAACAGATAAGTTGGAGTTAGCTCAGAGGTGAAAAACTTGCTATTTTGGTTCATACACCTGTCCAGTGTTTTGCATAATTCTCTGAGCACAGCAGTAATTAACTTAAATCCTCTTGGGGAAGTCTAGATAACTTAAAGATCTAACTTTCAAGAGTAATCTCATCAAAAATAATAAACCACACACTGAAAATGAGTGATGATATCATCCCAATTTTCACGGGCTGCTATAGTTTGAGACCAGTGAGCAGAAAAATGAACATAACGCAAAATCTAGGAATCCAATGATTATGAAAATTTGTATGTTTATACTAGACAGTACGAGGAATTCAACACGCTTTAAATCATTGCATTTGGATAAGTAACCCCTGAGAAATGGCTCTGACAAGGTGCGTGTAAAAGTCGGGTACCTGACAAAGAAGTGAAAATGAACAGATCCTGTTGACTTCAAATGAACATAACTGAAGTTTGCAACATCAACATGACATGAAAATTTGTGGGCATATAGTAGACTTATAGAGCTAACTTTACCAAGTTAAATCACTGAAAATAATGCACCAAGCGTAGAGAAACCATCTCTACAATCTAACTACAAAAACTGAGAGATATGGCAGTGAGTAGTACACTTCACAAGAACATGAAAATATGAACCCAAATGATAATGAAAATGAAAGTATATTGCTTGTACAATACAATGGAATTACTGATACATATGTGTGCCTTGGAATCACACCTTGATATGGCATGAAGCTCAGCTCTTGGAGGTCTTCACATAGGTCTCTCTAACCACGACTAAAACTGCCATCTATTTATAGTTGAGTTTGGGAGGCTAACTTCCCTCAATCACTCTCCAATCAATCAGTGATTGATTTGATTCTCTACCTACCACAAATCACAAATTCGTGGCTCCTCTTTCCCTTTTTGATCATGTGGACTCAACCACTTAAGATTCTCTTACTTTTACATTAAGTAAACTCTTCAAAAAATTACAAGAGGTGGTTCACAAGTGAACTTTACATAGTCTTCTTTTTAAAGCTTCTTCTAAGACTTTGTGAGACTCAAGCCAATACTTAGGCTTGTCATAGACTTGCTCCAACATAAGGCACTTTATGGCTTGAAGCAAGCACCAAGAGCATGGAATCAGAGATTGGTAGAATATCTAACTAAGTGTGGATACAATCCAAGTAGTGCAGATCCTTCATTGTACATGAAGAAGGAAGAAAATAGAGAGGTATATATTTGCATATACATCGATGACCTCATCATAACAGGAAATGATGTTATAGGGATTCAAGATATCAAAAGGAAGCTTGGTAAGGAGTTTAAAATTTCAGATCCTAGAGAGCTGAAATATTTTTTAGGAATTGAAGTTATTTATGGAAAGAGTGGCATCTACTTGATGCAAAGGAAGTACTTGTTGGATGTTCTTTTTAGATTTGGAATGAGTGAATGCAAACCACTCACTTAACCTATGGACACAAATACAAAGTTTTTTCAAATGATGGAGAACCATTGGAAGATGTAACAACATACAGAAGCATTATAGGATCAGTTGTTGGTGTACTTTCTTAGTTTATGCAAGCCCCAACAAGTGAACACTTAAATTCAGCCAAGAGAGTATTGAGATACATAAAGCATACAGTTAATCATGCTTTGTTTGACAAGTTTGATGAAGAATTGCAGGTCAAAGGCTTTAGCAATGTTGATTGGTGTTGAGCCCATAAAAGTCATGTTGGTCAAAGTCACCTACAATCAAAGTCAATTGGTCAAAGTCAACTAGTCAAAGTCAACAAGGTCAAGGTCAAAGTCAACAGGTGCAGAGTCAAAGTGCTAAAGTGCAGGTGTCAAAGTGCACAGGTGGTGCACAATTAATTGTCCACAAAGGGTAAATTGGAGAAAGTGGGTTGCAGGTGGCAGAGGTATTTTCTCTAATTTCCCTAAGGTTCAAAGTGTGTTTTAAAGTGTTTTGGAAGGTTCAGGTGAACCCCCTCTTATGTGCAAAAGTGAAGACTTAAAAGGAAACATGAAGGTATGTGAAGCGGCAAAGTGTACGCACAGGTGAAAGTATGGCCCCCCATTAAAATTTTTGGTTTTAGACTAAAGTCACTACAGGACAAAACAGTGAGTCGTTGGCTGCCACTTGTGAGGACAATCTTGGGACATCAAAGTGAGCACCAAGATACCATTGCAGTTAGGAGCGTACGTGATCGACACACTCAAATCAAGGCAAGGGCCATTCTTGGACCAATCTTAGAGAAGCAAGAGAGCATAGCCTAAGAGAGCAAGAGAGAGAAGTGCAAGAGTCACCAGTGCGACGACGCAGAGAAGTGGAAGTGAAGGAGTGCATAGGGAGTGCCTAAGGGATTGTGCAGAGTGTGCTAAGCTAGTCCCCCAAGTATCTCAAGGTCCCATTGCAGTGGGCGCGTGCCGACAGAAGGTATTCACTCCTCCCCCTTTGTGGAAGCTTGGTGCAAGGTGTGCACAAGGATAAGCTTGAAGCAGGTGGAGGTCTGGTGCAGAGGAGGTCGGCGACAAGAAGACTTTGGGATATTTGGTATTTTGTAATCGGGCATTCTGTGGGATTGTGCACAGAGGTATTGGCTTGTCTTGTACTTCAAACCTTGTAATTGTCTTACTGTAATCAATCGGCAGAAGCTTCCAGGTGTATTTTTTTCTTCTTGTTTCTTCCCCTTTTCTCCTACAAACCCTCAAACTCCTTCTTGTCTAAGAATCCACCAACAAAATTTGGCACGCCCGGTGGGACCTCCAAGGAGATTTGAGCTTAGGAGAAACCAAGTGCCAAGCATAGAAGAGATCAAGTGTCGACAGAACCACAGTGCTACTTCATCAAACAAAAGGTAAATATATTCTTATCAAGTGTCTTACATTCAGTGGGCTATGAGCTGCTCATGACCGCAACCCGGTCCCAAGTATTGAGGGTCACCTGCAAGCAGACAAGGAGGAAGGTTGTTAGAAGGTCCCCCAGTCCACTATCTTCCACATCATCAATCAAGAGCATGGCGGGTCAGGTAGACTTGGAAACTTTACTCTCTATATTAAATATAAAGTTTCCTTCTTTCAAAGGCCTAGCTGAGGAGGATCCAGATGAACACATTAGAAGGTTTTTAGCACTATGTAAGACTAGAGGCCTAATGGGTAGGGAGGATGCTTTTTTGATTCTCTTCCTTGCCACATTAGAGGGATTAGCTAATAAGTGGTTCAGCCAGTTTGCTGAAAACCATTTTACCACTTGGGATGTGATGAAAGATGCTTTTAAAAATCAGTTCCAGCATGGCAACACTGCGGAAATTATCATAGAAGAGCTAGAAAATTTAAGATTAGGTCCAGGAGAAAAGTTCCCGGAGTTTGTGACTCGGGCCAAAGCACTAATGGCTAAATTGCCAGATCCACCCCACGATTTTTTTGTCAAGAAATGGTTGGCTAAGCCCCTACCAGTGGCCACCCAATGCAAAATAAAGGAGTTAGTGCTACCTACATCCTCCATAGAGGAGTTCATCAGCACAGCCACACGCTTGGAGCAGATAAGGTACCAGTATGGAGCAACCTCTTCCCAACCAACATATGGTACAGAAATGGAGGATCCAGTGATACAGCTAAGGAAAGAGTTGGAGGGCTTAAAGAGAAATAAGCCCTACAAAGAGGAAGAGAATGTTGTTGCTCAGTTGAGAAGGGAGATTGAAGCACTAAAGCTCCAAAAGGAGGAGGAGGCCCAGGCAGAGGAATTGGGTCAGATGCGACAAGAGTTGCAGGAGCTCAAAGGAGGTGGCATCAAGAGTGGACTTTGGTGTTCCATGTGCAGCAAGCAAGGTCACATAGTAAGTGAATGTCCTCTGTTAAGTGTGACTTGTCAATTATGCAGGAAGGTTGGCCATGAGGCCCATGAATGCCAATCAAGAGGAATGTCTGCAACGACATACTGGACACAAGGAGGACCCCCAACACCAGCAAATGTGATGGCTACTGCACCAAATCAAGGTAACAACTATAATCCTAGACAGAGGAATAACTTTGGAAATGGGCCTAGGAGGCCAATTATCTGTTTCAGATGTGGAGAATGTGGGCATTATCAAAGTAGGTGCACCCTACCAGAAAATGTCCCTCCCTGCAGGAACTGCCCTGATGCAAGAGACCATTATACAAATTGTTGTCCTAAGAATCAAGCCTCTTCCTCCGGGCCCCACATTCAAATGATTTCTGTGCACAAGGAAGAAGTGTGTGATCCAATCAATGAACCATCTCCATCTACCAGGGTGGTGCAATTAGAAGAAATAGAATCTTTGACTGTGCAGACAAGAAGCAAGGGGAAGGCTCAAGCAGAAATAGGACAAGAATCAAAGATTAAGGAAGGGAATCAAAATAGAGAAACATCTGAAGATAAAGTCAACACAGGTGTGGGTTCAAGTCAAAAAGGAGATCTCATATGCACCAGTGATGCCATTGGGCATGCCTTCAACAGGGCTCATGAGGAGTTTTATAAGTCAACTGGAGCCCATGCTCTCAAGGAATCAGAGGCTTCAAAACTACTCAAGTCCATGAAAAAGGAGGTTAGTATTTTTGATCTAATAAAGATGGATGGGAAATTCAGGTCAGAGTTATTGCAGATAATTGATGAAGCTTCCACTACAAGTTTGGTGGCAAAGACGGCGGTTTCACATAAAGGAAAAATTGTAGGGGAAGCACCCCTTACAGATTATAAAAGTCCTCGGCTTACAGTATCAATCAAGGGTCATGAATTTCAAGGAGTTATTGTGGATGGTGGTTCTGGCATTAACTTGATGCCTGAACATACAATGGAAAAGATTGGACTCCACCCTTCAAAGCCTGCACATTTCACTGTTACTTTGGCAGATCAGAGCAAAGTAAGGCCCTTGGGAGTGATCCCAAAGGTTCCACTTGAAGTACAAGGTAATCTATTCATTCTGGATTTTGTGGTTTTAAGATTGCCCCAGGTTCAAGGAGGATTTCCTCTCTTAATTGGACGACGATGGCTGAGGCATGCAAGTGTCATTCATGATTGGGGCAAGGACACTATGTGGGTACAAAAGAAAGGGCAGGAGCTGACACAGATTCATTTAGAAGAGGGCCCAGACAATCAAGGAAACACTAGTATGATGCAAACAGTTGGCATTTGCATGGAAACAGAATCGGAGGATCAACCCCAAATAGATTTTGAGGAAGAAGAGGATATTCTAAATTGGCTCCAAGCAGGAAACTCTTCCTCTTGTTTTGGAATTTTTCTTAATAATTCTTGCACGATTGAAGGTTATGATGAAGATAAGGAAAAAGTCCAGGTTGATGGATTGGGAGAGCCCATCACAGACCACAGAAGGGGCAGGAAGACACCCCTCAAATGCAACTTGGAGGAGGATATGACAACCACAGATAAAGAAGTTTCTAAAGCTAAAGGCAAGGTAAAAAATTCTAGTGAAGAATGGTCTTTCCCAATTCAAGAAATCCCTGCAGGATGGATGTAGGACAAGGAGGAACACATTGAAGTCCAAAATACACCTGCTTATGAAGCAATGTACGAAAAGCTAGTAGAAGAAGAAAAGGAAGCAGATGCACACAAAGATAATATGGTAGAGAGAAATCCTGTCCAAGAAATACAATTAGGCACTCAAGACAATAATCGGCCAGTTTTGGTGGCCACTTGGTTGTGGAGCCACTCAGGGCTCCTTGAAAAGGTAAAATCATTCTTGACCCAGTATGTAGATGTTTTTGCCTGGCATTATAAAGACTTAGAAGGAGTGCCTGCAACTTATGGAGAGCATAGAATCCCTCTGGTTGATGGAGCCAAACCCATAAGAGGAAAGAGTTATAGACTTAATCCAAAATATGCTGAAGCTTTCTATGTGGAAATCCAAAAGATGGAGGATGCAGGAATCATCATTCCTGTTGAACACTCAGAGTGGCTCTCACCTATGGTTATAGTACCAAAGAAGAATACTAATAAAATCAGAATTTTTGTTGACTTTAGAGCACTCAACAAGGTGACCATTCCAGATGATTTCCTAATGCCTTTTGCAGAACAGGTCATTGAAGAAGTGGCTGGGCATGCATTATATAGCTTTATGGATGGATTCAGTGGCTATAACCAAATATCAATACATCCAGAGGATCGTGACAAGACTGCTTTTATCACACCTTGGGGAACATATGTGTATGTAAAAATGCCATTTGGGCTCAGAAATGCTCCAGCCACCTTTAACAGAATGGTCAATCTCATTTTTGGCCCCCTATTGCTGGAATCACTTAGTATCTTCATGGATGACTTCTCTTCGTTTTCAGGATCTCACAAAGAAACTCCTCTAGATTGTTTGGACCACCACTTGAGGCAACTGCAGAATGTTTTCAAAAGATGCAGGGAGACTAAGTTAAAGCTCAATCCAAACAAATGTCATTTCCTTGTGACAGAGGGAACTCTCTTAGGACATGTGGTGTTGGCTAAAGGTATGGCCCCAGATCCCGACAAAATCATTTCTATATTAAAGTTGCCTAAACCTAAAACCCCTAAAGAGATTCAGAGTTTCTTGGGGCATACTGGATGCCATAGAAGGTTTATAAAAATGTATGCAGAGATAGCCAGACCTCTGGCTAGACTTATAGGTAAGGAAGTACCTTTTAAATGGGAAGAAGAGGAGGAAAAAGCATATCAAACATTACGGTCAAGGTTAGTGTCTGCTCCTATTTTGGTCACACCTGAGTGGTCAAAAATCTTTCATATACATGTCGATGCCAGTGCCTATGCAGTGGGGGCAGTTTTGACCCAACCTAGTGAAGAATTTAAAGTGGACAGACCAATTCAATATGCCAGTAGAATCTTGACCAAGGCTGAAAGGAATTACAGTACTACAGAAAGGGAAGCCCTAGCAATGGTCTTTGCTGTCCAAAAATTCTGTCATTACTTACTGGGAGTAAAATTTATTATTATAACTGATCACCAACCACTAAAATACCTACTCAATAAACCACAAGCCACGGGTAGAATATGGAGGTGGTTATTGTTGTTCCAAGAGTTTGATTTTTCTGTAGTCCATAAACCAGGTAAAGAAAATGTTATGGCGGATCACTTATCCAGAATCAATATGATGAATCAAACTAGTGGAATCAATGATGACTTTCCAGATGCTCATCTGTTTGCTATACAAGCTCAAGGTTGGTATGATGACATCAAAAATTTCATTAAAACTGGGTTGTATCCAGAAAAGGCTAGTGCTGTACAAAAGAAGAGACTGCTAATCAAGAGTAGACCATATACCTTCATTGAAGATAAATTGTATAGACAGGGCAAGGATGATCGGTTCAGGAAGTGTTTGGAAGAAGAAGAAGTGAGGGAAGTCCTTCACTCTGCACATGAAGGAACAGGTGGTGGGCACCTTCCAGGACATATTATGAGTCAGAGGATACTCGATGCTGGTCTATGGTGGCCTACACTATTTAGGGATGCAGATGAATGGGGAAAGGCATGTGACATTTGCCAGAGGTGTGGACCTAAGCCAACAAAGCAGAGACATAACCCCTTGGTTGTTTCCACTTCCTGGCAACCATTTGAGAAGTGGGGGCTAGATTTTGTAGGGCCCATCTACCCTCCCGCAATTCCAAAAAGAGAAAAATATCTCTTGATAGCTATAGATTATGCGACAAAGTGGGCTGAAGCTATTGCCTCCCCCGATTGCACTGCCCAAACTGTTGCCGATTTCATTTATAGTAGCATCATTTGCAGGTTTGGATGCCCACTTGAAATTTGTACAGATCAGGGTACACATTTTGTCAATAAGGTCCTGCAAGAAATTTTTAACAGGTATAGAATTCTACATAGGACCTCTTGTGCTTACTATCCAAGAGCAAATGGACAGGCTGAGTCGACAAATAAGGTTTTAATCTCAATGTTAAGAAAGGAGTGTATGTTGCAGCCCACTTCATGGGGCATTGCTTATCAAGGTACACTGTGGGCATACAGGTTAGCCTACAAAGAGGCCACAGGATATTCTCCATTCCAGCTAGTTTATGGCATATTGCCCATTGAGCCCTTTGAATTTTTACATGGTTCACCTAAGATTGCATTCATGCAGGGCAAGAAGGATTGTGAGGTCTCTCAGAGGCTCGGAGCACTACATAAAGTGGAGGAGATTCATCTACTAGCAACGAAACAATTGATAAAGACTCAGATAAAGAGGAAGGAGGCACACGATCGCCATCTATGGAACAATAACATTGAAACAGGCATGTTAGTTCTTCTCCATAGACCTCATCTTCATACACAACTGAGAGGAAAATGGCTTCCACATTGGGAAGGACCTTATAGAGTCAAAACAATGCTGAATTGGGGTGCTGTGGAGTTAGAGACGCTGAAAGGAGAGGCCTTGCCACTGGTCAACATATCAAGGCTCAAGGCCTATCATCAACACACTTGAAGAAGTATGGATCACCTGGAACTGCAAAATCTATCCAGGTTGTACATAGCTTTCTCATCATAATTTGCTCAGTTTTAGTAGTTTTCTTTATCATTTTCATTCTTGATATTGGGGTTTTTAGCAAAACTAGAAGGCATTCCATAAGCTCTCCAAAAGTAAAACTTTTGGGTAATTTTGGAAATTTTTCTAGCATTTTTAGCATTTTTCTCGCATTTTTATTGGCATTTTTATCCCTTTCCGATGTCATTTTCTTGCCAAATTTGAGGAATAAAGGAAGTTCCCGGTAGGTTTGCTTGCAAAATTGTAGCTTAAACCTGTAGCAAAATTTTTGAGAATTTTTTTACAGTTTTTTAGAAATTTTTTGCAGTTTTTCTGGATTTTTTATGTATTTTCTTTGATTTTTGAGACAATTTATATAAAAAAAAATTATATTAAAAAAAAAAAAGAACGCCATAGGGGGCGTTTTCTCTTTCTGCACCAAAGAAAAAAAAAAAAAACCCCCCCCCGCCCCCCCGGCCCCACCGCCCAGCCCCCCCCCCACCCCCCCCCCCCCTCGCCCCCCCCGGCCCCCCCCCCGTTCTGACAGCCCCCCCACCAATTTTATTTTTTTCTCTTTTTTTTTAATTTATTATTATTTATTTTTTGTTTTTTTATTATTATTTTAATATTTTTCTTTTTATTTTTATTTTATTCTTTTATTTATTTTGTTTTTACTTCATCTGGGCGTTCAAAAAAAAAAAAAAGGGAAACACGTTTTTTCTAATTTTTATTATATATATAATTTAATTTTATTATTTTTTTAAATTTTAATGGCTAAAAGCTTTTGGCTCTGGATCGTGCCTCGGTTGGCCGGTTTTTACAAAATTAGGGTCATTTTCATGTTTTTTGGCACCTCTGGACTCAGTTTTTGGCTTTATTTTTCCAAATTCCCACAATTTCTCTGAGTTTTGGTCCAAACCCTCATTATTTGCACACATTTATCACATGTTTTTAATTATCCACATTGTCCACATGGTCTATTCTCACCTTATCTTTCCTTATGTTTAATAATATTCCATCTGTACCCTCTGTAGCCCTCCAATTTGATCCTTTTAGCCCCCCTCCAGGCCTTGATTCCTACTTCCAACCCCTCCCTTTACCAATCTGCCCAGCCACATCCTTCACCCTCCCTGCCCCATCCATCTTCATACCCTCAGCCCTCCCTTCCCATTCCATTCTAACCTCTCATTGCCCCTCTTTTGCTTTTCCCTAATAAAATCCCACTTCTCGTTCTTTTCTGGTGCTTGTTCTGGTGGAATTGGTTGCTGCTCAGATGTTCTCTTCAAGTTGTTGCAGCTCTATTCTCATGGGGTCCTCTATGTTCAAAGTTTTGGCTGTAGCTCTCCAGGACGGAGAGCACATTAGGTGGTGGGCAACTGTTGAGCCCATAAAAGTCATGTTGGTCAAAGTTAACTACAGTCAAAGTCAATTGGTCAAAGTCAACTAGTCAAAGTCAACAAGGTCAAGGTCAAAGTCAACAAGGTCAAGATACCATTGCAGTTAGGAGCGTACGTGATCAACACACTCAAATCAAGGCAAGGGCCATTCTTGGACCAATCTTAGAGAAGCAAGAGAGCATAGCCTAAGAGAGCAAGAGAGAGAAGTGCAAGAGTCACCAGTGCGACGACGCAGAGAAGTGGAAGTGAAGGAGTGCATAGGGAGTGCCTAAGGGATTGTGCAGAGTGTGCTAAGCTAGTCCCCCAAGTATCTCAAGGTCCCATTGCAGTGGGCGCGTGCCGACAGAAGGTATTCACTCCTCCCCCTTTGTGGAAGCTTGGTGCAAGGTGTGTACAAGGATAAGCTTGAAGCAGGTGGAGGTCTGGTGCAGAGGAGGCCGGCGACAAGAAGACTTTGGGATATTTCGTATTTTGTAATTGGGCATTCTGTGGGATTGTGCACAGAGGTATTGGCTTGTCTTGTACTTCAAACCTTGTAATTGTCTTACTGTAATCAATCGGCAGAAGCTTCCAGGTGTATTTTTTTCTTCTTGTTTCTTCCCCTTTTCTCCTACAAACCCTGAAACTCCTTCTTGTCTAAGAATCCACCAACAATTGGGTAGGTTCAAAGGAAGATAGGAGATCAAAATGAGGTTATGTGTTCATGATAGGAAGCAAACCTATCACATGGAGCTCAAAGAAATAACCTACTGTCGCACTTCCATCTATGGAGGCCGAATATAGAGGATTAGCTTTTGCCACATGTGAAGCAATGTGGATTAAAAAGCTTTTGGCTGATTTTGGAGTGCAAGTTGGAACCATCTCTATATACGGTGATAACATGTGAAGTATTTACTTGGCAAGCAATCCTATGTTTCATGCAAGGAGCAAGCACATAGAGGTCCAATACCATTATGTAAGGGAGAAGGTATTGAGCAAAGATGTGGAGATAAAGTTCATCATAACCAAAGAGTAGGTTGCAGACATGTTTACAAAGTTCTTGGATGCTTCTAAACTCAAAGGTTTTTCAAGGATGTGATAAATTTCCAGGACATGGATGAAGATAACTCCCAAATAAGCTTGAGGGGGAGTGTTGAAGATAAATGCACAAGCTCATTTTCATATGAGCCATGCTTGGATAAATTTACCAAATATAAAGATAAAGAAAAAGTAGAGAAAAAAAAGGAAAAAATAATAAAAGAAAAAGTCTAGTCAAAATTCATGATGAGTAAGAGATACAATATCTTGCCTTATAGTTAGTAGCATGTATCGGAGAAAGTGGTGAGTTAAGAAGAAGGCACAAACTTCTTCACATGCTCATTCATTATAAAAGTGAAGTTGGAGCACATTCAAAACAAGGAGAGAAAGAGGCAAGAGATCCCAGTAGTCGGATCTATCCATTTGGTCATTTTGTCTTCCCTTAGACTCCTTCCAACCGCACGTCAATTTGTACATAGCTCTATTGTGGAGCTCATATCTCAGTGTATATGTAACCATTTCTTGCGTTTAAACATTCATTGGAAATCTTATCTTGTGCACTTTCTGCATACCAAATATCCCATTGAAATCTCATACACTTTCTGAGATATTAGTGAAAGAGTGAAGTCAAGGTTTTCAGTATACCTATGTAGACAAGTAGTCTATTTTGGTCGGTTAAGTTTCCCAAACAAAACATATCAATTGCTTGATGTTTGTCTTGTTGGAAAGATCTTGGCATCTACTTTCAGTGTCGCAAATATCACACTCATAAGTTTTATATTATGTGAGATATCTATCAGAGAGTAAAGTCCAATTTTATAGTGTACTTATGTGTGCATGTGGTCTATTTTGGTCAGTTGCATTTCCTGACCAAGAATCATTCAAATTACTTGCTTTCTATCTTGTTGGAATGCTATTTATGTCTGCTTTCTCTGTACCAAGTATCGTTCTCAAAGGATATATATTCAGAGACTTATCAGTCCGAGAGTGAAGCTCAGTTCTTTAGCATACCTATGTGGATAGGTAGTTCATCTTTGTCAGTTGTATTTCTTAATCAAAACTTGTTCAAATTAAGTTATCTATAGCTTTTTAGAAATCTTTCTTTGTCTACTTTGATTGAGTAAAGGCTCAAGTCCATTTGAGTTTTGTATTAAGAGCAGCAAGCTATCTAAGGTGTAGCTGTTTGTCCAAGTGTTGGACATACAAGGTTTCACTACACATTTCTGTTGCGCATAGGAGAAGTCATTCTCCACAGTGATGTGTGTGAACACTCTAGGACCGCCGGGACACTTTTCCCCTCTTTAGGAGGTTTGTTTCCCCTGGCTTCTATATACGCCTATTGCCCTAATGGGCTACTTATAGTTTTACATTCTAGTGGTAATACATTCAGCATTGTGTGTTGTGCTCCTAGCTTCTTGTTCTTCCTTGTGTTGTTCGCATGCTTCTGAAGATGTCTAACTCCAAAAAGCAATGGCCTCTTGCCACACTAGACATAGCCGAGTAGTCACCATGTGACTGAAGGTCTTAAAAAACTCATCAGTGAGGCCATCTAGTCTCGAGCTTTTGTTATTAGGGAGAAAATCAATAACTTCAAGAATCTCATAATGTGAAATGGGGGCTTCAAGAAGAGGCTTCATATTTTGTAAAATTTGTTTCATTGTTACTCTAGAGATGACCATCATTCAATCCCATCTGTGAGGAAAAAGAAGCATGGAAACCCCCAAACATTGGGTAAAGTGATTCAAAATCACTTTATCCATCTTACAATTAGCCCCATTGATGTCCATCATGAAAGAAATCGCTTCCTTGGATTGCATCTTCGTGAGGATATCTATTTGTCTATCTGTCTATCTAGCAGAAGGAATGCTTTTCTCATCTCATGTATCAACTGACCAGGTACACTTCAAAATAGTGCTAAAAAACAACTCCATGTTTCTAAGTCTTTCACTTTTTAATAACTATATAAATATGTCGAATACATAAATGATAACAAGTTACGAGATTCTCAAAAGGTTTAGAAACCTTATTCCTACATATTTTTGCATTTCAACACATTTAACATCTTTATACAAAGACATCCATCTCTCTCTCTCTTTCTCTCTCTCTTTCTCTCTCTCTCTCTCTCCCTCTCTCTCTCTCTCTCACACACACACACAAAGGATTCCTCTCACATGACTATCGGGTGCCATAAATATAGAAGTATCCCCACTTTTCACAATGGAGTGTGGTAAGAACTCTATCTGCTCGAGAATTGCATTTTCTTAGTATCTGTCCAACTATAATTCCTCAAATACGCAAAACGGTGCAACGAAATCTCCGAGTTTATATTAATTATTATCAAAGTACATTAACAAAAGACAAAATTATCATCAAATTATCACCAAATTATCGTCACCACCAACGCAAGTGTTTTCTACCATATTAAGGCTAAGGTTCGGTTGGAGTGACTTGCCTCACAAAAAAAAGAATCATTTTTATAGCGAGTCCACACACAATATTGCAACTTTATTGTGCGTAATACCTCCGCTCATATGAACTACCTACACATTGTGTGACCATGCAGCTGTGGCCCTAGCACCCACACAGAGGAGACAAAGGTGACCAGAGCCCATGCATTGTGGCCTCATAAGCACTCTTATAGAACCTCTTTTCATTGAAGCAATTGAGTCTCTAAGATCTTGATAACCAAATCCAAGAGCTTTTGCACACATAAGCTGCATTTACAGACCTTGATAATGCAAGTTATTAAACTCCAAATGGTTAGTCCTACTAGGAGAACCAATGCCTCGAGGACAACAAAGCTATGACCTTCATTAGACATACAGAGGTAGACACCTACTCACTTATAAATGTTCTTCTCTCAGAATATGCAGAGAATTGAAACCAAATTTGAGCTAGCCTTAGAGGACTTGATTAGCTTTCTAAAAAACTAAAGATTACAAGAATACGTGGGATCTACCATTAGGATCGATTTTTGTGTACATAGAGTTGAAAAGCATCCTTACAAGTTAGGAATCACTTTTCCTCAATTATAGGCTTTTAATCATATCTATGGTGTTAAAATAGAAGCTATTGAGAGGGGATTCAAATGGAGAGTTGATCTTGAAATCTCATGCTTGAAGTGTTGCTTTAGATAGCTCCTAGTGGCATTCATTAGATGGTCCAATTATGACTAAGGTTGAAGCTTGAATTTGAACACTCCTCCTAAAGCTTCAAGCTCCACTTCCTTAACCTAGCTATGAAAATCCAATGTTTTTCTTGAACTTTGTTAGCTACATTGAGTCAAAGCTTTGGTGAACATGTTAGCACATTGGTCCTTGGTACTTATATGTGACACTTCAGCCTCTTTAGATGCAACCTTCTTTCTGATATAATGATAGTGTAGCTTTATGTGTCTGCTCTTAGTATGGAGCATGGGATCTTGTTGACTTTCCACCAAAGAAGATAATTAAAAAAATATACATGGGATCATGTCGACTTTCGACGGTAATAGGTACTACGAGGACTGCGAACGCCATGTATGGAGTAGATGATAGTGTAGAAAAATACATGGCTAAGCTTGCTGCACAAGGTTTTTCTCAAATTGAAGGTTTCAATGTTCAAGAGACATTTGTTCCAAGCTCGCTTGACAATGTTTTTAGTCGTACTCGCAATAGCTAGGCACAAAACGTAGGCCATTTTTTCAATGGATGTCAAATCCATATTTCTAATGGAAATATCGAGGAGGGAACATATGTTTCTCAACCACAAAGGCTTCAAGAAAGCTCCAAGAGCTTCGCACCAATGGATCGATAGGCTTTGAAATAAATACTTTTGATCCTAAGTTGTATTTTTTGAAGAGGATAGTAAGCTAGTTATTGGCATCTTGTATGTAGATGGCTTGACCATTACAATATATTTTGGATCATTCTTTCAACAAACACGTATCAATATTGCAGTATAATTTCAAATTATAGACTTACTTCTATTTTAAATGCCTCGCAAGTGTGATTTTTGGCAAAGGTTCACAATAGAAATATGCCACAAAATCCTAAAAGCAATTGGAACGATGGGGTACAAAACAATTAGAATTCTTATGGAAGTAGAACATACGAAATCTCTAGATGCAAAAAACTGTAGTGAACTTCTTAAGATATATTGCAGGAACCATAGATAATGATACTCTTTGCACTTTAGTTGATACTCTTCAAGGGTATTGCAACACAAATTTGGCACGAAGTTTCGTTTTTCATTGAAAAACTAGACCCTATATTTTCTATGTGATTGGAGTTTTAAGCAAGATCTGCAGCAAAGGAAAGGAAAGGCATTGGAATGTTGGTATGCATCTCTTAAGATATTTTGCAAGAACCATAGATAATGGTATTCTGCAACACAAATTAGGCAGGAGATTGTGCCTCCTGAAAATCCGTTTTTTGGCTTATATACATTTTCTTGGGTAAGCAAAAAAAAAAAAAGAGACTATAACACTCTTGTCCATTGAAGTAGAATTAATAGGAGTGTTATATTAAAAAATATTCTTTTTATATCCGCTAGTTGCGTCACAAAAAAAATAAAGCTAAAATAGTGGCAGTGTGTGCTTTCACTCTTCATAATTTACTTCATATCCAATGTCCAATATTCATGTGCGTAGCCTCACTAGTTGGATATGGCATATCAGAAACATACTCAAAAAAGAAGAAGAAGAGAGACTGAGTCTAAAAGAAAAATCACTAACGTTAATGGAAACAAAACTATGAGTAGTAAGTATAAAAATCAATAGTCATTATGGGTAATTGCATCCAATCGGCACACTCCAAATGCCTCCTTTTAAAGGGAATGTGTGAAACTGTGCATACGTTTTACAAAGTAAAAAAAAAAACAAAAGGAAATTAGACACATAAGAATGATTTATATCTTTCAGATAATATAATAAATATTACAATTCTATATTGAAATTTCTTTCCGAAGAAACCTTTAGCTAATTTATTTATTTTTTTAAGAGAGACAACAAATGCAATATGAAGGGGGAAACAAAGGAGTCCTAGAAGCATTTCGTCCCATACTAGGGGACCCAAAAGTTATACATGGTGGAGCAACCGTGATTATTTTTTCATGCCCTTCATCAAAAGGAAAGGAGCTGTTGTCAAGAACAAACACCTACCTATGGTGTTTAAAAGGTGGGGGATTTTTAAAGTTTCCATTTCTTCCACCTAGGAAGCCTACAAACAACTATATGGACCACCCCTTGGGAGACTTGCAAAGCTAATAGTGCATCTTTCCTTGCAAAGCTAATAGTGCATCTTTCCTTCCAAACTTTTCAAAGGGATTTTCTTCTTATCATGTTTTGCTAGAGATCCGCTTCTTATCGTGTTTCGCTAGGTATTCACTTCTTGTCAAGTTTAGCAAGGCCGAAGAATAGCCAATCAGCTCATTAAGAAAGAGCTTGCTTCTAATTGAAAAGTTGACCCAACATGGTGATTATATTGGAAATTATTTTCATTATTAAAAAAAATGGAGGTTTGTCAAGTATGCACTCCCCCGAGCTTTAACTTTGAAAGAACAACTATACAGATGAATGTGCATAGTATCTGTTAGACATCCTCTTATCCCACAAAGTAGAGTTAGACAAAGTCACAACTGATTACAATTGGTTTAGACTAGCCAAATCTATTACATGTCCATCCCGAGTGTTGACTATGAAAAATCTGCCTCAAGAGGCTAGTGCTTAACCAACCCACCTATGGGACATGGACAATTATTCTCATTATTACCATTATGTTTTTTCCTAACGAAAGTTCGACAATAGCCAACTCTCCGAGACTTTAATTCATTGAAAGAACAATTATACAAGTGAACAGGACTAGCACCCATGGAACCCCCTGAATCCCACAAAGCAATTCAGTTTATAGAGTCAGATTATTCAGGGTCATGGAGAAGTCAAGTTCAACGTAGTCACAGTCCTACATGCCCAGCTTTGTGTGTTTCCCAAAAAACGTTACTACTGCTCTACCAAGCCTCACTCTTTCACGACATGTTGATGTTTTTTCGTCATTGGCGAGTACTTAGCATTTCAATAATAGTCTTAACTATGTAACGATCTTTCTCTACTGAATGAGGAGAGGGAATTTTTTTAACTAGACCATAGTTTCTCAACCATGATTTTTTTAAGTAGACCATAGTTTCTCAATCAAGAATGGCCCTACTCAATGATCCTGAAAATGGAGTCTTCTGTTGACTCATTCAGTACGCCATTAACTATGCTAGAGCTACTATTCTGCATTCAATTGACTGGAATAGTCGTACCAAAAGATATTTCGTACCCAATCTAACATTAAAAGCGATATAAAATATAAAAAAAACTATAAATTAGAGTGAACAGTTTGAGATTAAACCCAATCCTTGGTCTGCTACAATATATCAGGCCTGTTTGTTTGTATGAAGAGCTGCTACAGTTGTACTATGGCCCATGGAATCCAACAAAGCTGTATGAGTCTGAAAGAAACATGGGAACACACGTTTGAATCATGTAGATAGCACTCCTAAATTTTAATATAGAAAGATATTATGTATGTGTCTGTTGTACCCAATCAAGAGAGAGAGAGAGAGAGAGAGAGGGAGAGCGAGAGAGATTCAAAAACCATCAACACTCAAAGAAGTTGTACCGAGATTCTTTCCTAAGTCATTATCAAAACATACGTGAAACATAAAAAAATCGTTTTTTTTTTAATATTATTATTTTTGCATTATGGCTTCTGCTTTGTCCTTTTCTGCACTCACCATAAATAGGTCGGTTTGTGACTTCTTTTTCTTCATATGCAATAATAATACTGTGGGCTGGATCTTATCATATCATATTCCTCCACCATGAGAGCACATCTCTCACTAGTTTTGTCTTCTTTTGCATGAACATTCCACCCTATCTATATCACTAGTCTATCCAAGTAAGACTTCAATCACTCTGAGTGATTGACGTTATGCAGAGTAGGAGTCTTCTTCCCATGGTCCCTATAAAGCTATGAGTGATTCCTCAAAGCTATGAGTGATTCTTCAAAGCTATGCAGAGTAGGACTCTTCTTCCCATGGTCGCTAGAAGGTAGGAACAATCCAAAGGTCACTGAAAAATCACGTTATAACTGACCAGTTCGCATACAATGCGGCTTTGGACAAGCTCTTTTCGGGTGATTTTATCCTTCCTGCTTTAAAGATGCACAGAACCTATGCTCATTCACATGTATTGAATCTTTCAGATTGTCTCAAGGTAAAAGAGTGTACTACAAATTCAAAATATTTATGGATAAACAACATTTTTAGAAGCGCTTGCTCTCGGGTTGTCATGCGTTGCTTTCTGTGCAAAACCTTTTCCTTCTCACTTGAATGAGTAAGATAGCCAATATTTCTCCATTTTTTGTCATCTTATGTTTGTTGGTTCCATACTTTTGTGACTCCAGCTTCTGCTAATTCTCAAGGATCGTTTTGAACTTTCAGAACCGCTGATTTGTTCAACCAGTATCACGGTTTATATGTGACGCAACAACCAATTCAGAAGGCAACCGCTCTCCTCTGAATCCATGCTCTTCATTGAGCTTTTCTTTAGCCTCTGTGTAGAGGAGGTTGTTGTCATCTGGTTTTCATCTAGCTCTTCACATGAACATTTTTGTATTTCCTTCATGTAAAATGTTTGTAGATCCCTCAAACCCTTTCTTCATGTCCCTCCAAATTTCTTGACGTACCTCCAATATCGTTTTTAATGTTAGATTGAGTACACAATGTCTTTTAGTATGACTTTTCAAGTCAATTGAATGCAGAATAGTAGCTCTACCACACCAGAATACAAGCCATTGTTAATGCCATACTGAATGCGTCAACAGAAGACTCCATTTTTAGGATCATTGAGTAGCGGCATTCTTGGTTGAGAAACTATGGTCTAGTTAAAAAATTTCGCTCACCTCATTAAGCAGAGAAAGATAGTAGAGCACTTCCCTGTGCATGTAGATCGTTACATAGTTAAGTCTATTATTCAAATGCTAGGTAGTCCCCAATAACGAAAAAACATTAACATATCGTGGAAGAGTACGGCTTGATAAAGAATGTAGTAATATTTTCCGGGAAACACACAAAGTTGGACATAGACGACTATGACTACGTTGAACTTGAGTTCTCTAGGACCCTGAATAATATGACTCGACAAACGGAATTTCCTTGTGGAACTCAGGGGGTCCTATGGGCGTTGGGCCTGTTCACTTGTAGAGTTGTTTTTTCTATTAGTTAAAGTATGGGAGAGTAGTCTAGTTTCGAACTTCTTTTTGGAAAAAATAATAATGGTAATAATGAGGATAATTATCCATGTTCCATAGGTGGGTTGGTTAAGCACTAGTCTCTTGAGGCGGAGTTCTTGTGTTTAACCCTAGGTTAGACATGTAATGGTTTTGGCTAGTCTAAACCAATTGTAATCAATTGTGACCTTGTCTAACCCCTGCTTTGTGGGATAAGAGGGGTCTTGTGGATACTATGCCCATTCATTGTTGGAACAATTCCATGGCAAGTCCAAGTGATGGCTTCAGTCATCAAAAGACCTAGAGACTTGAAGGAAATGTCTAGTCTTTGTAAAGTTCACTTGTGAACTACCTCTTGTAATTTTTGAAGTCTTTACTTGATGTAAAAGTAAAACAAATCTAAAGTGGTTGAGTCCACTTGATGAAAAAAGGAAATTAAAGAGAAGCCACGAATTCATGATTGAAAGTAGTCGGAGAATCAAATCAACTACAAACAGATTGGAGAGTGATTTTAGCTGAGATTCAAATTAAAATTTGGGCTCCAAATACCACTATAAAAACATGACCTTCTGGTCGTGTTTTTTTAGATCTCCATGAGCTGAGCTTTATGCCATATCAAAGTGTGGGTTCAAGGCACACATATGTATCAGTAAGTCCATTGTACATTACAATCAAAATACTTTCATTTTTATGATCATTTGAGTTCATATCTTCATGTTTTTGTGAGTATATTGTTCACTGCCATATCTCTCATTTTTCTCAGTCATATTGCAGAGATGATTTCTCTGAGGTTGGTGCATCATTTTCAATGAATTACATTGGTAACGTTTGCTGCTTATGTCTACTACATATTCTTAAAATTTCATTGCAATTGGAATTTTCAACCTTGAGATATGTTCATTTGAAGTCGACTATATCTATTCATATTCTACTTCTCTGTCACCACTCCATCACAACAATCATTTTCTCTGAGTTGGTTCTCAAGGTGTAGTTCATCATTTTCCATGATTCAAAGTTTGATAGAACCAGCATGCTATCTATTATAGTCCTACAAAATTTCATAAGCCTTGCATCTTGTAATCTCAAGATATTATCATTTCTCTGCTCACGGGTCTGACTACTACTACAACCCATGAAAATCGGGATGGTGCTATAGCTTGCTAAACACTTTTCTCTTTATGTAGCCGATCATCTTTGATGATATCACTCATGATTGTTAGCTTACTAAGTTAATAAGAGTTCCCCAAAAGGAATTAATTCAATTGCTGTTGTGGCCAAAGCATTGTTGAAAACATTGGACAGCTGTATAAACAAAAATAACAAGTTTTTTCTTCTTGAATCTACTCTAACTTATTTGTTTTGATTCATCTTTTTGAGAGTGATCTTCCAAGGTACATAGGTTGTCTAATAAATCCCTTGGCAAGCTAAAAGGGCCCACTACATATCCGTGTAGTTTATTTGGTTGGTGTAGTGCAAGGTTTTTGTAGCACCACTTCATCTTCTCCAAGTTCAAATCCATCTCTTCACAGTGGTATCAGAGCAAGGTTGGACAACATGGGAGATGGATGTCCTTCATCAATTGACAAATCGGATAGAGGTAACTACTGAGCCTAGTCATTAAGGATGGATGTTTATCTTCAAGGTAGGAATTTATATGGTTATGTAGCTAAGATGAAGTTATGCCAAGTTTTAGGAACAAAGGTCAACAAACACAAGAAGAGCAAGAAAGATTGAGCACATGGTGCTCCAAGGATGCACTTGCAAGGTCTTATTTCCTCAACTTGATCTTGGATTTTTTGTTGCCTCACATTAGATGTTGTAAGACATCTCAGGAAGTGTGGAATGGACTTGAAGCCTTCTTCTCTTCAAGTACAAAGGCTAGAAAGCATCAACTATGGCTGGACTTCACAACTCTCAAGAAATCTCCCAAACAAAATGTGACTAATTTTGCCACAAAGTTCAAGGACATAGCAGATCAGTTCCGAAGCATTGGAGAGGTAATAGATGAAGAAAAAATCGTAAGATAGGTCACAGAAACTATGGATCTATACATGGATATGCATGTACCATAATTCAATACACTCATAGGACAACTACTTACTCAAGAGGCAAAGCTCATCAAGAATGGAGAAAGCTCCAAAGATAACCAATCTTCTCCCTTGTATACTGATAAAAGCACGTCCAAAGAAAACGAAGGAAGAGGAAAGAAAGTGGATGATAAAGTAGGTACACATCAGGCTAACTATGCAGGTAGAGGAAGACATGGTAGAGGTAGAGGCAGAGGAGAAAGGCAAGGCAGAGGGAGATCCCAAGACTCTAATTCATGCTCTTTTTGTGGATTAACTAATCATACAACTAAAAATTGCTTTAGGAATTCCAGGAATCAAAGAGGTAGAGGCTACAATAGAGGAAGTTATGGCTACTCAAGAGAAAGGTTCAAAAATTACCATGGAAACCATAACAATCAAAACCATTCAAAATATCAACGAGACAATAGGGGAAGAAGAGACTTCATTAACTATACAAAAGACTCAAATCAAGAGAACTCATTGTTAATCATGAACATGTCCATGCCACAAGGTAAATTTGATGAACATATTTTCTATATATTGCAAGAGATGATAATGCTCAAGAAGGCCAGCTAGATTATTATGGAGTGATTCAAGATATCTTGAAACTATCGTTTCGGAAGTTTGATTACTTTGTTTTTTATGTGAAATGGTTCAAAGTAGTCACCTCTAGAAGAAACAGAACAGTGAGGCTGGACAAAAGCAGTTTGGTTCAAGTCGACTCCACAAAATTATGGACGGATAAAAGAGATACATTCATACTTCCCGAACACTGTGAGCAAGTTGGTTTTATACCAGATTCGAAAGAACCAGAGTGGCTATTTGTTTTACAAGTTGCCCCACGTAGTAGACAAATTTGTGAGAACATAGATGTAGAAGAAAGTCCATCTGTAGTGGACTCAGAGATTCATTCGATAGTCGAGGAGGAAGAGATCATTGTTCGAGAAGAAGAGGTCATTGAAGAAAATGAAATACAAGATGAAGCAATAGATGATGATCACGAAGAAACTAGCATACCAAGTGATTTAGAAGTCGTCAATATAGAGATAGATATTCTCTGTGCATTGGATCTCCATGAGGATGCTAGAATAGAGGAGGTTTGAATCAAACACTTGTACATACTAATTTTTGTTTATTTTTTTTTCTAAGTTCTTTTGTTTACCATTTCTCTATATTACCTTTATTATCCTATGATAATTATTTGAGTTCTTTTGTTATAGAGCACGATGGGAGATAGTCCTCCAGTCACTCCGAATTCCATGTTAGAGGAGTAGTTCTTATAGTTCATCTCTCAGGTACCTCCTACGTATATGGCTGCTATGTCACAATATTGGATCACTCGTCTTTACACTCCTCTCGGCCTCAGTCCTGGTGGCCTCACTCCTACTCTTCTCACTCTTGCGAGCCTCACTCCCTATAGTGTCACTCTTGTTGGTGTCACTCCTACTGGTGTCACTCCTACCGGCGTCACTCATGCCGGTGGTGCTACTCCCGTCGGAGGTATGTCTCTTAGCTTTATGACTACAGCACGACCATCTTTTCAGCCATCCCCTACTCGCTCTAGTAGTAGACATGTGCGTTCGACACTTCAGCATAAAACAGGTGCTGGCCCGTCTCGTAGGTCTAGGTCATGCTCTAGAATAGGAGGTTTTAGGAGTGGATCTATAGGTAGGTCTGGAGGAGGTGGCTGTTGTGGAGGCAGTGTGACGGACATTGTGTCACCCACCTGTTAAACGTTTCATCGTTACTTCTACTTTCAGACTCAAGCACTTCAAGTTCAGCTGGTTTCGAATCTTCCTAACCGCAATTGTTCTCTTAGCCACGTGGGTCCTTGGGAGTGGTAGGGGTCTGTTAGACAGAGGCCCTGTACTATTTTCCCAAATTAACACACAATCCTAAATGTTATCCCGTTCTTAGCTCAGTGTCCATCCCTGAACAACGGAAGACTGTTCAGTGTACTGGAATTAGAACTTCAGGACTGAGGGTAGCAATCCAGTTACTTAATTTATGAGGAAAATATACTTCAGTAACAATGTCACCTACTTCAGTAACAATATCTACTCTAACAACGTTAGAGTAGATAGGTATACCAACCAGACATTATACCTTAAAGTTACGCGGACTCATCGTATGTTAAACTCGAACAACCAATTTCCTAATAACAAACGGCTAACCATAAACTAACGATGTCCTACTCACATTCAGACCATTACAGCTACTAGTTTTCTCGTGGTCGGAATCAACAGCAAATGTAGACCACGGTATCAAATTTGGTCACTTACAGAAACGCTACCAGACAATTAGTTCGGGACTACTTTTCACGTTCCCTGCTCCGCCGAAGAACTGATAAACAACATACTACACTTGATAACACTCAGAGACACACTCAATCATTACCGAACAGATTCATAACTCTGTAATAAGGTGAGAATAATCGACTAGCCGGAGTACAGACGGAACAGAACAAAGCAGAACTTATCTTCAACAACATACACGCTCACACAAGGCGTTTACAGCCCTCTCAAAACGAGACTCAATCAAACAACACACTGCAATTCCTGCAAACCGGGTGCTCTCCGCTCTTTTTCTCATTGCCTTAAATAGAGGATTTTTTTACAAGAGTGCGCACTTCTGCAGTTACCTGCGCGTTTCCTGAAAGATTCTTTTTTTTTCATTTAAGCTACCTGTCCTCGTACTTTTGTCCTTGTTCGGCGGCCGTCCAACACTTTTACATTTAAGGCACCTGTCCGAGTTCATTTGTCCTTGTTCGGTGGCCCTCTAACACACCTCTACTCCTAGAATGAGTACCTCAGATGTAGGTACGCCATGTGGTATACCACGTGGAACACCACATACACCTTGGGGGGCTCATGACCATGATGACTCCAAGGTGTATAGTATCCGAGATGGAGCTCCGGTGATGGATGCAGCCAAAAAAGCAATGCATGCATGTATAGGACAACTTTGCTCCATAGAGTTTTGACACTCTATCATGTTGAAATGGAGTGAACAAGATAAAGATCGGACGAGTTATATCACAGAGACAATTTATCAGGAGTTCCGACGAGCACATGGGCAGCCTCTTGTTAGTTGAGAGTGGATTCTACACACCGCACGTGAAGTTATGTCCCATCGACGATCCGAGGCTCATGATGCTTTCAGAGCAGGCTTACCAAAGCCTGTATGGTTAGATGCTAAGGAGCGGGATATGATTTGTGATGAGCAGCAGCAGACTCCTAACCGATATCGCTAGTAATGAGATGCCGTAGCCACACATTTAGATACGATTGGATCATCACATTTGGGCAGTGGCGGATATGACACGATGCATCACGAGTTTGTAAGTACCATTTGGTTTATTGAATTTGTGTGTGTTAAGCTTCTCATGTATGTTCCTCTAATGTTTTGTATATTTGATGAAGGAGCTGGTGATGGGTCTGTTGGAACATCAAGTTTACACTATGCTTGAGGTGGATTTGATCTACATCAAAGGCTATCGCGTCGAAAGAATATCCGTTGGAGAGTTCTTTTTCATATGCTCATTTATTGTATTTTTTGAGAATATTTTGATGGCTCATTTACCGTTGTAAAAGCGTTGAGCTTGACACATGTAAAGGTAGAAATATAGAGCCAAAATCCCACGAAATTTTGGTGGTTGAAGTTGCATTCAATCAAGCAAATCAAGTCACCTAAAAGTAGATCAATCAAGATCTTCACTTTTCCTAGATTGTAGGGAAGTGAATTGATTCCCTCCAACAACCATTCCCACCTTCATTTGAATTCAAATTCAAGTTGTAAAATTCATGGAACACTCCTAGAGGCTATATAAGGAGTTGAAATCACTTGTATTATACATGGAAGCAATATACATACACCTGTGACCATCATTGTCTTGCTCCTTCAATTTTCTGCATCATCTTCTTCGCCAACAGTAATCTTGCAGAGGCTGCTGCTCTCTCCGCAGAGCTCCAAATTGAGTGCAAGAGGACTCATTGGAAAGGTATCCGTGTCTAGTTTATGCCTGTACATTTTCAAAGCATTTGGTTCAGCAGATTTGGAGAAATCTTAGTTTTTCTACCTCGGGGTCAATCTCTACGTATTCCTGAAAAATAGGAAGTACCACCGGTGAATGTCGTATTCATTCCTATAGCATATTTTGCTTATTCCTTATACTTTTGTGCATTCCATACACTCAACCCTATGTGTATCACTCCCATAAAAGGAATTTTTCTAATTGTAATCACGCTGGTCGCTATGGGCATTTGAAGTTCATTGTCTCTTCCATAGATAGTAAGTTTTTTGAGCTAGTCGACCCGCGAACCTATCTGTTTTGTATCGACTCATTCTCCTTGATGCTCCAAGGTACATAGTGTGTTTCTTTGCACTTATAGCATGCCTATAAGGTCTATTTGAGTCTCCAAAAGCTCAAGGGCTGGTCTTGTGCCGGTTGGCTTGACCAAACTTCATCGCTTCGAAACGCACTTTTCTACCTTCGACAAGCTTCTCCAAGTTCTTTCAGTGGTATCAGAGCTAGTTCAAGATGGGTGACGGCTTTCCCTCAATGATCGAGAAGCTTGATCGACATAGCTACGCGGCTTGGCAAATCAGAATGGAGGCCTATTTGCAAGGTAGAAATCTTTATGGAATTGTAGCAGGTGATGAAGCTATGCCTATTCCAAGATCTAAAGGAGGACCTACACAAGAGGAGACAGATAAGCTCACACTTTGGTGCGCAAGGGATGCTCAAGCAAGGTCGTACATACTAAACTCTATCTCTCACTTTCTATTACCACATATTAGAGGATGCAAGACATCTCAAGAGACTTGGGATGCCCTGGAGACTTTCTTTTCTGTTAGTACCAAAGCAAGAAAGAATCATCTTTGGAACGAGTTCAACCAAATGAAGAAGACACCTAAACAAACCATCACAAAGTTTGTTACCAAAGTCAAGGAGGTTGCGGATCAGTTAGCATCCATTGGAGAGCTGATTGAAGAAGAGGTCATCATGAGGCAAATTCTCAACGGCATTCGAAGTGATAAGCAATGGCAATCCTTCACGACGGCTTATGATCTCATCATGGATGTGTTAGTATATGATCAATGTCTACCCCTCATGATTGTATGCACATTTTGTAAGGCCCCCTTTATGAGGAGAAGCCAAGCATGCATTACCCAATTGATGGGAATCCCAACTTGAATGTTGGCTGAAGGTCATATTGGACCATGTAAGAGATTATAAGGAAAGGGAGTTATCAAGGTCCCCAATTGTGGGGTCCGGGGCAGCGGTGAGCAGCCCCGGCTGGGGGGTCCAAGGGGGCCAGCGGGCCCCCTGGCTGGGGGGTCCCAGGGGGCCAGCAGGCCCCCTGGTGGGGGTCCGGGGGCAGCGCCCCCGGCGAGACGGTAAAGGGAATATTCCATGGAATATTCCCTGTCGGAGTCAGAAATCATTTATATTTGTTAGGTCGGTTCAACCAGTCTAAGCCGTGTATGGCAATTACGCGGGCGGTGGCCGCCCACGCTCTACCGCCCATGTATAGCCGTCCATGGCAGGCCACCCATGATCCTATATATACATGACTTCTGCACTACCTAAGATTGAGTTGAGCCAGCATACCTCTACCTTGTATCTCCCTATCTAGAGTTGTCTAGATCACCATTTAAGCTCTACCTTGAGAGCGCACGGGTGGACAACGCCATCATCTTTGTACTTGCTGCTAGTAGAAAATTGTTGAGATTCTCCTATATCTGTTATCTTCTCTGTTATTGCTCCTGTGTTATATTGCGTAACTATTGTCTTACATGGTATCAGAGCTGTAAGGTTCGAATAGCTTGAGAAGTATCATTATTTTAGCCTACTAGCAGACTAGAATATCAGTAGATTATTCGAGTGATTACATGATGGCTTCATCATCGAACAGTAGTCTTGGTGCTTCAGCTAATGTTAATGCTGCACCTATTCGAATTCGTCCACCTGCATTCACTGAAGGGAAGCTGGATGGAACCAACTATACACTCTGGAAGCTCAAAATTTCTGCAATTTTGGACTCCTATGAATTACTTGACACTGTCATGGGACCGATGGGATTGGATCCAGAGCCTATACCAGTTGAAGATCCAGCAAATTCAAGATTGATGATTCAGCCAGATCCAGATCTTCTACGAGCTTGGAAGAGGCGGAATGCTGATGCATTATGTGCGATTGTCACTAGTGTAAGTGATTCTGTGCTTACTTTAGTTCAACATACTACTAAAGCACATGAGGCTTGGGGCATATTGGCTCGACAATATGAGACCAAGAACCACACTAGGATACAGAATTTAGAAAATCAGTTGGCAAATGAAAAACATTCTGATTCTGAAAAGGCTGAAGATTTTATCAAACGGATAAAGCATCTTCAAGATCAATTGGCTGCAGTTGGTGTTGTTATAACACCAGAAGAGCTGGCTCGAAGATCTGTACGTGTTCTTCCAGCAAAGTATGATGGATTAGTAACAGCCCTTAACACTCAGGTAAGGCCAACTCCTCTTACATTTGAAGAGTTTTGTGCCATGCTTTTAGAAGAAGAGATGCGGCTGAAGAATCGGCAAAGTACAACTGATGCTGCATTCTCAGCAAATGCAAAAGGTAAAGGCTCTTCAGAGGGATCAAAGAAGAAGCCAAAGAAGAAAAAGTTCACAGGAAGTTGCTTCTATTGTGAAAAGAAAGGCCATGCCATCAAGGATTGCAGAAAGAAGCAAGCTGATGAACGGAATGGGACTGTAAAATCATCATGGAAGAACAAAGAGTCTGCAAACAACACAGAGCTGGAACTTTGGGTAGCTATTGAAGAGGTATGTTCATCTGCTCAAGCTCGTGTTGATGAGCCATGGATTTTAGATAGTGGAGCTTCTCGCCATATGACTAGTAAAAAGGATTGGTATAGTTCCCTAGTGCCTCTGCGGGAATCCATCAATGTAGTGGTGGGAAATGACTCCAAGTGTCCAGCTGAAGGAACTGGAACCATCTCTTTTATCACTTCTCCAGGTGTTGAGAAAAAGTTATCGGATGTTCTCTATGTACCTACACTCAAAAGAAATTTGTTGTCAGTTTCTGCAATAACAGATCGTGGACTCGAAGTTCACTTCAATAAGAGTGGTGCGGAAATCATGGATTCATCAAGTAATGTTGTAGGTAAAGGCATACGACGGGATAACTTGTATGAGTTAAGTGCTTTAACTGCTACAGAAGATAAAGATGTAAGCAGGTTATGGCACCGACGATTTGGGCATCTCGGATTTGCAGTTTTGAAGGAGATGCAACGAACAGGGATGGTTGCTCATATGCCTGCATTTTCAGAGTTGCAGGAACCTTGTGAAGCTTGTATGATGGGCAAGCAACAACGAAAGGCATTTCCAAGAGAGACCAGCAATCGATCTCAAGCTCCTCTAGAGTTGGTACATGCTGATCTCTGCGGTAAAATGTCTACACCTGCTTTAGGAGGATCTTTCTACTTCTTGCTGTTAGTCGACGATTATAGTAGAAAGATGTGGGTTTATTTCATTCGAGAGAAGGCTGATGCTTTTGAAAAATTTAAAACGTGGCATAAGTATGTAGAAAATGAATCAGGAAGGAAATTGAAGAAATTTAGAACAGATAGAGGAGGTGAATTCTTGTCAACAGAATTCAACAATTACTGTAAGGAGCATGGTGTGAAAAGGCAACTTACCACAGCTCATACACCCCAACAAAATGGCGTTGTTGAGCGCAGGAACAGGACAGTAGTTGAAATGGCTCGTTGTATGTTGAAGGCTCAAGACATGCCTGATTCATTCTGGGCAGAAGCAGTCAATACAGCAGTCTACATCCTCAATCGAAGCTACACAAAAGCACTGAAGGGGATGACTCCTCAAGAAGCATATTCTGGTAAAAAGCCTTCAGTTTTGCATTTCAGAATTTTTGGTTGTTTCTGTTATGCACATATTCCTGATTCAACAAGATCAAAGTTGGATTCAAAAAGCAAAAAGTGTGTCTTCCTAGGATATAGTGAAGAGTCTAAAGCATACAGGTTATGGGATCCTGAGGCAAGGAAGATTTTTGTCAGCCGAGATGTGGTGTTTGATGAACGACCACACTTAGTAGAAGATAAAGGTAAATCTACTATCTCATCAAGCGGAGAAATATCTCACCTTGTGCCTATCAAAAGACAGGTTAAAGTTGAGGAGGAGGAAACATCTGATGGAGAAATTTCCTCAATAAAAAGCCAACCAGTTGTAGCTGCACAGCGTAAGCCACTACCGAAGTGGGCACAACAGCTCTTTGATGATCTTAATCCACATGTAGATGTACCAGAATCATCATCGGATGGATTACGAAGATCAAAGAGAATAGAGGAGCAAAGAAGAGCCTCAGAACACATTGTTAACATGGCTCTAATGGCAGATATCATGGGTTCGATAAAGGAACCTACCACCATTGAAGAAGCCATTGATGATCCAGATTGGAGAGCGGCAATGCAGTCTGAGTATGATAGTATACTCAAAAATGATACATGGGATCTAGTCGACTTGCCGCCAAAGAAGAAGGTAATAGGTACTAAATGGATTTGGAAAGCTAAGTATAAAGCTGATGGAACATTAGAAAAGTATAAGGCACGATTAGTTGCACAGGGTTTTTCACAGATTGAAGGATTTGATGTTCAAGAAACTTTTGCACCAACAGCACGCATGACAACTATTCGGACGGTACTTGCAGTAGCTGCACAAAAGTCTTGGCCTATTTTCCAGATGGATGTCAAATCTGCATTTTTGAATGGTCACCTCAAGGAGGAGGTATATGTATCTCAACCACCAGGTTTTGAGGTGCCCAATTCAGAAAATAAAGTTTGCAGGTTGAAGAAAGCTTTGTATGGACTTAAGCAAGCTCCACGGGCTTGGTACCAACGAATAGATCATTTTTTCAAAAATATGGGTTTTGAAAGAAGTACTTCTGATGCTAACTTGTATGTAACGAAAAGGGATAGCAAGCTAGTTGTTGTCATTGTATATGTAGATGATTTGATCATTACAGGAGATCATCAGGAACTCATCAATCAAACGCGGATCAGCTTGGGAACTGAGTTTGAAATGACAGACTTAGGTCTACTCCATTTTTGTCTGGGAATTGAAGTATGGCAAAGGAAGGATGGCATTTTCATCTCACAACAAAAATATTCCAAAGAAATTCTCAAGGCATTTGGAATGATGGACTGCAAACCAACTAGCACACCTATGGAGGTAAATCATAAGCTATCTATGGATGATAACATGCCTGATGTAGATGCTAAGAAGTATAGGAAGCTCGTTGGAAGTCTTATTTTTCTGTGCAACACTAGACCAGACATTTGCTATGCTGTTGGAGTGTTAAGCAGGTTTTCCAACAAACCTAAGGAGAGTCACTGGAATGCTGGAATGCGAATTCTAAGGTACATTGCAGGAACCTTGGATTTTGGTATTTTGTATACCACAGGTGATACACTCCAAGGATATTGTGATTCAGATTGGGCTGGAGATTGTGATTCTAGAAAATCAGTTTCTGGATATTGTTTCTCACTTGGTTCAGGAATATTTTCTTGGGTAAGTAGGAAGCAACCAACTCTCGCACTCTCCTCCACTGAAGCAGAGTACAAAGCAGCTTGTTTTGCTTCTTGTGAGGCAGTCTGGTTAAGGAGAATTCTTGCAGATCTTGGCTTTCCATCAAATATGCCAACTGTACTCAAGTGTGATAATCAAAGTTGTATGGCTATTGCAAAGAACCCAGTATTTCATGCTCGCACCAAGCACATAGAAGTACAGTACCATTACATTCGTGAGCTAATTGAAGATGAAATTGTGGAGCTAGAATATTGCCCAACAGAGGCAAATTGTGCTGACATATTCACTAAAGCACTTGGAAGAGAGCAGCTCAACAAGCATCTTCAACAGATGGGCATAGGACCGAGACCTACTTGATTTATCATCGGTAAACATTGAGGGGGGGTGTTAGTATATGATCAATGTCTACCCCTCATGATTGTATGCACATTTTGTAAGGCCCCCTTTATGAGGAGAAGCCAAGCATGCATTACCCAATTGATGGGAATCCCAACTTGAATGTTGGATGAAGGTCATATTGGACCATGTAAGAGATTATAAGGAAAGGGAGTTATCAAGGTCCCCAATTGTGGGGTCCGGGGCAGCGGTGAGCAGCCCCGGCTGGGGGGTCCAAGGGGGCTAGCGGGCCCCCTGGCTAGGGGGTCCTAGGGGGCCAGCAGGCCCCCTGGTGGGGGTCCGGCGCTGCCCCCGGCGCGACGGTAAAGGGAATATTCCATGGAATATTCCCTGTCGGAGTCAGAAATCATTTATATTTGTTAGGTCGGTTCAACCAGTCTAAGCCGTGTATGGCAATTACGCGGGCGGTGGCCGCCCACGCTCTACCGCCCATGTATAGCCGTCCATGGCAGGCCACCCATGATCCTATATATACATGACTTCTGCACTACCTAAGATTGAGTTGAGCCAGCATACCTCTACCTTGTATCTCCCTATCTAGAGTTGTCTAGATCACCATTTAAGCTCTACCTTGAGAGCGCACGGGTGGACAACGCCATCATCTTTGTACTTGCTGCTAGTAGAAAATTGTTGAGATTCTCCTATATCTGTTATCTTCTCTGTTATTGCTCCTGTGTTATATTGCGTAACTATTGTCTTACAGGATGTGCAGACTCGAGACTTCAACATCTTTCTTGGACAACTCTTCAATCAAGAAGCCAACAATAGCATAAAGGAAGGTAACTCTTATCATGGTAGTTCAACTAGTGCTCTATATGCAGATAAGAAGGATAAGAAGCAGAAAGGCAAGAAGAAGGAAGAAGATGAAGAAGAGACTTCCCAAGCCAACTTCGCAAGCAAGAGCAAGTGGAAAGGGAAGAAGAAAGGATCAAAGCAAGACAAAGCCAAAGGTCAGAATGTTCAACCTTGTGCCATATGCGATAAGACCAACCACACCACTCAGAACTGCTGGTTCAATGGGAAGACCCAAAAAGGAAGTGGAAGAGGTGGATATGGCGGCAATAGAGGCAGAGGTGGACACAACTTCAACAACAACAATAGAAGCTATAATAGAAGAGACTACAACAATTATTCAGAAGATCAACCACATGAAGACTCATTACTTCTCATGAATCTAAGCCACAAAGAAGGTAAAGAAGATGATCATTTGTTCTACATAGATTCAGGATGTTCGAATCATGTTGCAGGCAACATTGCTCTTCTATCTGATTTGGAAAGTCCAAAGCATAGACATGAAGTGCAAACAGGGGATGACACGAAGCACAATGTGGAGAAGATTGGTAATGTTAAAGCTTCCAATGGCAGGACAAACATTCTAAGTAAGGTTCTCTATGTACCCACTATCACTAAAAACCTAATAAGTATAGGCCAAATAGTTGAAAAAGGCTTGCAAGTTAGGTTCACCCAACATGGAGCTTTTGTGGAAGATCCATGTCAAGGCTTCAAGAAGATAGCCCGAGGTGAGAAGCATGGTAGGCTCTTTACTTTTGAAGTAGGAGATACCAGGAACATAGCTCTATTCAAATTTGGGTCTCAAACCCTAAGTGAGCTTGAAGTGTGGCATAAGAGACTTGCTCATGTGAATGAAAGAACCTTGAAGGATATATGCAGGGATCAAAGTGTTCTAGGACTGCCGAACATATCAAAGCAACACATGATCAACACGTGTGATGCATGTCAGATTGGGAAGGCACAAAGACAACCATTCAACCACAAAGGCTACATCCACAACAACTTATTGGACTTAGTACATACAGATGTATGGGTGTTTGTTATTGATCTTTGGAGTTGTCCTCTCCAATCATTTAGCATAAAGAATCAACAAGACATCTTTATTTTGTCAATCCTGGAAGTATTCTTGAGACCACAGCCCCTTCAAGATGATAGAATCCAAGAATAAACAGAATAATGGCTGGAATTCTGAGAATAGTGAAAATGAAGAGGAAATTTCTAGGGTTTGGATTATCTTGAGCAAATCTACACCATTTTCTACAATCTTGGTGTCTATTCCATGCTATTTTATCAGCAGAACACAATTATGAAGTCAAAATCAAAAAATATCACCTAGATCATACAGACGAGACAATCGCGATTCTGTGCAAACAGACGATTTTCAGCTCCAGCACCATTTTTCATCAACTCATCACTCAACACAACAATATTTAGCTCTCTTCATACACATTCTACAGATTTACACAATAGAAACTCACAAATCTCCATGGATACACAAGATCTAGACTCACAAATCAAAGAAACCACATAGAAGAGGAGAAACACGATTTTCAGCAGAAACTCCTTCTCTATTCACTTGGATAGCAAATACACAAATGATTAACCAACCACCTCATAATAGAGGAAATTAGCTTATATACATTTTCAAGTGTCCCTTTTCACACTTGAATTTTGGTCCTTTCCCCTATTATTCTAAAAATATGCTATCTAGGAGTTTCCAAAAATTCTAGAAAAAATATATAAGATTCTATCCTACATAAGGAAGACTCTTCCTTATTTTTACAATAATTGCATAAATATTTCTACAAATTTCTATCATTTTACAAGTATTTTCCTTCAAAAAGGTTTCCAAAAATGCATCTTCCAACATCCTTCCCCTCCTAAGCCTTTCGGCTCCTGACAAAAGATTTTCCTACTCCTCTGCACTGATCACTTTTCTTCATTTCTTCTTTCTTTGATATACTTGTGACAGCAAATCATGACTTTTTCTTTCTGTTATATTTAGATTGTTGACCATCTCGAATAACGCCTTTCTCCACTGTACTATAGCTTCAGGTTTATCTATGACATCCTTTTTCAAGTACTCTGTGTAGGCAGCTTCATATGCTGTAAGTCTGGACTTGGTAACAACTGATAGGTTTCCAAAAATCTCTGACTCCCTCTCAAAAAACCCATAATCGAAGGCATCCTCAAAAATCTGTAAGTAATGACTACCCAAAAATATAATTCTGCTGTAGTACGCCATTAAGCAGATTCTGTCAGGTGTTTCGCTCAAATCAAATAATAAGGCGTCTGTTGGAGAATTAAAGCCGATATAATTCAAGGTTCTAATATCTATGTCAGTATAAGTTTCTATACAAGCCAGAATCAATCTCATTATTCTTACAAGTAGTATGCAAGCAGGGTCATTGACATCTTTGTATGTAGTTATTACAGACTCAGCAGTATTCACCATGTAACTCTTGGTAGGCCATGTGCCTGCCTTTGGACCTGCTACTTTTGGGAAATTCATCCACTTTGGTGGGATTTGACCTTCTCTTCTTCTATCCCAAAAAGTTATCCATTCCCTTCTTCGTGCCACTGGACAATAGGCTGGATTGATCTTTAAATGAAGAGGTGCCTCTTTCCAGATTTTCCTACATTCTTTGTTGGCATCCAACCATTTATTTCTCCACTTAGGGTTGGCTCTCTCAAATAGTTCTTTGGTGATATTGATGTCCTCTTCATACTCAAAGTATTTGTTTGGAGGTAGCCCAACTCTGGCCATCTGGTAGTTCTTTATACTCTCCAAAATCATACAAAATGGTATCCCCAATCCATCTGCTGCCCAGTGATGCTGGTCTGGATTGATTCCCTTATTCAATGCGAATGTGACAATTTGTTCTTCGTACTCATCATGCATCTTTCTGATGAACTCCATTCTAGAATCTCTACTTGTCATCAATTTCTTTACAAAATCCTCTGAATATTCTTCTTCTGGTTTCTTGTCTGCTGGTTCATTGTCATGTTGTATTCCCTCAATATTTTCTACCCCATGTTCCTCTGCATGTGTGGTTTCCACATGTGTCTCTTCCTGGATTTGTGGCTTATTCAACTTCTTCTGCAATTCTTCTATAGTCAACATCAGACTCCCATTCTGTTGTGCCCACAATTCTCTTTCTTTTTTCCACTCATTCCGTTCCTTTTCCCTCTGTCTGCCACTCATTTCTTTCCTTTTCCATGTCCAGGTGTAGCTTATTATAGCCTCTCGTAGATGTAGAAGCATGTGTACTTGCCTGCCTTTCTAATTCTTTGGCTTCTTTCAAATCTCTTTGAAATTCCTGAATCTCTTTGAGTAATCCTTCCTTTTCTCCCTCTGTCATCTGGACTGTCTGACTTTCCTCCTTCAATTGCCCTTCCTCGTAGAATTGCACTGCTGCTCTGATATGTTCTGCCTTGATAGTGACACCTACTTCCTGATTATCCTTGTTTTTTACTTTGCATCTGAAATAGGCATCATTCCCTCTTCCTATTTCTGTCAAACTGTTCATTACCTGTGATACTCTCTCAAAGTCAATGAAAAAGATAGGCTCCTCCAATATCCTGTGCAACCCTACTGCCTTCCATCTTTTCATGTTGACTGCCACTCTTTGGAACCTGTAGAACTCCTGGCACAACATTTTATACTTGTATCCCCCTACCCCCACCGTGAATATGTGCTGGCCAATTATGTTTAGGGTCTCCTTAAGTTCCTTCACCACTTTCTCAGCTTCTGGAACTTCTGATTCTTCCTCTGACTCCAAGTCCACCTGTTCCTCCACAGCTTCACTATCCAGAAACCAATGGCCTCTTGATAGCACAACTGATTCTGCCTTGAAGTCATGAATTGGCAGCTCCTTAGTGTTCACCATTTTCTGAGGAAAAAAATAAAGAAAAACTCTACCCACATAAGTTGCAAGAAATCAAAGAGTAATATGTTTTCAGAAGTCATGTCATGAGAAATCCAAAATAAACTTCATTTTTTCCCCAGAAAAGACTCAACAAGTGATCATCATAAGTGTAGCAAGATATCTAGTGCAGTCCCTTTTCCTAACCATTCTTTTGGAAAGATAAATCATGTATCAAATGATAGAAAACAAAACACTAACAAAAAATTAACTAAAGAACTGACTAACAAGAAATAAAAACATAAAAAATAAATAGATCTCTACTATTCTTCTCCCTAGATCTTGATTTGTGACATATGATTTTTGTAAAAAACAACAGAAAGTAAACAATTTTTCACAATTTCTCATTCTCTTTTTTCAACAGATTTTCTTTTCTCCCCTTTTTTCAGCAATGATTTTTTTTCTTCTTCTTTCTTTTTTTTTCAAATATTTTTTTCCATTTCTTTTCTTTTTTCATTTTCATTTTTTTTCATAATAATTTTTTCTATCTTTCCTTCCCCTCCTAATTCTCTTTTTAGAAAAGAAAATCAGGTTTAATATGTATTTTTTCAAAATTTCTTTGATTTTCTAGATATAGTTCAAATCCGGATGATCTTTCTTCCACTGAAACAATTTTGATTTTTTAACCCAATACTTCTTGACTCCAATTGGTCTGTTTCCCAGCAACCAATCATTCCCTTTGGATAAGTATTTTGTAGGAGCTTTTGGTCTCCATATCCATTTTGTCCTTGATTCCTGTTTTAATGAGTAGACCTACTGTAGACTTTGATTCCATGTGCTTTTTGCTCTGATGTTTTGATTCTTTGAACCTTGCCATGATTGCCATCTTCTTCTTATCTCACCAACCTTCTTTATTCCTCCAATCCTTTGCTGATTTGGATCATATGAAGCTTGATTATTCAGCATTTGTATTGGTAATGTCCGTGTATCCTCAAGTGCAAAAGTGAATCCTTCCAAGTGTATATCATGCACATCTGATTGAATTTCCTGTTTTTCATTACTCAATAGAAATATTAAAAACCTTTTGTCATTTATGTTCAATTTAAGCTTTTTCAAAATCCAAGATCACTTTACCTTGTTGAAGCCATGGTTCACCTAAAATCACTTTTTCAGTCATCAAATTATCTGGCCATTCTTCACAGTCTATTGTCATATTTTCTTCATTAAACTTTACTTCAATAGTTAGTGAAGACATGCTCTGCACTACTTGACCTTCCAAATATTTGATTAGGGTTCTACTTTCTTTTCTTTTTATGTTGAATTTACTTACCAGGGCTGAACTAATCAGGTTTACTTGTGCTCCAGAATCTATCAAAACCCTAATGTTTTCATTTTGAAAATCCATTATCATCACAGGGACATGTTCCTTTGGTTTGAGAGGAGATGCACATAGACAAACTTCCCTAAGCTCATTGATTTTTCTTATCCTTTCCATAGCTTCCTGTTGAGCTTCTTTTCTGATATCTTCCTCTTCTCTTTTCCTGTTTTGGGCTTGTTGCAACCTTCTCCATTCATCAACAGTTAATGGGCAATCATATCTCTTAACTCTACATCCACTTATAAAGTTTGGCATGATTTCTCCTTCTATGTTAGCTAGTTGAATGGCTCCACTGTTGCTTATTTGATGTATAATATATGGTCCATGTCCTTTTTTCTGGAACTTTTTCTGATGTTCTCTGACTGTGTAAGCCAACACTAGATCTCCTACCTGTAGATCTTTCTCTTTTATGTGAACATCATGATAAGCTTTTTGTCTTTTCTTGTCCACATATAAACTCATAATGGCCTGGAGTCTAGATGCTCCCAACTTTTCCAATTCTATCACTCTTTCTGATAGTTCATGTCCAGTCCAATTATAGTGACTTCCTACTTTTAATGTTGGAATAAGGAATTCCATAGGTAAAACTGCATTTTGTCCATATACTAGATTGAATGGTGTGCTCCCTATTGCAGTTTTGTAAGCCACTCTATAAGCCCATAGGACATGATTAAGTTGTAGATCCCAATCATTTCTGTTTGTGTTTACTAATCTTGATAATACAGTACAAAGTACTTTATTAGTGCTTTCTGCTAGCCCATTGGCTTGTGGGTGATATGGGGCTGATTTTCTATGACTAATCAAGAAATATTCAGTGATGTTTTCTATGATCTGGTTTATAAAATGGGTCCCCCTATCACTTACTAGTTCAATTGGAAGTCCAAATCTGGTGATAATGTTTTCATATAGGAATCTGGCAGTAGTATTAGCATCATTTCTCTTTGTGGCTTTGGCCTCAGCCCACTTTGTCAGGTAGTCTATAGCCACTATGATGTATTCAGCATGGGATTGTTTTGCTGGAGGATGTATAGGTCTAATGAAATCCAATCCCCATTTACTAAAAGCCTTGGCTGAAATTAATGGAACCAATGGCATGTCATTTCTTCTATTTGGTTGACTTACCCTTTGACAGATATCACATTTTTTTACATAAGTTCTTGCATCAAGGAATAGCGTTGGCCACCAAAAGCCAGAATATAAAATGAGTTTGGCAGTTCTATCACTTGAGAACTGTCCTCCTGCCACTCCAGAGTGTGCCATTTCCAACATTTCCAGATATTTATTCTCAGGAACACAAATTCTTAGGTATCCATCCATTCCTCTTTTATACAATTGTTCCCCTATCAATTGATATTCCTCAGAGATTACTTGTAAGTTTTTTGATTCTGTACCAGTTTTCACTTGTTTTCCTTTCTCCTTCCTTCTCAACTCTCCAATGATATTCTCACTCCAATCTGGGTTTTTCTGGAACCAATATAGAGTTATGAATTCTGAGTCTTGTAATGTTTGGCACTTCTTGCAATTGGCAATGTATTTCGATACATCTTGAATTTTATTAGGCCAATGTACCCCCATCCTATTGAGATTACTTAGGGTGACTACCCTAGAAGCATGAGTGCAAGGGTTCCAATGATGAGCTCTCCTCAGGTATTCTTGTTGCTCCTCCTCAGGAGTGCAATATTCTAATATACCAATAGGGTTGAGATGGTATAAATGCCCAGCTAGTAACATGAAGTTTCTGCTTTGCAAAACTAGGTGTGCATTATTCCCAATTGTTCTACAAAGTCCCATGGTTAATAATGGTACTAAAGTCATGGCCCACTCAGGAACACTTTCTACCTTAAAGAGATAAGTGTCTGGCAGATTGTCATCTAAGGGTGAACTGGGTTCTTCAGACTGGATTCGAGATAAATGATGTGCCCTCAAGTGTGTTTTCCCTTGTCTGACCACTACTTCAAACTCAAATTCCATTAGCAATAAAAACCATCTGACTATTCTCCCCATGTGACAAGGTTTATTTACCAAATATAACAAAGCTTGATGGTCTACAAAGAACTTAAACTTGTTGGCCAAAAGGTAATGTCTGTATTTTTTTATAGTAAATACCATGCCCAATCCCTCTCTTTCAGTGGTTGTGTAATTTTTCTCTACTAGATTCATTTGTCTACTAGCATAGGCCACTGGAAAATCTAACTTGCTTCCTTCTATTGGTTGTGCTAACACACATCCCAAAGCATAATTGGAGGCATCCACATGGACATGAAAAATTTTGTCCCATTGAGGCGTTTTCAGAATTGGGGCTGTTACCAAACAAGTTTTTAGAGTTTCAAAGGCTTGGTCACACTCCTTGGTCCACTCAAACTTTGTAATTAGGGCATATAAGGGTTTTGCTATGTCAGCAAATTTATGTACAAATTTCCTATAGTACCCACAATGTCCCATAAAAGTTTGAAGTTCTTTTACACTTGTTGGTCTTGAAAGCTCTATTATGGCCTTTATTTTCTTCTCATCGGTTGAAATTCCATTTTTAGAGACTATATGACCCAGCATTCTTCCTTGTCTCACAAAGAATACACATTTCTCTGGATTTAAGCATACTCTGTAGGTTCTGCATTTCCTGAATATATCTTCTAAGTCCTGCAAGTGATCTTGTCTTTTTAATGAAAAAGTACAAAGATCATCTACATAGATTTCCATTACTTTTCTCAAAAACTCTTTGAAGACATGACACATCAATCTTTGAAAAGTTGCTGGAGCATTGGTTAACCCAAAGGGCATAACCCTAAAGGCATAGATTCCCCATTCTGTGGAGAAGGCAGTTTTATGTTGGTCTTCCAATGCTATAGGGACCTGGTTGTATCCTGAAAAGCCATCTAAAAAACTATAAACCTCCTTCCCAGCAACTCTTTCTAGAAGATGATCTGTTATGGGCAGTGGATAATTATCCCTTATAGTTGCTGCATTTACCTTTTTCAAGTTAATGCATACCCTAAGTTTCCCATTCTTTTTAGGTACCACAACTATAGGAGATATCCATTCTGTATACTCAATTTCATAGATGAAATTGGCAGCTAATAGCTTGTCAATTTCTTCCTTTATCTTGGCAGAGTATTTATCATTAAATGTGTAATGTCTCTGTTTACTAGGTTTTGCTTCAGGTGTCATAGGAATCTTATGCTCACAGATTTTAGGATCTAGCTATAAGCAAATACATCCCTATATTTTCTTGCCAAGTTTCTTAGTGCCTCTTCTTCTTGAGTTGTCATGTCATCAGCCACTACAATGTGTCTTTCTTCTCCCTCCTCCTGAGTGATCATGATCTTCTTAGTTTCTTCCTCATTGTCATAAGCTTCTCCTTTCTTCTTTTCCCTCTTTGGTTTCCTTCTGAGAAGTAATCTATTTTCCACTTCATAAGTCTTAAAATTTTCTGGTACATCAAATTGTTGGTCTTTGTTCATTTCCCTTGTCTTCTTCTCATTTTCCTTATTTTCTTCTGTTTCTTTGTGTTTGTTTTTCTTGTACTTACCTGAAATCTTATCCTTAATAGCATCTTCAGCTTTTACCTCCTCCAAAAATTGTATTTTTCCTTTTTGTAATATTATTTCTTCTTCTATGTCCTCTTCTGTTCTAGATACCTTTATCATTTGTATTCCAATGTGAAAAATATCATATCCTTCTTCATTTTGAAATTCCACTCCTACATATTCATTACTGGCTAGATCCATGGTAGCCAAAATTTGATTCCACCCATAGGGCTCAAATTCCTCATCCTTGAATTGTTGAGGTACATAATTCTCATCTTGTAGCTTTCTTTCTTCCACACAATCCTCTCTTCTTAATCTCCTATTCCTATTGGTCAGATTTCTTATCATATTGCACCTCCATACAGATGATTCAGCTTCATCCTGATCCTCCATTTCTGATTCCTCACTCAACTCCTGATTCTGATGAATTTTATACCATTCTTGAGGGGGTATGTCACAGTAGTGCCCATTTCTTAGATTTACCTTGGTTATTCTTCCTCTTTCCTTCCTAGGTCTTGCTTGGTGAGTGAATTTAGTTTGTTCCCAGATCTAAGGATCATTCAGCTAATTTTCACGATTTTGAACTCAAAATCGTGTTTTTCACGATTTTGTGTTCAAATTTATGGTTTTCCACGATTTTATGACTAAAATTGTGTTTTTCAAGATTTTGTGATCAAAGTCGTGTTTTTCACGATTTTGAACTTAAAATCGTGTTTTTCACGATTTTCTAACTAAGGTTGTGTTTTTCCACAATCTGTGATCAAAATCGTGTTTTTCACGATTTTGTGCTCAAAATCGTGTTTTTCACGACTTTGTGTACAAAATCGTGTTTTTCACGACTTTGTACTCAAAATCGTATTTCTCACGATTCTGTGTACAAAATCGTGTTTTTCACGATTTTATGCCTAAGCTATTGGTTTTTCACGATTTTATGACTAAAATCGTGGTTTTCACGATTTTGTGCTCAAAATCGTGTTTTTCACGACTTTGTGTACAAAATCGTGTTTTTCACGATTTTGTGCTCAGAATCGTGTTTCTCACGATTCTGTGTACAAAATCGTGTTTTTCACGACTTTGTGTACAATCGTGTTTTTCACGATTTTATGCCTAAGCTATTGATTTTTCACGATTTTATGACTAAAATCGTGTTTTTCACGATTTTGTGCTCAAAATCGTGTTTTTCACGACTTTGTGTACAAAATCGTGTTTTTCACGATTTTGTGCTCAAAATCGTGTTTTTCACGACTTGTTGTACAAAATCGTGTTTTTCACGATTTTGTGCTCAGAATCGTGTTTCTCACGATTCTGTGTACAAAATCGTGTTTTTCACGATTTTGTGCTCAGAATCGTGTTTCTCACGATTCTATGTACAAAATCGTGTTTTTCACGACTTTGTGTACAAAATCGTGTTTCTCACGATTCTGTGTACAAAATCGTGTTTTTCACGATTTTGTGCTCAAAATCGTGTTTTTCACGATTCTGTTCCCAGACAATTGTGATTGCTCACAATTGTAAATAACACGATTTTCTGATGAAAATCGTGTTCTGGGAATCGCGATGTTGTTCTTAGTGCTCAAAATCGCGATTTTGCGTTGACTTCAGAATCGCGATGTTGAACAATTTTTTTGAATTTTTTCAAGTTTTGATTTTCAGATTTCTCTTTCTCCTAATAGAATCACCTTACTGATTTTTTATCATGCAATGAAAGAAATTTATCAGAAAATACTTATCTCCTATTGAAAACCCAAAAAATCAAAAGATTGCGATTCCGTGATTTTTGCTTATTTTCTATTTTTGATGTTCAACAAACCACTCCAATGCAAGAATATACACTAAAAACTGATGTTCAGAGTCTTTACCTTGCTTGCTTGGTTGAAAGTTTCTCCAAAGCTTGAATTTTGCAGCAAGTCGCGATTTTGCCTGCTCTCTCTCTCTCTCACACTCCACTCAAATGAATTTTTCTTTGAATTATAGGTTTTTATAGTGTCTAGAAAATCGCGATTATGTGTGATTTTCAAAATTCTTCACTCTTCCACTTGTCCAATCCTTACTTGCCCAATCTTGATGACATCTTTTGCAATTTTCTTTCTCAATGTACCCAAATATGCTAGAAATTCCCAAAATTTTCCCTTTCAGAAAATCGCGATTTTGTGCACAAAATCGTGTTTTTTCTGAAGATCTTGTTTTGTGCAAATTTGAGTATTCTTTCTTCTTGTTTTCTTTCAGTACCTTCTTCCCTTTGTAATTCACCAAACTCCTGCACTTCTACACCAAAATCACAATCTTACTTAGAAAATCGCGATTCTGTGCAGAAAATCGTGTTTTTTCTAAGCTTTTGATTTTATGAAAATTTGAGTATTCTCTACTCTTGTTCCCCTTCAGTATCCTTTACCAAATTCAATTCCACAATCACCTGCAAGTTTACTTCACAATCACCATCATTAATCAGAAAATCGCGATGTTGTACAGAAAATCGTGTTTTGCAAATTTGCTAATTTTTGACAAATTTTTTGCTTTTCTCTTACTTGGTCCCTGTCACTCTCATCCACACAGCTCCCATGCAACTTCTTAAGCAGAAAAGAAATTTGTTTGATTGTTTTTTGTTGAATTTTATGAATTTTTTTGTATTTTGCCCTAAAATAAAGGTGAACACTTTACTTAGGATTCCTTGTTTTGGTGATCTACTGATCCTATGTTTTTTGATTGGTTATGATTTCTTATGGCTCAGCTATCACAACAGTTCACAAGAAAGTTTTTCCAAAGAAAATGTGCCATGAAGTGCAAGCAATTTTTGCAAAGATAAACTCAATCACATATTTTTCTTCAAAATGCAGCTCAACTCAAGATTTATGCTCAGATTTGGTTAACAAATGAATCTTTTCTACTTGCATCTAGCTACTTTAACTGACTTTTCCTTAGTGCATCCATGTTATCTTCCCAAGATCAACCATGGTGCCTTGTACTTGGTCAAAAAGAACTCTAAAAATGCAAGATTAGACACATGTTACCTCATCTTTAGCTTTCTTGGCTTATATCTTCCACACACCTGCACTTTTACTTCCAAAATGTTATGAGCAACTATCAATTTACAAAAAAATTCAGCACTTCCATTTCTAAAAGATGATCTATTGCTTTCTTTTCCCAAAAGACAAACAAAAGACATCTACCTTTTCATGTTCACATTTCTTGATTAAAGAGTGTTACCTTTCCCTTGTGTTTGTTACCATCATCAATAGAAGATCCAGCAAGGTCCAACTTCAATGAAGCTTTTGAATTACTCCCCGGCAACGGCGCCAAAAAATGTTTGTTATTGATCTTTGGAGTTGTCCTCTCCAATCATTTAGCATAAAGAATCAACAAGACATCTTTATTTTGTCAATCCTGGAAGTATTCTTGAGACCACAGCCCCTTCAAGATGATAGAATCCAAGAAATAAGAGAATAATGGTTGGAATTCTGAGAATAGTGAAAATGAAGAGGAAATTTCTAGGGTTCGGATTATCTTGAGCAAATCTACACCATTTTCTACAATCTTGGTGTCTATTCCATGCTATTTTATCAGCAGAACACAATTATGAAGTCAAAATCAAAAAATATCACCTAGATCATACAGACGAGACAATCGCGATTCTGTGCAAACAGACGATTTTCAGCTCCAGCACCATTTTTCATCAACTCATCACTCAACACAATAGTATTTAGCTCTCTTCATACACATTCTACAGATTTACACAATAGAAACTCACAAATCTCCATGGATACACAAGATCTAGACTCACAAATCAAAGAAACCACATAGAAGAGGAGAAACACGATTTTCAGCAGAAACTCCTTCTCTATTCACTTGGATAGAAAATACACAAATGATTAACCAACCACCTCATAATAGAGGAAATTAGCTTATATACATTTTCAAGTGTCCCTTTTCACACTTGAATTTTGGTCCTTTCCCCTATTATTCTAAAAATATGCAATCTAGGAGTTTCCAAAAATTCTAGAAAAAATATATAAGATTCTATCCTACATAAGGAAGACTCTTCCTTATTTTTACAATAATTGCATAAATATTTCTACAAATTTCTATCATTTTACAAGTATTTTCCTTCAAAAAGGTTTCCAAAAATGCATCTTCCAACAATGGGGACCAAGTCAAGAACCTTCATTGGCAGGATCAAGGTATTATGTCTCATTTATTGACGACCATAGTAGATGGACTATTCTATACTTTATCAAGAGTAAGAATGAAGTATTTGATTGCTTCAAGAAGTATCTTGCACATGTGGAGAATCATACAGGTAGATCACTAAAGAAGCTCAGATCTGATGGAGGGGGAGAATACTTCTCCAAAGAGTTTGATGACTTCTTGCAAGAAAAAGGTATCAAAAGGGAAGTGACTACCAGGTACTCTCCTCAACTAAATGGAATTGCTGAGAGGAGAAACAAGACATTGGTTGGATCAGCCCGAACAATGCTTGAAGAGAAGAAGTTGCCACATTATCTATGGGCAGAAGCTATTTCAACTGCAGTGTACCTTGTCAATCGACTACCATCCAAATCACTTCAAGGTATGACTCCTTATGAAGCATGGCATGGAAGAAAACCTAGTCTTGGACATTGCAAGGTTTTTGGTTGTTTAGCTTATGTTCATGTACCATCACAAATAAGAGGTAAGCTAGATGAAAGGGCAACAAAGGTAGTGTTTATTGGATATGATTCAACTCAGATGGGTTACAGGTTCTTCAATCCTTCAACCAAGCAATTCACTACAAGTAGAGATGTTGTGTTTGAAGAACACAGGTCTTGGTATGATGAAGACAAACAAAAGGTAACACTACCTTATGATCTTGATTATGACTCTCATCAATTAGGAAGCAAGCATGATATACAGGTCCAGGATCCAAGAAGTGATACAGACGATGACCAAGAAGAAAGAGAAAGGGATTACAAGCTATGGAAGTCAAGAGGCAAAGCAAAGATGCAAGAGGTTGTAGAATGCTCCAAACAAGCACCTAGAAGATCAGCAAGAGAGAAGAAACAACCAGAAAGGTATGGATATGATTCCACACTTGTTACAAAGCATTCAATCTACTTGGCAAAAGACTCTATTTCAGAGGAACCCTCAACCTATGAAGAGGCAAAGGGAAACCCTAATTGGGAAAAGGCCATGAACGAAGAGATAGATGCATTGAAGGAAATGGACACTTGGGATTTGGTTCCAATGTCGCCGAATCAAAAGGTAATTGGTTGCAGATGGGTATATAAAGTTAAAAGAAATTCAGATGGATCAGTTTGCAGGTACAAGGCAAGATTAGTTGCCAAAGGATGCTCACAAACTCATGGTATAGACTATGAGGAAACATTCTCACCAGTTGCAAAGATGACTACAATCAGGACATTGATAAGTGTAGCTGCTGCAGGAAAAGCAGATAGGGAAGTACATTCAGACATTAAGATCTGATGGAGGAGGTGAATACATGTCAAATGAGTTCAACAGTTTTCTAAAAAATCATGGAATTCGGCGTCAGTTTTCATTCAGGTACACACCACAACAGAATGGTGTTGCTGAACGCAAAAACAGACATATTGCAGAAATAGCAAGAGCCTTAATGGCTGAGAAGAATATGCCTCATTGTTATTGGGCAGAAGCTGTGCATACTGCTGTATATATCATGAACAGAACTTCGACTGTTGTTGTACATCAAGTTACACCTGAAGAGAAGTTTACAGGTAAAAAGCCAAACTTATCACATCTGAAAGTTTTTTGCTGTATTGCATATGTACATGTTCCAGATGAGTTGAGGACGAAGCTTGATCCAAAAGCAGAAAAATGTGTCTTCATTGGATATTCCCTTGAGCAAAAGGGGTACAAATGTTATAACCCACTCACACGATAGGTGAAGGTGAGCAGAGATGTGGTATTTGATGAAATGTCAAGCTTCTATGCAGATGCCAAATAGGTGCAGGTTTTGAAGACGTTGATGGAGATTCAAGCGGTTCAAAAAAGAGTCTTGATGAGGAACTTGGATTGCCCTCTGTGAAGACTCCAGGAGTAAGAAGGGCACATGCAGATGATGCAAGAAGAAGTGACCCAGGACCAAGAAGATCTGGGAGGATGTGTAATTAAGTGCAACGATTGACATATGATAGTTACATGGCTCGCCATTGTGCCTACATGACAAAGGTAATACAAGATGCTGAACCTTCTTGTTTTGAAGATGCAATTGGTAATGTAGATTGGGAAAAAGCTATGGATGAGGAGATGGCTGCACTTTATGGAAATGATACATGGAAGCTGGTTCCATTGCCGCAAGGAAAGAAATCCATAGGCTGCAAATGGGTTTACAAGGTAAAGCATAATGCTGATGGTAGCATAAGCAGGTATAAAGCACGATTGGTAGCTAAAGGTTATGCACATACATATGGCATTGATTATGAGGAAACATTTAGCCCTGTAGCTAAAATGTCTACTGTCAGAACACTTGTTGCATTAGCTACAGCAAAAGGATGGACTTTGCATCAGATGGATGTGAAGAATGCTTTCCTACATGGTGAGTTACAGGAAGAAGTATATATGGACCAGCCACAAGGATATGAAGATTCAAAGCATCCAGAATATGTTTGCAATTTGCAAAAGGCTTTGTATGGGCTGAAGCAGGCTCCGCGTGCATGGCATGCAAGGATTGCTGATTACTTAACTAGCATTGGGTTTTCTATGTGTGATGCAGATCACTCACTATATGCAAGGAAGGCTGATGATGGCATCACTATTGTGGCTATTTATGTTGATGACCTGATTGTAGGTGGTGATAATGAAGGAAGCATCAAAGAGGTAAAGAAACTTCTTATGCAAGAATTTGACATGAAAGATCTTGGTGTGCTGCGCTATTTCTTGGGCATTGAGTTTATACATACAGAAACAGGTATATGGATGTCGCAAAGGCAATATGCCTTGAATATGCTGCAAAAGTATGGTATGGCTTATTGTAAGCAAATTTCTATGCCTTTAGATCGGAATTTGAAATTGGATACTACATCAGGTGAAGCATTGGAAAATGCTACTATGTACAGGAAAATTGTGGGAAGTCTTATATATCTTACAATTACAAGACCTGATTTAAGCTACACTGTTGGACTTGAAAGTCAGTTTATGCAGGTTCCCAAGAAGCCACATTTGGATGCTCTGAGGTGCACTCTACGTTATGTGAGTGCTATTTTGGATTATGCATTGTTTTATGAAGCTGGTGTAGATTTGCAGGTTCATGGATACACCGATGCAGATTGGGCTGGTAGTACTCCAGATAGAAGATCTACTAGTGGCTTTCTTTTCTCACTTGGAGGTGCAGCTATTACATGGAGTAGTAAGAAGCAACCCACTGTTGCTTTGTCGAGTACAGAGGCTGAGTACAGAGGTGTTGCAATGGCAGCATGTGAGGCATCATGGCTGGAGATGTTACTTGCAGATTTAGGTGTGGAAGTGCAAAAGCCTATCACTATCTATTGTAATAATCTTAGCAGCATACAATTAGCACGGAACCCTGTTTTCCATGCTTGAACAAAGCATATCGAGGTACATCATCACTTCATCAGAGAGAAGGTATTAGCAGGTGATATTGATCTTGTTTATGTGAGAACAGATGAGCAGGTTGCTGATATTTTCACCAAAGCACTTGGAGCTGAGAAGTTGAAGAAGTTTCGGAAGATGCTTGGATTACAGGATATGGTGTTGATCTTGAGGGGGAGTGTTGAGATATCAAGCTCAACATGTGATGATCCAAGATGACACGTACCAGATTTTCGTTTCTCTGACATGTATAGTGGTCATGCCAGTATATGTCAGGGATACTTCATTGAGCTTTATTATATTATCTACCGAGAGTGATGACACATTTGTTTCTTGCCAGCTCACTCATTCGCGGACATTAGGTTTTTCCTTATGTACTGGTCTTTATATATTGCACTTGTTGTATTCTTGTTTTTAGGTCATTCTTGTACATTCCTTTTTAGGTAATAGAAGAAGAAGAAGAAGATCATTCTTCCTTGCCTCAATCTGTGTGTGTGCTTCTCCTTGAGAGTGAGAGTGTGTGTGTGAGCTCTCTTTCTTATCTCCTTCCTCGTGACAGTTCATGGTTCATTCTTCATTATGATTATCTCTTTTGTGTCCAATAATATTCTGTTTTAAGAAATCATATTGCGGTTTCCATTAGAGTAGACATCACATGTACTCGGTTTTTTTTGGGCAGAGTGTATTGTCTTTTGCTAAGAAACATCATCGTAATGTTGATGCACAAAAAGACAACACACTTTGCCCAATTTTTTTTTTGCATATATGGTTATCAGTATAAGCGACGGTAGTCCTAGTAATGCCATCGGAATAAGTGTTGGTACAACCAGCAAGCACCAGCATATGCGATGGTGCATCGAGCATAGGCATCAGTATAACGATCGGTATGCGCATGGATAATACCGATGGTTATACCAATGTTCATATTGAGGAGTATACTTTCACCTATACCACCGCTTTAATTCTGACACGCATATTGACACCTACACCGACATTGGGGCAAAAATGTGCCCGTTCAATTTCCTCGATAAAAACCTCGATATATGGCCGATCTGTTGTAGTGAAGGAAAGATGCACTATTAGCTTTGTAGGTCTGCCAAACGGTGGCCCATAGAGTTGATTGTAGGCTTCCTTTAAACACCATAGGTGTCTGCTCTTCAGAACAACAAGCTCAAAAATAAGTAGCTCCTTCATGAAGGGCATGAGAAAATAATCACGGTTCGTTGCTCCACCTTGTAAATCTTTTGGGTCCCTAGTAGGGGACGAAATGCTTCTAGGACTGGTTTGTTTCCCCCTTCATATTGCATTTGTTCTCTCTCTTAAAAAAAAAACGAATAGTTAAAGGTTTCTTCGGAAAGAAATCCCCATAAGGAATTATAATATCTATTATTTTATCTAGAAGATATAAACTCATTCATATCTCTTTAATTTCCTTGTTTTTTTCTACTTTGTAAAACGTATGGACAGCTTCACACATTCCCTTTAAAACGAGGCATATGGAGTGTGCCGATTTGATGCAATTACCTATAATGACTATTGATTTTTATAATTACTACTCATAGTTTTGTTTCCATTGTTGTTTTACATGACGTAAGTGTTATCTTCCTTGTGGTTAGTGACTTTTCTTGTAGACTCACTTCTCTTCTTCTTCTTTTTTGAGTATGTTTTTGATATGCCATATCCAACTAGTGAGGCTATGCAGGTGAATATTGAGGATTGGATATGAAGTATATTATGAAGAGTGAAAGCACACACGGCCACTATTTAAGCTTTTTTTTTTTTGACGCAACTATCCGATGTATATGTTTTATATAACACTTTTATTAATTCTACTTCAATGGAAAAGGGCAGTATCGTCTCCTTTTTTTTTTTTTTCTTGCTTACCCAAGAATATGTACATAAGCCAAGTGAAAAGCAATGTCCAAAAATGGATTTTCAGAAGGCACAATCTATTGCCTAATTTGTGTTGTAGAATATCATTATCTATGGTTCTTGCAATATATCTTAAGATATGCATACCAACATTCCAATGCCTTTCCTTTCATTTGCTGCAGAGCTTGCTTAAAACCCCAATCACATAGAAAATATATGTTCTAGTTTCGCAATGAAAAATGAAACGCCCTACCTAATTTGTGTTGCAATACCCTTGAGAGCATCACCGAAAGTTCAAAGAATATCAATATCTATGGTTCTTGCAATATATCTCAAGAAGTTCACTACACTTGTTTGCATCTAGAGATTGCTTACGTTTTACCTTCAGAAGAATTCTAATTGTTTTGCACCCCATCGTTCCAATTGCTTTGAGCATTTTTGTGGCCTATTTCTATTGTGAACCTTTGCCAAAATTCACACTTGCAAGGCATAAAACAATTAGACATAAGTCTATCATTTGAAATTATATTGCAAGATTGATACGTGCTTGTTGAATGAATGCTCCAAAATATATTGTAATGATTAAGCCATCTACATACAAGATGCCAATAACTAGCTTACTATCCTCTTCAAAAAATACAACTTAGCATCAAACGTACTTGTTTCAAAGCCCATAATTTTGAGAAACGTATCCATCCATTGGTGCGAATCTCTTGGAGCTTTCTTGAAGCCTTTGTGGTTAAGATACATATGTTCCCTCCTTGATATGTCCACTTAAAAATATGGAATTGACATCCATTGAAAAAATGGCCTACTTTCTGTGCATAGCTATTGTGAGTGCGACTAAAAACCTTGCAAAGCGAGCTTGCAACAAATGTCTCTTGAACATTAAAGCCTCCAATCAGAGAAAAAATTTGTGCAGAAAGCCTAGTCTTGTATTTTTCTAGACTATCATCGACTACATACATGGCGTTTCCAATCCATTTAGTACCCGTTACCGTCGAAAGTCGACAAGATCCCATATATTATTTTTTATTATCTTCTCTACTTGAAAGTCAACAAGATCCCATGCTCCATGCTAGGAGCAAACACATAGAGGTACACTATCATTATATCACATAGAAGGTTGTAGCTAAAGAGGCTCAAGTACAACATATAAGTACCAAGGACCAATGTGCTAGCATGTTCGTCAAAGCTTTGGACCCAATGAAGCTAAAAAAGGTCAAGAAAGGCATTTTATTGTCATCGCTAGGTTGAAGAAGTGGAGCTTGAAGCTTGAGGGGAAGTGTTGATATTCAAGCTTCAACCTTAGTCGTAATTGGACCATCTGATGAATGCGACTAGGAGCTATCTAGAGCAAGACTTGAAGCATGAGATTTGAATATCAATTCTGAATTTGAATCCCCCTCTCAATAGCCATATTTTTTACCACAGTTCGGTGTGATTAAAAGCCTATGGTTTTGGAAAAGTGATTCCTATTGTAAGGAAGCTTTTCAATTCTATATGTACACAGAAATTGATTCTAATGTTAGATCCCGCGTATGCATGTGATTCTAGAGATCCTGGGAAGACATCTAGTACGCCCCTAAGCTAAGGAGGCCCCCTTCTTGCTTGCTTGAGTGATTTAAATAAAGTTTGTGTACCCATGGCTAGCACACATAATTATGTGTGATTGCTCAAGATTGCTTTGAGTGTTGAGCACGATTTAGAGGTGATCTCTTACTTATTTCTGGTAATCTTTAGTTTTTTTAGAAATATAAGCAGATCTTATAAGCTTGACTCAAATTTCGTTTCCATTTTCTGCATATTTTCAGAGACGCAAATTAGAAGTGAGTTGAGTGTGTGTAAGAGAGAGAGAGAGATGAACTTCTTTGTATAAAGATGTTCAATGTGTTCAAAAGCAAAACTATTTAGGCAAATGAAGATATGGCATTTCGAGCCCTAAGCGTCGGAACTTGGTACCTCGGTCGGGCCACCCTGTGCCTATTTAGATGGTCCCCTAATTTCTGACAAATCGAAATTGCTTCGGTACCCTCCCTGGGTTAAGCTCCCTAACCTGCCATACTTCTTGTACAACTTCGTGTGGGACATTGTTTCTCCTATTGGCAAGCCGTTCGCCTCACGCGAGGACATTGGTGGTCTCATTTATGAACTTGCAGGACACTCGTTCAACGCTCGGTGGCACCCTCAAATCTATGTAGAGGCTGACCTCAACTTGCCGCTTCCATCGAAGATCAAAGTGGACTTGGGCGAAAGGGATGTATGGAAGCAAGACATCAATTACAAAAACCTTCCCAACGCGTGCTTTCGTTGTGGCCAACAAGGTCACAGGATTAAAGAATGCCCTTTGAGACAAAAAAGCAAGCGAAATCAAGAAGCCCCCAGAAACGCTCAAGACAACAAAGGGGCATTGACTCACTCGACGAAGGAAGAGGAAATCAAAGGCCCCCTTAATCCAGAAGCTGATGCAGATGAGTTCATCAAAGTCAGAAGAAGAAGGAAAAGCAGCCCTAGGGCGACTTCTGAGCAAAACAACATGTTAGCTACCCCCTCCAGCAACTTGTATTGCAATCTGGAAAAGGAGATCAATGTTTTGTTGGTGCAGGACAATCACCAATTGATGTTTTCACATGCAAATGAAGTCAAGATTTGAAGGAAAAATTCAAGTTATGAAGCAAGCAAGAAGTATACATTCAAAAGAGGAAGACATGTACACATATGTACAGATAGTTCAATTATGTCTTTAAGAAGTCATAAGGTTGTAATTTTTTGTATATATATGCTATGAAAGTGTCGGGGCAAAAAAGAGAGAGCACGAGAATAGAGAAATGAGTAGCTGTAAGAGTCATTAGACATATGAGAAGTTAGTTGAACTCTCTCTCATCATTCAGTTGTAAACTCCTTCAGAAATGAAATATTTTTGCGCCCGATGTTTCTGAGTATTCTCTTCCTGTGTTAGATCTTTTGTGAAATGATTTTGTACAAGTTTAAGTCCATAGGTGATCAACCTCTGTACAAATTTTTAGCTTCCAATTGTGATCAGGCTAAGAGAATTATGTGTAGGAACATTTGTATGTGAAGAAGTGTTCACTGGCTCCTGAAACAGGCGCAAAATTCGAAGTCAATGATTTGATCATTTCTCACTCCATAGTTTAAAGTTTTGAGCAAGCAAGCACTCAATCTTTAAGTTGGAAGGTAAGCTACTTGTGGCTAAAAGCATTTGCTTAAACAGGTTCTATTCTTAGAGAACCATGTCTTAGAAGTTATAGGTGTCTAAATCGACTTCTCAGAAGTACAGTTTTAGACATAGGTGACTTGTCAAGTTGATTTCTCAAAATATATTTAATCTTTTGGAGTAATTTAACTTGGAGGAGGTGCACAATCTTTAAGGGACACCCCGTGCAAAGTTTTATCAAAAACTTTACACATTTGCTTAGTCAATGAGAAAGATAAGTGCAGCAGACTTTCTGTAGAATCATCCTCTTCACAGATTTTCCAAAATCCTTATACTTGAATGTTGATCCTCTAAATTGGTGAAGATATTGACTTACTCTTGATATAGAGGTGCTCTTATTTCAAGAGTAGGTTGTTCTTTTGGAAATTAACACTCTCCATCAGTGGTATTAGAGCAAGAAGCATCAAAATTGAAGGAAGGAGGATCTAGACTTCTGCAGGTGCAAAGAATTCAACATCTGAAGGTTCAAAAGGTGAAAGCTTGAGGATAAAGCTTGAGAAGGAGATCATACGATATCAAGGAACTCAAAAGGAGTGTCATTCAAAGTAAAGGTAACCATATACTTTATAAAGATTGAAGAATTCAATACACAGGTGAAGAAAAGATGGGAGATTCTCTTCAGATAGAGAAATTGGATAGAGAGAACTATCGTGCATGGTCAATGAGGATGGAAGCTCATCTTACGAGCAAAGACTTGATAGCTTACATTACACGTGAAGAAGAAAAGCCTCAATTCAGAGATCCTAGTGTTCCAACTAGGGAGGAATTGTCAGATTTGAAGAATTGGATGAAGAGAGATGCTCAAGATAGGAGCATTATCTATATGGCAGTCAATGACTACTTGCTACCTCACATTAGAGGTCTTGAAAGTGCAAGTGATATATGGAATGCTTTGGAGGAGCATTTCCAAAATACCACAAAGTCAAGGAAGGCATCTTTGTGGGCAGAATTTACCACTTTCAAGAAGAAGGCCTCTCAATCTATCTCAGATTATGTAACCAGAATGAAGGACATTGCAGATGCATTAGGAGCTGTTGATGAAGACATTGAGGAGGATAAATTGGTAAGGCAAATACTCACAGGTTTGAGAGGTGATGACAAATGGAAGCCATTTATTTTGTCCACTGAATTATCACTTGATCATTTTACTCTTGGCTTAAATCAGTTGCTAGGACATATGTTAACCTTTGAGCAGGATGTCAAAGGTGAAAGTGACAAGAGTACAAGTCATGCAATGTACTCAAAGGATAAGAAGAAAAATATCAAAGGAAAGCAACAAGCAAATGAAGATGAAGGCACAACTAGTCAAGCCAACTTCCTAAGAGGAAGAGGGGGTGGCAAAGGTAGAGGAAGAGGCATGAACAACAAAGATGGAGTCAAAGCTTGCTGGATTTGTGGTAAGACAAATCATTTAGCTAATGTTTGTTGGTATAATAATCAGAGTAATGGTGGATATAATCAGAATTTTAATTCAAGAGGAAGAGGTGGCAGAAACCAAAGAGGTAATTTCAGAGGTAGAGGTAGTAGGGGTTACTTTGGAAGAAATGCAGGTAGAGGATTCCAAAGTCAACAATACAATAATACCTACTACAATTATGCTTCAGATCAGAAGGAGGATTCAACATTGATAATGAATGCAACTTGTGAAAGGCAAAGTGAAGACCAAAGAGTCTTCTACATTGACTCAGGGTGTAGCAATCATCTGAGTGGTAACATAGCATTGATGACTGATTTGGAAAATAAGGTGACTAATCATGTTGTTCAAACAGGAGACAATCCAAAGCACAATGTGAAGTCAATTGGATCAGTAAAGGCCAAGGATGGTAGCACCTTATTGAGTAAGGTCTTGTATGTTCCTACAATTCCTAAGAATCTGATAAGTGTAGGACAAATTGTTGAAAAAGGTTATGAAGTGAGGTTCACTAATGAAGGAGTGTTTGTGGAAGACCCTAGCAATGGGTATAAACAAATTGTTTCAGGGAAGAAAGAAGGAAGATTGTTTACATTGAAGATTCAAGGTAATGTTGGTCATGCCTTGTTCACTTATGGAGGACATAATATCTCTGAGTTAGATCTTTGGCACAAGACGCTTGGACATTTCAATGAAAGAGGTATCAAAGACATGATTAACAATGGTGCAGTGCTTGGATTGCCTAATGTTGCAGGTCAACATATGACATACAGATGTGAGGCATGTCAATTAGGTAAGGCTCATAAGCAATCTTATTCCAAGCATGGTTTTATGTATTCAGAGAAGCTTGAGTTGGTACACACAGATGTGTGGGGACCATCAAAGGATTTCAGTATCAATGGTTCAAGGTATTATGTGATTTATGTTGATGATGCTACCAGATGGATCACTATCTATGTGATCAAAGATAAGTCAGAGGTATTCAATACATTCAAACATTATCATGTGTATGCAGAAAGAATTACAGGTCATAAGTTGAAGAGACTAAGGTCAGATGGAGGGGGAGAGTATTTCTCTAATGAGTTCAGTGATTACTTGTGGAATGTAGGTATAAAAAGGGAGGTTACTTGCAGGTACTCTCCTCAACAAAATGGTGTAGCAGAAAGGAGGAATAGGACTCTTGTTGAGTTTGCAAGATCCATGATGAAGGAGAAAAAGTGCCCAAATTATTTGTGGGTTGAGGCTGTAAATACAGCCACTTATCTGGTCAATAGGCTACCATGTAAAGCCTTGCTGGGTATCACACCATATGAGGCATGGTGGGGTAAGAGACCTACATTAGACCATTGTAAAGTATTTGGATGTTTGGCATATGCATATGTGCCATCGCAATTAAGACACAAATTGGAACCTAAAGCTGAAAAGTATGTGTTCATTGGTTATGATGATAAGCAGATGGGATATAGGTTGTGGAGTCCATCCACAAAACAATTCATTGTGTCTAAGGATGTTACATTTGATGAGCAAGGTACTTGGTATGCAGGTACTATCAATATTAATACAGGTGATGAGGAAGTTGTGAGTCAAAGGAAAGGTAAATCAAAGGTACAGATATTTGATGAAGAGGAGAATAATGAAGTGCAGGTTGAAGTTGAAGAAATGCCAAGATTTGATCCTGAGTGTGAAGAACCAGAAACCTCAAGGAGTGGAGAACTTAGAAGGTCATCAAGACACAAGTGGCAACCTACAAGGTATAGCTATGATACTTCTTTTTGGCTACCAAAGATTATGCTTACATGATAAAAGCAGATGAAGACCCTTCTACATATGGAGATCCAAAAGGTAAAGAAAAGTGGCAGAAAGCTATGCAGGAAGAATATGATGCATTGATGGAGAATCAAACATGGGATTTGGTTCCAAAACCAAATAGCCAGAAGATCATTGGATGTAAGTGGGTCTACAAGACAAAAAGGTTTGCAGATGGAAGTGTGTCTAGGTACAAAGCTAGACTTGTTGTGAAAGGGTTTGCTCAAACATATGGTATTGATTATGATGAGACTTATAGTCGTGTGGCAAAGATGACAACCATCAGAACACTCATAGCAATTGTTGCATGTAAAGGTTGGAAATTGTGTCAATTAGATGTGAAGAATGCTTTTTTGAATGGTTATATTTCAGATGATGTTTTCATGGAGCAACCTCAAGGATTCAGAGATGGAAGGTATCCAGATCATGTGTGTAAGATCAAGAGAGCTTTATATGGCTTGAAGCAGGCCCCAAGGGCATGGAAGTATAGGCTTGTAAAGTTCTTAAAGGAACTTGGATTTCAAGTATCTAAGGCAGATAGTAGCTTATTTGTTAAAGCAAGTGATGATGGGTTCATTTACATGTGCATATATGTTGATGATATAATTCTTACAGGTACAGATGAGAAAGGCATTCAAAGCCTAAAGAAGCAAATGGAGAAAGAGTTCAAAATCAGTGATTTGTGAGATTTGTCATACTTCTTGGGCATGGAGATTTCATACACTCAACATGGAGTGTATGTGACTCAAGAAAGGTATTTGAAGAACTTGTTAATCAAGTTTAAAATGAATGATTGCAGGGTAGCACCTACTCCAATGGAGGTGAATCACAAATTGAGCAGATATGATGGAGAGGAATTCAAGGATATGAAGTTATATCAGAGTTTGGTTGGTAGTCGTATTTATGCTACATTAACTAGGCCTGATTTATCATATGCAGTTGGGGTTTTGTCCCAATTCATGCATTGTCCTAGGAAAGAACATTGGATTGCAGGTCAAAGAGTGTTGAGGTAGTACATTAAGGGTACACTCAAAGAGGGTTTGTATTATGGTTTTACATCAGATACAAACATCAAAGTATATAGTGATGCAAATTGGGCAGGTAATCCTGATGATAGAAGGTCAACCTATGGATACATGTGTTCTGTGGGAGATAAGTTAATCTCTTGGTGTTCAAAGAAGCAACATACAGTTGCTTTGTCATCTACAGAAGCAGAGTACAAAGGAATGGTTGAAGCTGCAAAGGAATAATATGGCTTAAGACTTTGATGAAGAGTTTTCACACTATACAGAGTACACCTATCATATATGGAGATAACATGAGTTCATTGTATCTAGCTGCTAACCCTGTTTTTTAGCCAGGACTAAACACATTGAGATTTAGTATCACTTTCTGAGAGAGAAGGTGATGGATAAAGAGATTGAAGTCATACATACTTCAACAAAAGATCAGATAGCTGATATGCTTACCAAAAGCTTGGATGGACCAAAGCTACAGAAGTTCAAAGACATGACAGGCATAAAGAAGATAGAGAAAACCTCAATTGATAATTGAGGGGGAGCTGTTGGTGCAGGACAATCACCAATTGATGTTTTGACATGCAAATGAAGTCAAGATTTGAAGGAAAAATTCAAGTTATGAAGCAAGGAAGAAGTATACATTCAAAAGAGGAAGACATGTACACATATGTACAGATAGTTCAATTATGTCTTTAAGAAGTCATAAGGTTGTAAATTTTTGTATATATATGCTATGAAAGTGTCGGGGCAAAAAAGAGAGAGCACGAGAATAGAGAAATGAGTAGCTGTAAGAGTCATTAGACATATGAGAAGTTAGTTGAACTCTCTCTCATCATTCAGTTGTAAACGCCTTCAGAAATGAAAGATTTTTGCGCCCGATGTTTCTGAGTATTCTCTTCCTGTGTTAGATCTTTTGTGAAATGCTTTTGTACAAGTTTAATTCTATAGGTGATCGACCTCTGTACAAATTTTTAGCTTCCAATTGTGATCAGGCTAAGAGAATTCTGTGTAGGAACATTTGTATGTGAAGAAGTGTTCACTGGCTCCTAAAACAGGTGCAAAATTTGAAGTCAATGATTTGATCATTTCTCACTCCACAGTTTAAAGTTTTGAGCAAGCAAGCACTCAATCTTTAAGTTGGAAGGTAAGCTACTTGTGGCTAAAAGCATTTGCTTAAACGGGTTCTATTCTTAGAGAACCATTTCTTAGAAGTTATAGGTGTCTAAATCGACTTCTTAGAAGTACAGTTTTAGACATAGGTGACTTGTCAAGTTGATTTCTCAAAATATATTTAATCTTTTGGAGTAATTTAACTTGGAGGAGGTGCACAATCTTTAAGTGACACCCCGTGCAAAGTTTAATAAAAAACTTTACACATTTGCTTAGTCAATGAGAAAGATAAGTGCAGCAGACTTTCTGTAGAATCATCCTCTTCACAGATTTTCCAAAATCCTTATAATTGAATGTTGATCCTCTAAATTGGTGAAGATTTTGACTTACTCTTGATATAGAGGTGCTCTAATTTCAAGAGTAGGTTGTTCTTTTGGAGATTAACACGCTCCATCAAGTTTGACTACCCAGGTGGGAACCAACTTGAGGTGGACACCAACGACAAAGCCCTAGAGATCCCTCACAATAAAGAAACCGCCTAGGAGGGTTACACTACAAGCAAAGAAGACGGCTTCACTACTAGTAACGAAGATAATGAAAGTTCCATCATCGGATCGACTATTCCAGAAACGGTGTCAAAAATGGTGCCCAGTTCTTCCTAGCAGGAGGCATCCCACAAAGGAAAACAACCTATGGAGTTACCCTGGAAAAGCCCCCACAAGAACCTATTGCTAATTCGGGATCCGATGCCAGCGAAAAAGAAAGATGAATCCAAGAAGAGAAAGGACAAACCTCCCTCCCGCAAAGAGGGCTCACTACGACAATGATCATCATCTCCTTTAACGCTAGAGGGCTAACCGACCCCTCAAGAGCGACCATCATTGGTCAATGGCTTCGCGACATTAGCCTAAACCTAGAATTTATATGTATTCAAGAGATTAAAATTGACGGAGAAGACATGCCTCCTCAACCCATGTTTGGATTTCAACGGCGCACAAGTGGGGGTCCGATGGAACGGTAATCGGTATTAATCAATTTTGGTTCGAAAAGCTTGAGAACTCCATTGAAGATGAATGCCATCGATGGATTGCTGTTTCTTTTGGTGCTCCCTTTTGTTTTACTTTAGTTTCTTTGTATGCCACTAATGGGGAGTTAGAGAGACTGAACACCTGGGCCTCCTTGGACTCGCTCCCCCACAATGTGCTTAGTTGTGGTGACTTCAACATGGTGGAGGACCCTATTGACAGATGGATGGGCAAGGGCAGGGTCATTGATAGTCGGGAGAAAGAAACGTGGGACAAAACCAAACTACACTTGGTTTGGTCAAATTCAAAGACTCAAATGGCTTTTCGTGGTCAAATATCCAAGCACGCGAGGACTTGAGCAAAGCTAGACTTGATAGATGCTACATCTCTCAGCGTTTTACTCATCAGTGGGGCCACCCTTCCCTCTCGAATTGCACCGACCTCACCATCTTTGATCACTACCCGATCGTTATCACTTTCCAACCTTCCACCAAGATCCGTAAGGCTCCTTGGTTCCATGCCAGTGCGCCCTCGTTCTCTCTCCCCTCCGTCCATCAAGAAATTGCTGATGTGTGGAAGGAGGCGTTCGCCTCCGGCTTGTCCCCAGCCAAGTGCTAGAGAAGTGCGGTCGATAAGTCACGACAGATCATGATTAGATCCAGGAAGACGCTCGAGACTGTGCGGCGGGATCGTAGAGAAGCTCTATACCACAGACTCTGGAGGCTCGAGGAGGAAGTGAGCAAAGGTAAATCTCAAGCCCAGAAAGGTCTTTGAAAAATCAGAGGGCTGCTGAGATACGAGGAAGAAATACAAAGGAAAAATTTGCAAATTTTCTTCAAGGAGTGGTGGGCTGGCAAAGCCGACCAACCCACCAAAGAGATGTGATGTATCCTTAAAATGAAACACAACAGAGAATCGATCCCCTTATTGCTAGACTTAAATCGCAATGTATGCAATACACAAGAAGATAATTTTGGGATCATTGAAGGGCACTTCACGAGACTCCTGGGGACCTCGAACCCCCTCTCCCACCATAGAAGAGACTGTATGGCAGCCATATCTAGGGTTTCCCCTCACATGATACCACTCAACCTTTGCTCCCTGCTACATGCCCCTATCTCTGAAGCAGAAATCATTGAGGTCATTGATGCCCTCCCTTCTGGTAAAAGCCCGGGACCCGACGGGCTCACTAATGAGTTCTTTAAATCCTTCAAGCTGGTGGTTGCCACCCCTCTTCGTCTTGTTTGGAAAGAGGCGCTCAAGTTTGGCGCACTTTCTTCTTGTCTCAACAATGGCATTATCAAGTTAATACACAAAAAAGGGGAAAAGAACAGAATAGAGAACTGGCGTCCTATTACGATGCTCCAAATAGGATACAAGATCATCGCCAAAGTCATTGCCAACAGAATCTCTTTCCACTTGAGAGCGTGGTTAAGCAAGGACCAAAAAGGTTTCATCAAAGGCAGGTCAATTTTGGAAACCATATAGATATCTGGGAAGGTCTTGAATTTGCAAATGAGTCTAAACAAGATGTGGTCTTCCTCAAGATCGACTTTGATAAAGCCTACGACAGGTTGGAATGGGACTATATTCTACAGTCGCTCCAAAATCTTGGATGTAGTTAGAAATTCACCAAGATGATCGCGACCCTTCTCGGAAACGCATCGACCCAAATTAACATTAACGGCAAACTTTCGAAGGTGATCAAACTTAGAAGATCTATCAGAAAAGCCCCTTCTCTTTGCCATTGCCACAGAAGAGCTAAGCAGGCTGGTGGAGCATCAGGTGGAAGCTGGTAATATCAAAGGCCTCCGTTTGCCTCATGACCATAGTCAGATCACCATGAGACTTTTTGCTGATGATATGAACACGTTTGTTCACAATGATAGTACCAGCCTAGAGAAGTTCTCGAGGTGTCTGGATACTTTTTGTGAAGCCTCTGGATCCACAATCAACCACTCTAAGACCGCCTTTAGAGCTATTGTTGGGTCACAACCCAACCTTGTCCTTGATCGTGGCTGTCAAATCATTCCACAGGGCCAAAATTTTCGGCTTCTTAGGATCCCCTTGGGGTTTGGCGTCTCTATGGAACAGCGGTGGAACTGGGTGCTGGCCAAACTCGAAAACAAGCTTAACTATTGGAGAGGTATGCAAATCAATCTTTCTGGTCGTGTTATGGTTATCAACACATTCCTCCTATCATCTACCATTTATTTCCTTTCTTGTTGGAGATCGAAAGAGCAAGATCTGTCGAAACTGGATATTATTTGTAGAAACTTCCTTTGGACGGGCGACCACAATAGGAGGGGGGTGCCTAAAATCAAATGGTCCATCTGCACCAGCCATAGAGATAGTGGGGGACTTGGCATCCTGGACATTGGGTGCATGGCTAACAAGCTGTCGGCCAAATGGATGATTAAGGCTTGGTGCAATGGGGAGGCCTCGTGGGCCAAGTTGAGCTTCAGAAACAAGAACGAGTTGGCTCTCATGGGTTTCCCAAATTGGAAGAATCTTGACATCTTGACCTTGCTGTTTTCCCCGATCCCCATCTTCCCGAAAGGCTCTAATCTCGTGTGCTTCCTATGGAAGAGTTGGAATAAAGTCAAAAGCTACACAAGAATTAGTGAAGACTGGAAGTGGGCAGCCGGTATCAGACAAAAGGACTCTATCGGGTTTCCGATCCATGGCATCCGGAGTGTGGAATCTTGGAACATTCAAAATGCCAAGAAGTTATGGAATAAAGGCTTCAGAAAATGGAAACATCTCTGGAAACAAGACACCAACTAGTGGATGAACGTCGAGGATATTGACCCTTGCGTCAACATTTCGTATGAAGAATGGAACACTTTGCAAAGCAGATGTCTCGCCTGGGACCGACACAAAGTTCACCTTCTCATGGGACATGACACGTCGAGCTCGCTTGGTCTCAAATGGCACAATGGGAATAGCCTATCAAAAAACCCGAACATCAAAGAAACAATTGACTATCATGTTAACCTCAACAACAAGTGGTGACTGTCATGGACGTGGCTTTGGTGGGACATGAAGTTCATGGCTATCTGGCATGCCCTCATAGAAATCAAAAAGTCTGTCCTCTTATGGCAAATTCCTCATCATGGAATCTGGACCAACCTTAAGGCTAGCAAACTTTGTGGGATTCCTCCCTGGTGCAAACGCTTCTACCAATCTATCAAAGATGTTTCACACATCTTCTTTACCTGCCCCAACTCCAACAGACTCTGGCAGACGGTTGGAAAGAAAATTAGACTTTAGAAACGTCTCAGTAGGCAGCAAGCCGTGCTGGGAGAGGCGATCGGCTGCTCCACGAATCTCTAGAATGCCATCAGAGGGGAGGTCCTATGGAAAATCTAGCGGGAAAGATGTGCTTTCAACTTCGGTGACTCCCCCAAAGAGTGGTCAATTGAGAAATTGTTGTTCCTCCTTGGCAAAAGGATTGTTAACTGTAAGAAATCCCCCCCCCCTTCAGGCATCATCAAGTACTCCTTTTGATCAATAACAAGCTTAAACCCAAGTGGGCCCCTCATGAGGGTGATGAGAGGGTGATTAACCTTCTTTGCAATGCCATCTAAGCTCTATAAAAGCTTCCCTTACTTTGTGGGATTTGGGGGGTCCCGTGGGCACTAGTCCCCTTCTCTTGTACTTTTCTTTATTTAATTCAAGTCCGGGAGAGTAGGCTAATGCCGAACTTCCTTTATTAAAAAAATATATATATTTAGGAATAATGTTTTTTGACCTTCTGAAAATCTGCTAACTTGTTATCATTTATGTATTTGACATATTTATATAGCTATATTTATGGCACCCGAAAGCCATGTGAGAGGAATCCTTTGTAGATGTGTGCGTGCGTGTGAGAGAGAGAGAGAGATGAACTTCTTTGTATAAAGATGTTCAATGTGTTCAAAAGCAAAAATATGTAGGAATAATGTTTCTAGACCTTCTGAAAAGCTGCTAACTTGTTATCATTTATGTATTTAACATATTTATATAGCTATTAAAAAGTGAAAGACTTGGAATCATGGATTTTTGTTTGACCACTACTTTGAATTGTACCTCGTGAGGCCATACATGAGATGAGAAAAGCATTTGTTCTAATAGATAGATAGATAGATAGATAGATAGATAGATGGATAGATAGATAGACAGAAAGATAGATAGATAGATAGATATCCTCAAGAAGAAGAAATCAAAGGAAGCAATCCCTTTCATGATGGACATCAATGGGGTTGAGTGGAAGAGGGATGAAGAATATTGTACATTGATTTTCATTCACTTTAATCAACTCTTGGGGGTTTCCATGCCTCTTTCTCCTCATAGATGAGATTGCATTATGGCCATCTCTTGAGTAAGAATCAAAATAATTCCATGAAATATGAAGCCTCTTCTTGAAGCCCCCATTTTGGATATGAGATTCGTGAAGTTGTTGATTTGCTTCCTAATGGCAAAATCCCGGGGCTAGAGAGCCTCACCAATGAGTTTTTTAAGACCTTCAAGCATGTGATGACTATTCCATTATGTCTGTTGTGGCAAGAGGTTGTTTCTTTTGGTGCACTGCCTGAATGTTTCAATGAACGAGTTATCAAGGTTATTCACAAAAAGGAAGCAAAAATATGATTGAAAATTTGCATGTTATGATGTTACAAACAGGGTACAAGATCCTTGCAAATGTTATTGCTAATTGATTTGCATGTCACATACAAAAGTGGATCAGTGAGGATATAAAAGGGTTTATGAAGGGAAGGTCCATCCTCGAGGATATCATTGATGTTTGGGAAGGTCTATTTTTCATGCTCCAACCTTTGAAAGTCTTGGGCTTTGGCTAGAAGTTCGTTAAGATGACCTCAATGTTTCTTGGAAATGTGGTACCGTGGATAAACATCAATGTCAAGCTTTCTCACGCTATTCGATTAAAATGTTTTATCAAGCAAGAATGCCCCTTGGCCCCTCTTCTCTTTGTGATTGCTCCTAATGGTCTAAGGGACATTATAAACATCATGCATGGTTACGTCTTATTCGAGGCCTCTTTCTTCCCCTCAATCAAGAACAAGTCATGAGACTCTTTGTCGATGAAACAAATGCTTTTGTGCATAACAATCCAACAAGCATTGATACCTTTTGCAGCTGCCTAAATACTTCTTGTGCGGCATTAGGTTTCAAAATAAAACACTCTAGAAATGGCTTTCAAGGATGTTATTGGGTTACATGCATGTGGTAGAGATGAAGTGAGATTGATGCGATTTCAAGGCAATATACACCACACGAGAGTATGATGCCTGTTGCATACTTCTTTACTTAGTGAAGTGATGCGACTTCAAGGCAATATGCACCACACGGGAGTGAGATTGACACAATGTGATAAAATATAAGACATTCCTTGAAAGGATAATAAAGTTTTTTTGTCACCAAAGCATGAATAATAATGGTGGGCTTCTTGGTTAGATGGGAATTAAATGTACAAAACCTTTGAAAACGCTTTTGGAAAGGAGGAAAGTTCTTCTCCTATGGAAACTTCTCGACAAGGGAGTCTGTACTAATTTCAAAGCCTTTGCAACATGTGACACAGAAGTTTTAAAGGAGTTCAGACTATACTTAGGCTTGAGGAATAGATCAATTGGGAGCAAGATCTTCTTGAAGAAGTGATAGATTCATAGATTTCTCGTCCAGTCTTTGAAACATGACTAGCTGAGAGGCCCTTTGGAAAATATGAAAGGAAGAATGCTTGAAAAGTTTCTATGATTCTCCCAAGGAGTTTTCTAGGTATAAGTAGGATACGGTCTTACCACACTCCATTGTGAAAAGTTGGCATACTTCCATATTTATGCCACCCGATAATCATGTGAGGAATACTTTTGTGTGTGTGAGTGTGTATGTGTGTGTTTTGTGTGTGTGAGTGTGTATGTGTGTGTGTGAGAGAGAGAGACAAAAAGAGAGATGGATGTCTTTGTATAAACATGTTCAATGTGTTGAAATGCGGACATATGTAGAAACAATGTCTCTAAATCTTTTGAAAATGCGCTAATTTGTTGGCATTTGTGTTTGAACTCTACTTTGAATTGTACGTTGGTGAGGTGATACATGAGATGAGAAAAACATTCCTCCCGATTTATTTTCTTTTTGGAGGGGCCAAAACTACTTCTGTCATTCCATCCAACGTAAGCATTTGCCCAATTAGGGACGTGGCATGGAATACCTGAGACAATTAGCATATGCTTTAGAGAGGAGGTCAGATTCAGTCCAAAGGTACGAACCCAAAGATGAGTCCAGCCCAAAGTCTTTACGTGTTAAAGAACAGTCATTTGGCCTATCCAATATTGGAACCTCGTGACCAAATGCACTAGATCAATCGATTAGGCCCTTCACCACTGAAGGCTAGGAGTGAGGGCTCAACCGATGTGATTCATGGTCAAAGCTGTGTCAATGTCTTTATTGGCATGTTTTTTCAATCCAAAGGGGTTTCCACAAAGGGATAAGCCGGGTTTCCACAAAGGGATAAGCCTTTGTTCCAAACTGTTGTAGCTTTTTGGAGGTTCTAGGGCTCAACATCTCTGATGCCCTTCAAAGGGAACTAGATCGAGTCATTTTGTCTCATATGGGCTATCTATTTCCAAAATTCATTGATCTTGACAAATTGTTTCATCCTTGTTCCAACTCTTTCATAGGAAGCAAACTAAGCTCTAGCCTCTTGGAGTCACCTGATAGGGGTAGAACAAAAGAGTGAGAAGATCCAGACCCTTCCACGCTGGAAGGCCAACAAGCCTAATAGGTGTCTTGTTTTTAAGAATGAATTTGGCCTGAGAGGGATCCCTAATGCTCCAAGTTTTAACTAACCATTTGGTTGCCAACTTATTAGCCATTCCTTTAATGTCTAGAATCCCCAAACCACCTTGATATTTTTGGCTTATGCAGGTATACAATTTCATTTTGCTTCTATTGGGGACTCCAATCCAAATAAAGTTTCTGCAAGTTCTTTCCAATTTGACAATCTCTTGGTCCTTCGATCTCCAACAAGAGACAATGTCAATGGTTGACGAAAGAAGGAACATGTTTACCACCACGGATCACCTTATCAGGTTGATTTTAATTTTTTTTTGAGAGAACAAGAAATTGATTGATAATGGAATGTATCAATGTATAGAGGGCAAGACTACCCCCACCAATAACAAGCAAGACTACCACCATATTCACCGACTCAGAATGTAGATGAGTATAGTAGCTAGTATAGTAGTTCGGACTACAACTAGTGGCAATAGTACAAGGGAGCCAGAAAGCCAGCAATAAAGAGGACAAAGTTCAACTATAGACACAATTCCACCATCTCAATACTAGTGGTTGAGTACAATTTCAAAAGGGGGTCTCTCCATTGGCTAGGTATGGTAATGTACACATGCCTGTATAGAGAGAAACCCTCCTCGAGAGCATCAACAGTGGCAGCAAGAGCTTTGATGCTCATAGCATTCAGCCCAAACAGTAAAATGAATACAGTTGCACCAGTGGAGTTCTTGTTGTTCAACACAACCATATTTCTATCCTTCCAGATACTCCACAGAATATTGTCTCTCCACATCTTCCATAAGACAAAATCAAAGTTGTTGCAGACACCCAGTAGAAGTCCTTTGTAGCCAGGCTGGAAGTTATGTTTCTAACAAAAGGGTAAGATGCAACTCCAAAAACATTAAGCATGTAAACAGTTGATAAAAAGGTGGGGGAGATCTTCCACACTACCACAAAAAATACATACACCATTATTAATGTTCAACTTCTTGTCCTTAGCACCACACCACACAGCATTGTGTAGAATAAGCTAGAGGAGAAAGGAGTGTTTGATGTTCACAAGCAGGTGCAAGTACACTGAAATCTATGAGATCATTCTTGAGCATTCCAACTAACTTTCCATAGACTATTAAGCTTGGGTAGGATCAAAGTGTTTCTCCCTCTCCTGGATTTGAAGTTCTTTAGCATGCCTTGAGCAATGTATTCTCACTTGACAGGTTTCCTCTCAAGACAAAGGTCCACCCTCCTAATCAGCATCATCCTATGCTTCAAGAGGTCCTACAAATAGCTAGAAGGGCAATGCTTATTTGAGATATGATCTTCAGACATGATTTCACCATTTAGGGTGAAATCCTTCAAGGTAGTGAAGCCCAATTTGAAACATTTGTGCTCTCTGATCCCAAGATAGCCATTATTCCATAGAGATAGTTGATGTGGTTTTACTCGGCTCTGCCTGATACCACTTCTTGTCGACGCAACGAAGGCTGAACCTTATTAAGCCTGCGGAATTTTCCACACCCAAGAAAAACTAAGCTAGAGTGATTCAGAACACCTCTGTAATCAATCAATAGCTTAGCATAGTTTCTGAAGCTCAACGTATAAGATTGCGCTCTAGATTCACTGAAAAATTTCACCGAAACTTCACCAGACTGTCACTGGACTGACACCGTGATTGTACTGGAATTGTACCGGAATGAACTTCAATTTTGATTATAATTACTTCAAGTGAATGTTTATGAAGTAAGGGAGTGATGCGTGCACTTCCTTAACTTACTGAACTCTTCCTGAAGTTTAAGAAAAAACTCCACTAGTTCAGAAAACCTCTTTCCGGTCAGGCTTTGTACTGTGTGTAGATATCTTTTCCACTGGAAATTTTGATCAACTGAAAGTAGAGATGTCTAGCTACAGAATGAGCTATCTCTCATACAAAACTTCGCATTACTCTACGAGATCTACTTCGTTCTTCTACCGGAAATTACTCGTTTACTGAGAAACTGTAATTGACCGAAAATACGTTTACTGTGAAAACTTTAACTGTTAACTATCTTTAACCGTAGTATGACAATACTTTGGTTTCTTCACATATGAACAGTGCACACGAGTTTCCACATGAACATGTGTTTTCTATTAGAGAAGATGTGTACAAATAGGCTTGGCCTCTTCTTGCTCAAGCTACAGAAACTCTCCTACAGCGAGTAGTTCCTTCCTACCATCTCTCTCAGGTCTCTGTTATTCATCTTTACATACGCGATCTCTGGCGTCTTCTTCTACATACGCGATCTCTGGCATCTTCTTCTAACCATAACTAAAAACTCTCTCTCTCTCTTATTCTTTCTCTATGTGCTCTATTTATATTGCGTGCTCTTTTCACGCACGTTCTTGTTCGCACTTCCCCTTCTATTATTCCTATGCACGTTCTCTCTATGTACAGTTTGATTCGGTGTAACGAACTCTGATCCTGGAAGATTCTGTACTGTACATAACGCTCGTGGATTTGTCCCTCCACTAAGGCTTTTGATTTTCTTTGATTCTGCTTCTCTTTTTCTTTTTTCTTTTATGTTTGTCTGTATGTCAAATTCGTGAGTGTTTCTTCAACAACTCCCCCTCAATCACTAGTTTGACATCTTCCGGTCTTTCATATATCTTCCTTTCTTTTATACCTACCATCTCTTTGAATCTGTTTGTCTTCGTTCCATCCAAGCTCTTTGTCAAAATGTCTGCAATTTGATCTTTTGTCAGAGTGTATACTATTTCTATATCTTTCTCCATTACCTTTTCCCTCAGGAAATGATACTGAATCTCTATGTGGTTTGTTCTTGCATGAAATACTGGGTTTGCTGCAAGATACAACGAGCTCCTATTATCTCCATGTATGATAGGTACACCTTGTTCAATACCCATGCTTTTGAACAAGGTCTGCATCTATATTATTTCTTTAGCTGCTTCTACAAGTCCTTTGTATTCGGCTTCTGTTGACGATAACGCTACTGTGTGTTGCTTCTTTGAACACCAGCTTACCAGCTTATCTCCTAGGTATATCATATACCCGTGCGTTGATCTTCTGTCATCTTGACTTCCAGCCCAGTCTGAGTCACTGTATGCTTTCAGCTTTATATCTGACGTAAAAGGATAATATAATCCTTCTTTTATAGTTCTTTTGACGTATCTAAGAACTCTTTGTCCTGCAACCCAATGTTGATCTGTCGGACAATGCATGAATTGTGAGAGAACTCCCACTGCATAACTAAGATCTGGTCTCGTTAGCGTAGCATAAATTAAACTTCCTACTAATGAATGATATCTCCTCATATCTTTAAACTCTGCACCACTGTATCTGCTGAGTTTATGATTTACTTCAAGCGGTGTTGAAGCTTCTCTGCAATTCTCCATATTAAACTTCTTCAGTAAGTTTAGGAGATACCTTTATTGCGTAACATATACACCATGATCTGTGTATGTGATTTCCATTCCTAGAAAGTATGACAACTTTCCTAGATCACTGATCTTGAACTCTCTTTCGAGTAGTTTCTTTACTTCTGTAATCCCTTCATCTGAGGTTCTTGTGATTATTAAGTCGTCTACATAAATACAAATGTAGATCATACCTTCTTCTATTCTCTTTATAAGTAGACTTGCGTCTGCCTTCGAACTTTGGTATCCAAGTTCATTCAGATATTTCACAAGTCTATAATTCCAAGCTCTTCGAGCTTGCTTCAGTCCATAAAGTGCTTTTCTTAATCTGCAGACAAAGTTTGGGTATCTGAAACTTTCGAACCCTTCAGGTTGTTCCATGTACACTTCATCAGAAATGTATCCATTGAGAAATGCGTTCTTTATATCTAGCTGACTTAGCTTCCATCCTTTCGATGCAGCTACATCAATTACTATCCTTATGGTTGACATTCTTGCCACCGGACTAGTCGTCTCATCATAATCTATTCCATGTGTCTGGGCATATCCTTTCACCACCAGCCTCGCTTTGTATCTGGCTATCCTTCCATCTACAAATTTCTTTATTTTGAAAACCCAATTATTTCTGATTACTTTCTTACCGTTTGGTTTTGGAACAAGTTCCCATGTCTTGTTCTCCTCCAGTGCGCTGATTTCTTCTTTCATTGCTTCTTCCCATTGCTTCTTGCCTTTAGCTTCATCATAGCTCTGTGGTTGTTCATCATCTTTGACCATATATGCATAATCTTTTTGAGTTATGTATGAGGTATCATATGAATACCTTTCTGGTTGTCTTCTAGTCCTGCTTGACCTTCTTGGTTCTTCATAAGTGTCTGAATACACTTCTTCATCTTCATTTCTCATACCTGATCTGATCCTGGACGTACTTGCCTGCATATGATCTTCATCTCTGTTCACCTGCACAATTGATTTTCCTTTCTCTTTCCTTCTTACCTCTTCTTCAATTTCTTCAGTCGTATGACTGTGATCCGCATACCAGCTTTTCTGTTCATCAAAAGTAACATCTTTAGAAACAATAAACTGTTTCGTTAGAGGACTCCATAACCTATAACCCATCTGTTTTTCATCATATGCGACGAACACATATTTCTCTGCTTTCGATTCAAGTTTATGTCTCAGTTGTGATGGTACATAGGCATACGCTACTGATCCAAACACTTTGCAATGATCAAGTGTTGGCTTCTTTCCCCACCAAGCTTCATAAGGGTTCATTCCTTCTAATGTTGTACATGGTAATCTGTTTACCAAGTATGTAGCTGTGTTTACAGCTTCAGCTCAAAGATTGTTTGGACAATCTTTTTTGTTTAGCATAGCTCGTGCAAATTCAACTAGAACTCGGTTCCTTCTTTATGCTACTACATTTTGTTATGGTGTATATCTGCAGGCTATTTCTCTCTTAATACCTGCGTTCCAAAGATAGTCATTGAATTCTCGGGAAAAGTATTCTCCCCCTCCATTAGACCTCAGTCTTTTAAGTTTTCGTCCGATAAGTCTTTCAACATATGCATGAAAATGCCTGAAAGCTCCAAACACTTCTGATTTCTCTTTCAAAACATAAAGAGTTATCCACCTTGTTGGATCATCAATGAATAAGACGTAGTACCTCGATCCCCTGATTGATCCTTCTTTCGTTGCCCCCCATACATCTGTTTGAATAAGCTCGAGTACTCCATCATGTTTGAATCCTTTCTTCTGGAAAGGTAACCTGTGGGCTTTTCCCATCTGACATGCTTCGCACTTATGAATCATATGTTGGTTCTGTACATTCGGTAATCCCAGTATTGACTGATTTGAAATCATAGCTTTTATTCCTTTTTCATTGAAATGACCTAATCTCTTATGCCATAGATCAAGTTCTGTAATTATCCTTTCTCCATGTGTGAGCAACGCTTGGCCAATGTTCCCTTGTACTCTTAAAGTAAAGAGTCTTCCTTCTTTCTTTCCAGAAACGATCTGATTATATCCATTCTCGGGATCTTATACAAATACTCCTTTGTTTGTAAATCTGATATGAAAACCTTTCTCAACTATCTGTCCTACGCTAATCAAATTCTTCGGTATTGTTGGAACATACAGAACATTTGTTAGCAAATCTGCTCCATTCTTACATTTCACTTTTCCAATTGAATGTACACTATGCCTCGTATTGTCACTTGTTTGAACAGTATGACTCAAACTTCCTTTTTCCAATTCTGACATCAGTTCTATATTTCCTGACAAGTGATTAGAACATCCAGAATCAATGTAAAATACCTTTAGGTCTTCGTTTTCTGATGTGCTGATAGAGTTCATCATTAACGATGTATGACTTTCATTCTGCGTGTCATTTGCATAGTTGTTGTAGGTGGTGTTGTAGGATTGATTCTGTCCCCAAATTCTCGCTCCACCTCTACCATAACCGCCTCTTTGGCCTTGTCTGCCTCTTTGATATCTTCCGCTCCTACTTCTGCTATTATGGTTCTAATTCTGATTTGATCCTTGTCGATTGTGCCAGCAATCATGAGCCAAATGATTACTGAGTCCACAGATCCAGCAAGCCTTCTTGTTATTGCTCTGGCTACCTCTTCCTCTTCCAAAACCTCTTGCTCTTCCTTTGCCGGTGCCTTTACCTCTTGTATAGTAAGCTTGAGAACTCGACTCTTCTTCGTCTTTTGACTTACCTTTGTCTTTCTTCTTGTTCTTCATGTACATTGCAGAACTTTGTCCTTTATCTGCATCTCCTTTCAGGTCTTGCTCATATGTGAGCATCAAACCAAGCAACTGATTTAAGTCTAGCACGAAATGATTTAAAGAAAGTTTAGTTGAAAGTACGAAAGGTTTCCACCTTTCATCTCCTCTCAAACTTGTAAGCACTTGCGCTATCAATCTGTGATGTTCGACTTCTTCATTTATGGATCCAAGACTATCTGCTAGGTCCTCCATTTTAGTAACATAGTCACTAATGCTTTGACTCGACTTCTTTTTGAACATCGTAAATTCGGACCATAAGCTAGCCTTCCTAGCTTTCGTAGTATTTTGGAAATGATCTTCCAATGCACTCCATATGTCCTCTACTTTCTCCAAACCTCTAATGTGCGGTAGTAGATGGTCTGTTACGGTATTATAGATGTAGGCTCTTGCCGTTGCATCTTTCTCTGGCCACAACTTCAAGGCTTCTAATTCTTCTTTTTCCGATTGACTATCATCTTCGAAAGTCGGCTTCTTTTCTTCTTTGGTCACATACATCATTAAGTCCTTACTCATAAGTAAGGCTTCCATGCGCATTACCCATGCAGGATAATTATCTCTGTCTAGTTTGTCAATAGTAACGTGGTCTGCCATAATTTTTCCAGTGAGTATGATGTTCAGGGTTTTACCTTTCACAAACCTTTACTCTTGAGGATGTCTTCAGAATACTTCTTGATACCGTTTGCTATTGATCTCTTCAGCGTTCTCCTTTCCTTATGAAAGTTTTCGACTTTTCTTGTATCTTCACTTTCGGTTGTTCCTTGAGAACCTTTCTGCTTTTCAGAATCTTTCGGCTCTTGGGTCTAGCCTGCTCTGATTAGATATGCCTAGCTCTCATATCCACTTGTAGTCGATTCACCCTTACTCTTGGATCTATCCTTGGCTCTGATACCACTCATGTGGTTTTACTCGGCTCTGCCTGATACCACTTCTTGTCGATGCGACAAAGGCTGAACGTTATTAAGCCTGCGGAATTCACCACGCCCAAGAAGAACTAAGCTAGAGTGATTTAGAACACCTCTGTAATCAATCAATAGCTTAGCATAGTTTCTGACGCTCAACGTATAAGACTGCGCTCTAGATTCACTGAAAAATTTCAACGAAACTTCACTAGACTGTCACTGGACTAACACTGTGATCGTACCGGAATTGTACCAGAATGAACTTCAATTCTCATTATAATTACTTCAAGTGAATGTTTATGAATTAAGGGAGTGATGCGTGAACTTCCTTAACTTACTAAACTCTTCCTAAAGTTTAAGAAAAAACTCCACTAGTTCAGAAAACCTCTTTCCGGTCAGGCTTTGTACTGTGTGTAGATATCTTTTCCACCAGAAACTTTGATCAACTGAAAGTAGAGATGTCCAGCTACAGAATGAGCTATCTCTCATACAAAACTTGGCATTACTTTGCGAGATGTACTTCGTTCTTCTACTAGAAATTACTCGTTTACTGAGAAACTGTAACTGACCAAAAATACGTTTACTGTGAAAACTTTAACTGTTAACTATCTTTAACCGTAGTATGACAATACTTCGGTTTCTTTACATACGAACAGTGCACACGAGTTTCCACATGAACATGTGTTTTCTATTAGAGAAGATGTGTACAAACAGGCTTGGCCTCTTCTTGCTCAAGCTACAGAAACTCTCCTACAGCGAGTAGTTCCTTCCTACCATCTCTCTCAGATGAATACCCGACATTTCAGGTCTCTGTTATTCATCTTTACATACGCGATCTCTGGCGTCTTCTTCTACATACCCGATCTCTGGTGTCTTCTTCTAACCATAACTAAAAACTCTCTCTCTCTCTTATTCTTTCTCTATGTGCTCTGTTTATATTGCGCGCTCTCTTCACGCACGTTCTTGTTCGCACTTCCCCTTCTATTATTCCTATGCACGTTCTCTCTATGTACAGTTTGATTCGGTGTAACGAACTCTGATCCTGGAAGATTTTGTACTGTACATAACAGTCGTGGATTTGTCCCTCCACTAAGGCTTTTGATTTTCTTTGATTCTGCTTCTCTTTTTCTTTTTTCTTTTATGTTTGTCTGTATGTCAAATTCGTGAGTGTTTCTTCAACAGCTCCCCCTCAATCACTAGTTTGACATCTTCCGGTCTTTCATATATCTTCCTTTCTTTTATACCTGCCATCTCTTTGAATCTGTTTGTCTTCGTTCCATCCAAGATCTTTGTCAAAATGTCTGCAATTTGATCTTTTGTCGGAGTGTATACTATTTCTATATCTTTCTCCATTACCTTTTCCCTTAGGAAATGATACTGAATCTCTATGTGCTTTGTTTTTGCATGAAATACTGGGTTTGCTGCAAGATACAACGAGCTCATATTATCTCCATGTATGATAGGTACACCTTGATCAATACGCATGCTTTTGAACAAGGTCTACATCCATATTATTTCTTTAGCTGCTTCTACGAGTCCTTTGTATTCGGCTTCTGTTGACGATAACGCTACTGTGGGTTGCTTCTTTGAACACCAGCTTACCAGCTTATCTCCTAGGTATATCATATACCTGCGCGTTGATCTTCTGTCATCTTGACTTCCAGCCCAGTTTGAGTCAGTGTATGCTTTCAGCTTTATATCTGACGTAAAAGGATAATATAATCCTTCTTTTATAGTTCTTTTGACGTATCTAAGAACTCTTTGTCCTGCAACCCAATGTTGATCTGTCGGACAATGCATGAATTGTGAGAGAACTCCCACTGGATAACTAAGATCTGGTCTCGTTAGTGTAGCATAAATTAAACTTCCTACTAATGACTGATATCTCTTCATATCTTTAAACTCTGCACCACTGTATTTGCTGAGTTTATGATTTACTTCAAGCGGTGTTGAAGCTTCTCTGCAAATCTCCATATTAAACTTCTTCAGTAAGTTTAGGAGATACCTTTATTGCATAACATATACACCATGATCTGTGTATGTGATTTCCATTCCTAGAAAGTATGACAACTTTCCTAGATCACTGATCTTGAACTCTGTTTCGAGTAGTTTCTTTACTTCTGTAATCCCTTCATCTGAGGTTCCTGTGATTATTAAGTCGTCTACATAAATACAAATGTAGATCATACCTTCTTCTGTTCTCTTTATAAGTAGACTTGCGTCTGCCTTCGAACTTTGGTATCCAAGTTCATTCAGATATTTCACAAGTCTGTAATTCCAAGCTCTTCGAGCTTGCTTCAGTCCATAAAGTGCTTTTCTTAATCTGCAGACAAAGTTTGGGTATCTGAAACTTTCGAACCCTTCATGTTGTTCCATGTACACTTCATCAGAAATGTATCCATTCAGAAATGCGTTCTTTATATCTAGCTGACTTAGCTTCCATCCTTTCGATGCAGCTACATCAATTACTATCCTTATGGTTGACATTCTTGCCACCGGACTAAACATCTCATCATAATCTATGCCATGCGTCTAGGCATAGCCTTTCACCACCAGCCTCGCTTTGTATCTGGCTATCCTTCCATCTGCAAATTTCTTTACTTTGAAAACCCAATTATTTCCGATTACTTTCTTACCATTTGGTTTTGGAACAAGTTCCCATGTCTTGTTCTCCTCCAATGTGCTGATTTCTTCTTTCATTGCTTCTTCCCATTGCTTCTTGCCTTTAGCTTCATCATAGCTCTGTGGTTCTTTATCATCTTTGACCATATATGCATAATCTTTCTGAGTTATGTATGAGGTATCATATGAATACCTTTCTGGTTGTCTTCTAGTCCTGCTTGACCTTCTTGGTTCTTCATAAGTGTCTGAATACACTTCTTCATCTTCATTTCTCATGATCTGATCCTGGACGTACTTGCTTGCATATGATCTTTATCTCTATTCACCTGCACAATTGATTTTCCTTTCTATTCCTTCTTACCTCTTCTTCAATTTCTTTAGTCGTATGACTTTGATCTGCATACCAGCTTTTCTGTTCATCAAAAGTAACATCTTTAGAAACAATAAATTGTTTTGTTAGAGGACTCCATAACCTATAACCCATCTATTTTTCATCGTATCCGACGAACACATATTTCTCTACTTTCGGTTCAAGTTTATGTCTCAGTTGTGATGATACATAGGCATACGCTACTGATCCAAACACTTTGCAATGATCAAGTGTTGGCTTCTTTCCCCAACAAGCTTCATAAGGGGTCATTCCTTCTAATGTTGTACATGGTAATCTGTTTACCAAGTATGTAGCTGTGTTTACAGCTTCAGCTCAAAGATAGTTTGGACAATCTTTCTCATTTAGCATAGCTCGTGCAAATTCAACTAGAACTCGGTTCCTTATTTCTGCTACTCCATTTTGTTATGGTGTATATCTGCAGGTTATTTCTCTCTTAATACCTGCGTTCCAAAGATAGTCATTGAATTCTCGGGAGAAGTATTCTCCCCCTCCATCAGACCTCAGTCTTTTAAGTTTTCGTCCGATAAGTCTTTCAGCATATGCATGAAAATGCCTGAAAGCTCCAAACACTTCTGATTTCTCTTTCAAAACATAAAGAGTTATCCACCTTGTTGCATCATCAATGAATAAGACATAGTACCTCGATCCGTTGATTGATCCTTCTTTCGTTGGCCCCCATACATCTGTTTGAATAAGCTCGAGTACTCCATCATGTTTGAATCCTTTCTTTTGGAAAGGTAACCTGTGGGCTTTTCCCATCTGACATGCTTCGCACTTATGAATCATATGTTGGTTCTGTACATTCGGTAATCCCAGTACTGACTGATTTGAAATCATAGCTTTTATTCCTTTTTCATTGAAATGACCTAATCTCTTATGCCATAGATCAAGTTCTGTAATTATCCTTTCTCCATGTGTGAGCAACGCTTGGCCAATGTTCCCTTGTACTCTTAAAGTAAAGAGTCTTCCTTCTTTCTTTCCAGAAACGATCTGATTTTATCCATTCTCGGGATCTTCTAAAAATACTCCTTTGTTTGTAAATCTGATATGAAAACCTTTCTCAACTATCTGTCCTACGCTAATCAAATTCTTGGGTATTGTTGGAACATACAGAACATTTGTTAGCAAATCTGCTCCATTCTTACATTTCACTTTTCCAATTGAATGTACACTATGCCTCGTATTGTCACCTGTTTGAACAGTATGACTGGAACTTCCTTTTTCCAATTCTGACATCAGTTCTATATTTCCTGACAAGTGATTAGAACATCCAGAATCAATGTAAAATACCTTTAGGTCTTCGTTTTTTGATGTGCTGATAGAGTTCATCATTAACGATGTATGACTTTCATTCTGCGTGTCATTGCATAGTTGTTGTAGGTGGTGTTGTAGGATTGATTATGTCCCCAACTTCTCGCTCCACCTCTACCATAACCGCCTCTTTGGCCTTGTCTGCCTCTTTGATATCTTCCGCTCCTAGTTTCGCTATTATGGTTCTAATTCTGATTTGATCCTTGTTGATTGTGCCAGCAATCATGAGCCAAATGATTACTGAGTCCACGGATCCAGCAAGCCTTCTTGTTATTGCTCTGGCTACCTCTTCCTGTTCCAAAACCTCTTGCTCTTCCTTTGCCTGTGCCTTTACCTCTTGTATAGTAAGCTTGAGAACTCGACTCTTCTTCGTCTTTTGACTTACCTTTGTCTTTCTTCTTGTTCTTCATGTACATTGCAGAACTTTGTCCTTTATCTGCATCTCCTTTCAGGTCTTGCTCATATGTGAGCATCAAACCAAGCAACTGATTTAAATCTGGCACGAAATGATTTAAAGAAAGTTGAGTTGAAAGTACGAAAGGTTTCCACCTTTCATCTCCTCTCAAACTTGTAAGCACTTGTGCTATCAATCTGTGATGTTCGACTTCTTCATTTATGGATCCAAGACTATCTGCTAGGTCCTTCATTTTAGTAACATAGTCACTAATGCTTTGACTCGACTTCTTTTTGAACATCGTAAATTCGGACCATAAGCTAGCCTTCCTAGCTTTCGTAGTATTTTGGAAATGATCTTCCAATGCACTCCATATGTCCTCTACTTTCTCCAGACCTCTAATGTGCGGTAGTAGATGGTCTGTTACGGTATTATAGATGTAGGCTCTTGCCGTTGCATCTTTCTCCTGCCACAGCTTCAAGGCTTCTAAATCTTCTTTTTCCGGTTGACTATCATCTTCGAAAGTCGGCTTCTTTTCTTCTCCGGTCACATACATCATTAAGTCCTTACTCATAAGTAAGGCTTCCATGCGCATTACCCATGCACGATAATTATCTCTGTCCAGTTTGTCAATAGTAACGTGGTCTGCCATAATTTTTCCAGTGAGTATGATGTTCAGGGTTTTACCTTTCACAAACCTTTACTCTTGAGGATGACTTCAGAATACTTCTTGATACCGTTTGCTGTTGATTCTCTTCAGCGTTCTCCTTTCCTTATGAAAGTTTTCGACTTTTCTTGTATCTTCACTTCCGGTTGTTCCTTGAGAACCTTTCTGCTTTTTAGAATCTTTCGGCTCTTGGGTCTAGCGTGCTCTGATTAGATATGCCTAGCTCTGATATCCACTTGTAGTCGATTCACCCTTACTCTTGGATCTATCCTTCGCTCTGATACCACTGAGTAGGTTTTACTCGGCTCTGCCTTATACCACTTCTTGTCGACGGGACGAAGGCTGAACCTTATTAAGCCTGCGGAATTCACCATGCCCAAGAATAACTAAGCTAGAGTGATTTAGAACACCTCTGTAATCAATCAATAGCTTAGCATAGTTTCTGACGCTCAACGTATAAGACTGCACTCTAGATTCACTGAAAAATTTCAACGAAACTTCACTAGACTGTCACTAGACTGACACTGTGATCGTATCGGAATTGTACCGGAATGAACTTCAATTCTGATTATAATTACTTGAAGTGAATGTTTATGAATTAAGGGAGTGATGCGTGAACTTCCTCAACTTACTAAAATCTTCCTAAAGTTTAAGAAAAAACTCCACTAGTTCAGAAAACCTCTTTCCGGTCAAGCTTTGTACTGTGTGTAGATAACTTTTCCACCGGAAACTTTGATCAACTGAAAGTAGAGATGTCTAGCTACAGAATGAGCTATCTCTCATACAAAACTTTGCATTACTTTGCGAGATCTACTTCGTTCTTCTACCGGAAATTACTTGTTTACTGAGAAACTGTAACTGACCAAAAATACGTTTACTGTGAAAACTTTAACTGGTAACTATCTTTAACCGTAGTATGACAATACTTTGGTTTCTTCACATAGGAACAGTGCACACGAGTTTCCACATGAACATGTGTTTTCTATTAGAGAAGATGTGTACAAACAGGCTTGGCCTCTTCTTGCTCAAGCTACAGAAACTCTCTTACAGTGAGTAGTTCCTTCCTACCATCTCTCTCAGATGAATATCTGACATTTCAGGTCTCTGTTATTCATCTTTACATACGCGATCTCTGGCGTCTTCTTCTACATACGTGATCTCTGGCGTCTTCTTCTAACCATAACTAAAAACTCTCTCTCTCTCTCTCTCTTATTCTTTCTATATGTGCTCTATTTATACTGCGCGCTCTCTTCACGCACGTTCTTGTTCGCACTTCCCCTTCTATTATTCCTATGCACGTTCTCTCTATGTACAGTTTGATTCTGTGTAACGAACTCTGATCCTGGAAGATTCTGTACTGTACATAACGGTCGTGGATTTGTCCCTCCACTAAAGCTTTTGATTTTCTTTGATTCTGCTTCTCTTTTTCTTTTTTCTTTTATCTCTGTCTGTATGTCAAATTCGTGAGTGTTTCTTCAACAATAGTCAACCTGTCCAAATATTTTCCTGCAAAAAGAAGTCAAAGTGATCAAAGAATTTTCGGTTTGGGCAACGCAGCATTTTAACCTCCATCTAAGCTTGCCACATTTTGGAGCAAAGAAAAGTACCCACAGGGGAGTACTTATGGGGAGAAACTAGAATGTCCCACATAAAGTGATTCTTCCAAACTTTGTAATCATGCAAATCGAAATTATTCACATTTCTCTTAATAAGGATGGCCCAAAAATCATCAGAAGTCAGAGACCGAACAATCTATTTTGCAGCTCGGTTAGCAGACATCTTAATAGGACAAAATAAGCTCCGATCCCCTTCCTTCTTAGGCACGCAACAAATTTTCCAAGCAACTTTAGGGATCTTATTGTGATCTAAACTCCCTCCCCATAGGAATCTTCTAGACAAACAAATAACTTGGCGGAAGTGCTTCTTGTTAGGAACCCATCACGAAAGGTAGTAGACCAGGATAGGGAGAATATAATGGTTTAGGACAAAAACTCCATGAGATAGAGAAGATTGACAACCATACCACATAAACAACGTTATCCTGAATTTATCCATAATGCATTCCCACGTTTGATGGAGACTAATTTGAAAACCCATAGGAATACCAAGAAGCCTAAAAACTTCTCCATCTTTGATGAATTCACAACCAATGTTCTCAATGCACACGAGAACAAAATTAGAAGAGGATTTAAAAGCAGTCTTTTTGTGATTAATAACAGAACCACTAGCCAAACAGAAGGTATTAAGACAATCTAAAATACAATTGGCAAATCGCTTTTTAGCTTTAATGAGGATATTACTGTCATCAGCAAAGACTTGGAGACACGGTTGTTTATCATAACCAGCTATAGAAAGGCCTTCCACTCTCTTATTCTCAATAGCATCTTTAAAAATCCACCCAAGGGCATCACTAGCTATCGCAAAGAGGGGAGCAAGGGGGCATACTTTCCTGATGGACCTTCTAAGTCTAAAATGAGAAGACACTTATCAGGTCGATTTGAATACCTTTCCACTATGGAAAGTTGTTATTGAGCTTTGATAAAGCCCATTTCCATTGCCGACCCATCAAAATGTCGAATCCCATCGGAATACCTACTAGGTGGAAGCTTGGTCCCCTGGAAATCAAGTGATAGCCAAGGTCAACAAAACTTTGAGGTCCTAATTCAAAGAGTATGCAACACAGTTCATACTCCAATCTACGAGTCGTGTCCATATGATATTTTATCTTACCTTCTACTTTGTTTTTCTTAAAGGAAGTTCGGTAATAGCCTACTCTCCCATACTTTCATAATTGAAAAGGACAAATGTACAACTACATTGGCCTTGGACCCATGGGACCCCTCGAATCCCACCAAGCAAGGGTTGCTTAATTCTTCTTAGAAGGCATTAAAAAGAAGGTTGAAAACCTTTTCATCCCCCTTATGGGGGCCCACTTGCTTTTAATCTTGTTGCTCTCAATGAAAAACACTCTATGATGTCTAAAAGACGGGTGCTACTAACCATTGGAATTCATTTTGCCTAAAAGAAATGGATTTTTTTTATCAACCATTCTTTAGGAAGGCTAGCAAAGTTGGTGGAACACCTGTCTTCCCAAATCTTCTAGAGGGTCTTACCTCTTATAGCATCCCACAATGCTGAGGAACAATTGATCGCTTCACCTAATAACACTTGTTTTCAGCTCTTTCATCCCGATAGCAATCTGATTCTCCCAAGGCCCCTCCCAATGGCCATTGACTTGGGGCAAGAAAGGAAGAGGTTTCAGTCCTTATTTCCATGAAGGAATCATTTACACCATGGATGGGACTTTGCAATTTTTGTTGGCTTCTACATTGGTCGAATTTCCATGGTGGAGCATTTGCTATATAACAACTGATTTTGTAACATCGATGAGGGGATGCCAAAGGGAATGACTTGAAGTCCCACCAAGGAGTCGATCAATCCATACACCATCTTCCGAATTAAGTGTGACATGAAATATAGTATCATCTAAGACCCTTGAGGTGAGGGGAGTCATGCCCAATAAGGAGGGGAGTCCTCGAGCCCTCCCAAATATTCACAATAGGCACCACTCTTCATAGTCCACCCCTGATCATCTAATCATTCCTTGGGGCAATTCCTTCCCAAAGGCCACCTTAACTGACCTTCATGCTCTATATCCTAGTGGTTGCTAGGTGGTTAACCCATGGTTTGTGGGATTCAAAGGTCTCATGGGTGCTATCTCCACTTTTCATTCTACTTTCAAGTTATTTCAAGCTAATCCGTAAGAGTAAATCTCATTGATCGAACTTCTTTCGGAAAAAAAATAGTGCAACCCCATGGGAGGGCAAAGACAATTGTCAGAAAAGATGGAGGATACAAACATACAACCACTTAAGAGGAATCCTATGGAGCAACGTTTATCCCTTAGTCCTATTATAGTAAACAAAAGTTTTTAATGTGATGGATAGAAAAGGAATGCCAAATATATATCCGAAGAAATGAACAACGCTCTACGATTCGGTGAGTTGCGCAGCCTATTTTGTGTGAAGTTACATTTTTTCTTTATATAAACAACCCATTCCAACACGTATCTCCAAGGAGGATAGCAAAAAGTGGCCGACATTTCTTACGGCCTAAGGATTTTGCTTGATGACAAATTTCCTGCCGCCAAATGATCTTGCTGGGTGACAAATTTGTTGTGAATATATCTTCTTCACATGTGGAGTTCTCCTCTAGTATATTGATTCTTTGCAAGTATTGAAACAGCCCTAAGATTGAACTCGCACTTCAAGAATCTCAAGAAACGAAGTATGAGTGGGAAGAGATTCGAATGTTGCGTGGACATACCAACTGTAGGTACTTCATATGCGCATGTGGTATTCATGCTTCACTATTTTTTGTGAAACTATTTTGTACTGCGATTCCCTTCTGAGCATGACTTTATGACTTTATGTTAATTTATGCACTGGAGTGGTGTTGAACATAAAGTCATTTGTGCATGGAAGATTTTTCTACTTGTTTTTATCGTGTTTGAGGACTGATAGTTCGAGACACAATATGGAAATTATATTTGAGATTTAGATTTCCAACCGTATTGCTTTGAAGAAATTGGAAATACCTCTACATTCAAGGCAATAATAAACGATCTGGCAAGAAGCTTTCTACACATTTTTAAAATACGCCAACGACATATCAACATTACACACATAGATACACACACATATATATATATATATATGTATATGTATATGTATATATATATATATATATATATATATATATATATATATATATATATATATATATATATATATATATATATATATATATATATATATATGTATATGTATATAGATGTATGTATATATACATATACATATATATATATATATATATATATATATATATATATATATATATATATATATATATATATATATATATATATATATATATTTATTTATATGAAAACATAGAACAAAGGGAGTTCCTTATAGACAAGGTCGATTAAATTTTCAAATCTAATGAAAAGGAAAGGAGTCTAAGTCCTATCTTCGAGAAGGTCAAGAACCGTCAACAATTCACGGTCAGTTGCACCATCTCTCACGACATTTATGAGTAAGCCTCGTTCTGACGGGCCAAAGAGTGTGAGACGTGAAGCTGCTGCATCTCAAAGTCGTGGAAGGTTCTGAGCATACTCTTTGCAAGAAAGTGGAGAAAAGTTTGTTTGGAAATCAATAAAAAATCCATTGAAGAGATTATACTTTGAGATTATACAAAAAATCGATTGAAGAGATTATACAATATTAAAGATTTTCCTGTGTTGATGTGAATCAACTCCACTTTGGCTTCAATGAACTTCTTACCCACAAAGTGATAGTGCACTTTGACATGCTTCGATCTCACATGATACACCTAAATCTTTGATAGCATAATGGTGCTCAGATTGTCGCGATAGATGATCACCTTTTGATTGATGTAGAATCCCATGTCTTTAAGTAGGTACTTAACTCATGTTGCTTCTCAAATCGCTTGTGTAAAGCCTCCATATTTAGCTTTGGTACTTAATAGAGCGATGGTTGGTTGCTTCTTACTACTTCATGTAATGGTTGCACTTCCAAATTAGAACAAAAATCCACTACTTGACCTTCAATCGATGCCTTTTCTTGCCCAATCTACATCTGTGTATGCATACTTACATGGCTGAAATTTTCTCTCATAAAACAAACCAAAACTACATGTTCCTTTCACATATCGCAATATGCGTCACACGCATCAAAGTCCACTTTACATGGTTTATTCATAAACTAACTCACCAACCCAACTACAAAGCTCAAGTATAATCTTGTATTTTTTCCATATACCAAACCTCCAAACATCCTCCTATACACATTTGCATCATGCAAGTATTTCCCATCATCCATAGTCTTAGCATTAACATCAAGTGGCATATCAATAGGTTTGCAAACACCCATACCAAATCTCTCAAGAATTTCCAACATATAGTTGTGTTGTATTATCCAAATTCACTATTGCATTGAAATTACTTCGATTCCAAAAAAGTATTTTAGCTCTCTTAAATTTCACATCAAAAATGTAGATTTTAGTTTCTTTTTCAAATCAACAATCCTCTTTTCATCATTGCTAGTAATAATCAAATCATAGACATAAATCACAAATGGAATCTTTTCTCTCCCTTGATTAGCCTTTGATTACATAAATTCAAAGTTCGATAGCTTTTTATTCAATCGTTCACATAATGCACTTGGTGCTTGTTTCAATCCACATAGCAATTTATTTAACTTACATAAATAGTCAAGATACTTACATACATATGTTGAGTGGGAAGAGATTTGAATGTTGAGTGGACATACAGTTCATATGCGGATGTGGTATTCATGCTTCACCTTTTTTTTGTGAAACTATTTTATACTGCGATTCCCTTTGAGGATGACTTTATGACTTCAACATAAAGTCATTTGTGCATCGCAGATAATTTTGTACTTGTTTGAGGACTGATAGTACTGTTGTGAAAGAAAAATAGGAAATTGTTGTGTCCAACGGATGATGAAACATAGACCAAAGGGAGTTGCTTATAGAGAAAGTCGATTAAAGTTTCGAATTTTATGAAGAGGAAAGGAGGCTAAGCCCTATTTTCGAGAAGATCAAGAACCGTCAACGATTCACGGTCAGCTGCCTTCTTTTGACGGGCCCAAGAGTGTGAGACGTGAAGCTGCATCTAGAAGTCGTAGAAAATATAAGGTTCTGAGCATACTCTTTGCAAGAAAGTGGAGAAAAGCTTGTTTTGGAAGTCAATAAAAAAACCATTGAAGAGATTATGCTCTGAGCACTTTAGCTAGAGTTCAACATTAGAGATTCTAAGTTGTATTTGAATACTTCAAGTACATATAGTCTTCGTGTTCCACTAGCTCACTTACTCACTCTCTTTCTATCTATTCTTTCACTTGTTTTTTTTCTTATTTTCTCAATATTGTCGAGAATCTTTAATGAGAGGTTTTTCTTTCACTTGTTTTTTTTCTTATTTTCTCAATATTGTCGAGAATCTTTAATGAGAGGTTTTAATGCAGCTTGTATCTCTCTATGTCTAAGATACTCGCTTCAATGGTATAATGGTAATCACCTCTCCAAGCTTCCATAATGGTAAGATACTTTTAATGGGCTTTAAATGGTATAATGGTAATTACCTCTCCAAGTTTCCATATGTCCAAGCTCGCAATGACATTCACATCAGTCTCAACAATAAATGGTGTCTCAACTAGATGCGACTTAGTTGGGATATGAAATTTATGTCTATCTCGCATCCTCTCATTGAAAACAAAAAGTCGGTCCTCCTATGGCCAATTTTACACCACAGAATATGGACGAATGCAAAAGCTAACAAGATCTGTGGTGTTCTGCCCTGGTGCAAGCGATGTTTCCATAGCAAAGAGGATATTGGCCACCTGTTCTTCCCTAAATCCCTTCGGTTATGGAGGGTCCTTGGTCAGTCTCTAGGACTCCAAGAACAAATCAATTGGAAGCAAGTCCTTATTGGTGAAGCGATTGGTTTCTCTATGGCATTGTGGAATGTGATCAGGGGAGAGATCCTTTGGAAGATTTGGCGAGAAAGATGTGGTCACAACTTTGGCAATACCCCCAAGGAGTGGTCACTCGAGAAGTACCCCCCACCCCCCCTTCAAACATCACAAAGAGCTATAGTATGTAAACAATAAGCTTTAAACCAAGTGGGCTCCGCACGATGGGGATGCGAGGTTTACCAACCTCCTCTATAACTTCATGTAAGCTTTGCATGGTCTTCCATGAAGGCTCGGAAAGAAAATTAGACCTCAGAAACATATCAGTTGGATGTAAGCTCTACTGGGAGAAGCGATCGGTTGCTTCGCCACTCTTTGGAATGCCATCAGAGGGAAGGTCCTATGGAAGATCTGGTGGGAAAGATGTGCTCATAACTTCGGTGACTCCCCCAAAGAGTGGCCGATTGAGAAATCATTGTTCCTCCTTGGCAAAAGGATCGCTAATTGTAAGAAACCCCCTTTAGGCATCATCAAGTGCTCCTTTTGATCAACAACAAGCTTAAACCCATGTGGGCACTGCATGCGGGTGATGAGAGGGTGATTTACCTTCTATGTAATGCCATCCAAACTCTGTAAAAGCTACCCCCGCTCTATGGGATTCAGGGGATCCCGTGGGCACTAGTCCCCTTCTCTTCTACTTTTCTTTTTAATTAATTCAAGTCCCGGAGAGTAGGCTAAGGCCGAACTTCCTTTATTTAAAAAAAAAATTATACTGGCTTCACCTGCGTACTTGAATCACCCTATCACTTGTATGTATGAGTATCTCTAGTTTACATCGATCATCCATTTCTTTGAGTAGATTGGAACTAGCCCACTTCACTCTCAATACTCGAAAGGAAAACATATGATGTTGGTCACCGAGTTAACACAATATGCTCTTGTAATATAATCCCTTCCACCTTCTATAGACACCCAATTACATGACCATCATCGACTTACCAATATCATTTTAATTCAGTTAAGAAAACGAACAGTGCAAGTTTAATAAAACGAACAGTGCAAGTTTAACAATTCAAGAGAATTATGGATCACTGAATCCTTTAGAGTTCTCTTTCGTTTTCAAAATTTTAAAGAGGAAGCTCGGCTAGTCTCCTTTCATTGAATTCGCACAAAGTACAGGTATATAAATGATTTAGCTGAATATCAATAAAGGCCTTAAATAAATGCCGGATAGTGCGTAAAAGATAACAAAACACTCCAATGAAATAGGATATAGAGTTATGGAAACTGCAAAGAAGTACTCATTTTTGTAGCTCCATTTTGCACAAGCCGAGGATTCTTAAGCTTCAAGAGCTTAGGTCAAACTCATGTTTCAGATCTCATAATTTTTAGAGCTCATTTGAGCCCTCAAATTGCAGAAGGAACTTAATCTTTAATTAGGCCAACCATTAGGTCTGAAACTAGCAAAAACTTGCCAAAAAACTATAAAAGGAGCGAGGAAGCTCATTTTTTGGGTTGAGCAAGTTAGAGAAGGAGATTCTTGAGGAGTGTATTCTATTTATTGAGAATCAAGTCTTCCATTGTTCCTATCTTCCTTATCTTTCCTTGTGTGTGTGTGTGTGTGTGTGCACATGTGCGTGCATATATGTGCTTGCCATGCACATTGACTCAACACAATTGGTAATGATCTTCATATCCTTCTCACAATACCATGGATTGACAAGTAAAGGAGGTGGTGCTCATGCTTGGGTACTAATTTTGGCACCATTGCCGGGGAGTGTTGCTCGAGGATGAGCATTGTGACAGTAAGATAGTAGATTTGTGATGTTGGAAGGTAAAAAATAGTCATTTTTTGTTAATTTTTTTCTCCATGTTGATCATCACCTTCTTCTCCCATCATCATCTTCATAGAAACTTTTTATTTTTGACTATATATTCCCTATTTTCACCTCATTTCTTATTTGTGACTATGTGAGAGAGTGTGAGAGAGGAAGTGTTGGTGTGTGCAATTCTCTGTGATTTTTGTGATCCTCTAGATGACACACACATATTCGTGCTCGATTTTTTAGTTCCCACTGAAAGTTTCAAAAAATCGTGATTTTGTGAAAAATATTTCAACTTTGTGGAAATTCAACTTTTTTACAACAACACGATCGCCTTTGTATTAGAACTTCCCACGTAAAATCATTCACAAAATCGTGATTCTCTAGTTTTCTCAACATCCCAATTGTCTCACAGCATTATGATTGTCTGACTTTCACAAAATCGTGTTTCTGTGGTTGTCTCAACATCCCAAGTGTCTCAGTAGTTGAAACAGATCTTTGACTAGTTAAAGTCTTGAGTCATCTAGAAATTGACTCCTCACAAGTTTACGTACCTTTGAAGTTTGAATTAGTTGTACAAAGTTTTAGTTCTTCCTTTCCACTTTCTGAATCTTTTGGATTTGCCTCAAATATGGTATCTAAATATTTTTACTAACTTCCAAGGTTAGCTGGTTAGAACTAAGCAACTAAATTAAACATCCTAGATAGGTTCTGTTCAAGAACCTATTCAATTTTCAAAAGATGATAAGTCTAAGATTAACTTATTCATTTGCGTCTTCTTCCAATTCTCTAGCATAACTCTAATGACTTTCTAGAGTCCAGTACACTCTAGAATACAGAACAAAGGAATTGCTCACTAGCATGAAAATTTCCAAGAATTAAAAGCTAAAGTCTTTGAGAAAAGTGTCCTATGCTGGATAGTTTTCCTTTTTTATTTGACTTGGTCAAGTTATAGTACGGTTGATCAAAGTAAATGACAAACTTTCCCTTGCAGTTTACATAGGAATTTCAAGCAGATTAGGACAAAGTAGTCCTCGAGTTGAGTGGAAAATCAAGTAATTGTTGGTTGGGAGTAAAGCATTTTACACACATGCAAGTTAGATGTTTTGGGCCAAATAGAATTCAAGTTTTCCAAATCAAATTCAAGTAAATGAAGGTTTCTTAAAGTCTTGAAAGGGATACAAATCCTACCTTAGATACTAAGTTCATGCCATAGTTATGCCCAAGAGTGGACTAGTAATTTGAATCCACCTAGTTCACATGTTCATGCGTAGTTTGCACCTAGAAAAACACTAAATTATCCTGAGATGTTATTTTATCCACTCTTATTATTCATTCTCAACTTTGTACTTTGACTAGTTTATCAAAGTGCAAAGCTAGATGGTTTTTTGATTAATTTGGGTAGGGATCCCACCATAGAGATGAGACATGTTCTTCCAGCTCTAGAACATGAGGCTCCAAGGTTGCCTATGGTATTTATATAGCTCTATTTTCAAGGATGAAAATATTTTTCCAATGGGTGAAGAATCTAATAAAGTACATCTATGATCTAAGGGTCCCATAAATTCAGAAAAAATCTGAACTTGGACACCATTTAGTCACTCGTGTGTATGAACAAAAACCCCGAGACTAGACTTACGTAGCAGGTAATATGCTCTTGTAAAAAAGTGATCCCCTTAGATTAGTGGTTAAGTCTCAAAGGTGTGAAGTAGGAGTTCTTAGACTCAATCCCCATGGGGTACATGGGGGGAGTATTTTTCCTAAAGAGATCTAGAGCTTCTAGAAGCATCCACTTTTATTAACAAGATTTAACTCGAACACTTGTTGCACATGCAATCACATGTCTTACACATGGATGGTTAGCATCCACCTGCCCAAGAAGGCAGTCCCCTAGAGAGAGCTATATATGGAGACATATGGCTAGGAGGAGATTCATCTCTTTAGCATGCGGTGGTGTTCATAATCTTGCACTAAATGCATTTTGGTTAGTGTAGAGGAGGTACTGAGATATCCACTTCCAACAATATCAAATTGTATACATTTCCAGTACTCCGTCTACCAAAGGGGGTTCTTCCTTACGGAAGTATACCCTGTAACATTTCTGCGAAAAGGCCCATACAAGACATGAAATATGACACAACAAAATAGAGAATGCCACCATCCTGTAAATAGGTAGTATATTCGTAATGTGAGAGAAATTACAATCAGCAATATTGAATCATCGGAGTCTCAAGGTCCTACAGAACAGCGAATAACAAACGGTATTTTTTATTGTCTGATGACTTGGACATAGACTATCCCTTCAGACCCTCAATCACATCGTAATGTCGACGGCCGTCACTAAGAAATACGGCTCTGTGCCCCCACCACAGAACAATTTCCAACAGTGAGCTCGCAACACCGGTGCACAGAGACGGAGTCTCTTACTAGTACCAGTATTTGCTCCCTCCTTATCACTCTCTGATTAATCGTTTTCTAATTCGGCGTCTTTCTCCTTCTTTCTCTTTCTATTCTCTATCTTCCTCCCTCAGTTCCCTTTCTCCTCACTACTGCACAGCAGCCATCTCCTCCAACTTCTCTCTCCCTTCTTCTACTTTCTTCCTTCTTTGTCTTCTACTTTCTTCCCTCTATGTCTTCTACTTTCTTCCTTCTCCTCCCCCCCGCCCTTTAGTCGTGGAATGCCGCCGCTTATATACTACAGAAACGGGAGAAGGTTGGTTCTGAATATGCGTCCGATCCGATTGTCCTTTGATTCCGCAACCGTTAATACATCAACTGCCGTCTATTTCACCTGCCAAGATGGGCGTCACCCGTAGTTTCGCCTATGGGAAGGATTCGCCTCAAATATCTCTTCAATATATCCATTAAGATGGTTCGATTGGCCCTAGGAGTGCATATGACAATGAGTACAATTGGAATGTCTGTAGATTCAGTAATTGTGACGTCGGGATGCTTCATGGTGTCTGTCATCACCAGAGTTCAATTAGTAGTTCTGACTCTGGAGATTTTGGTCAACCAGTTGACCGAAATTTCCCCTTGTCCTGAAGTGCTTACCGTAAAGGTACCGAAATTCTGCCGAATTGGCGCCGAATTTGTGATCTTCTTCCGAATTCTGAGTTTCATTCAGTAATTTTGTTTTCGGTGATTTCGGTCAACTAGTTGACCAAAATTCCACCCTGTCACCAAAGTGCTTACCGTAAAGGTACCGAAATTCGAGCGAAAAGGCGCCGAATTTGCGAACTTCTTCCGCGTTGCTCTTTTCTTATTTGTACTTTGGTTGATGGAACCCTCGCCATCCGTCACAATCCTGAGTACTCCTTCAACAAAAGAACCTGAACTTCTTCTAGAATTCCTTCGGTACTTGGCTGTACCATTTCCTTTAAAAGGGCACGATCTTCCGTCTCTTGTTCAGAGAGGGACACGATCTTCCGTCTCTTGTTCAGAGAGGGAATTCTGCTGGATTACAGTCCCCCGCATCAAAACTGTACACCGTCCCGGTGTAATATCTCTTTTACTTGCTGATTTCATCAAACAAAATGATCTATCAAAAATTAAAAGAACTATGGTATGTACAGTGAGTGAATTTCATCTGCTTGTATTAATTCAAATAAGTTTTCACCCTGGAGATGTTGACCAGGGGTATCCTTTCACCCTGGAAGTCCTCTAGATAAACTGCTCCTTGAGGTAGTACCTTTATCACCTTGTAGGGTCCTATCCACTTAGGTGCCAATTTGGTGGATGTCGACGGAATCTGATGCAGCAGGACCAAAGATCCTTCGTGTACCTCATTATTCTTTAAATGCCTGTCATGCAGCCGTTTGCGTTCCTCTTGCTTTACTTGTAGTTTCCTCATGGCTGCTTCCCTATATTCTTCCAATGCCACAAGTCTTCTAATGGGTGGCTCAATTCCACTAATTCTGGCTCCAATTTCCTTCCTAATAATAAATTTGAATGGGGCCAATGCCTCCTTATCGTATACTAATCAGAATGGATTTTCACCAGTGGTCCCCCTTCTAGTAGTTCGGAAACCCCAAATTGCACCGATTAATGCTTACGGCCAAGAACTTTGATGATCAAAGGATAATTTGCATAAGAGCCCGATCAAAATCTTATTGGAGCTCTCTGCTTGGCCATTTGCCCTTGGTTAGTAGGCACAAGATTTTTTATGGAAAACCTTGTACCTGTCAAATATAAATTGGAGCAATTGATTTACAAAATGTGTGCCCCTATCACTAGTGATTTCCAGTGGGCAACCAAATCTTGAAAAAACACGTTTATACAAAAACTTAGCTACTGTTAAAGCTGTGCAATCCACAGTAGCTTTAGCCTCAATCCATTTAGTTGCGTAGCATGTGGCCATCAAAATATATTTCTTGCCCCCAGGTTGACCAGTTGGACTGATCAGACCAATGAAATCAAGGCCCCATCGTTCAAAAGGTAGCCATCCTATGGAAATCTTTAATGGTTGAAAATTTAACTTGGTTGGCCTAGGAGCACATCTCTGGCAGATGTCACATTCCTTAGCAAAGTTGATTGCATCTTTGTATACCCGAGGCCACCATAGTCCTTTGTGGATTATTTAGTGAGCCAATTCTTCCCCTTTTAGATGTCCTTCACTGTGTGCAGCTTCTAGCAAAAGATTTACCTCCTCTCGATAAACACATTTCCTCAAGATTTCATCCTGACAATTTCTATATAAATTCCCATTTATAAGCAAATATGCTTTTGCTTTCAGGAGCAATCTTATCTTTTCTATGGGTGTCAAATGTTCAGGAAGTTTTCCAGTAGTGAGAAAATGGAGAATTTCATCATACCAATCAGTCTGAATTGCCACCAGGAAGAGATTACTATCCACCAGTTCATCATTAATACCTGTTGCCTTCTCGCTCATTGCGGTCCTCGTCACTTGATCTGCCATATAGTGCTCTCTTCCCGGCTTAATATGAATATCGAAATTAAATTCTTGAAACAGGAGTAACCATCTCCAAACCCTTCCAGCCACTGTAGGCTTGTTTATCAAGTACTTCAAGGGCTGATGGTCTGATATGACTATAAAATGTACTCCGAGAAGATAATGCCGAAACTTTTGAAGAGCAAATACAATAGCCAAACCTTCCCTTTCTGTTGTACTGTAATTCCTTTTAGCTTGGTTGAGTAGTCTGCTAGCATAGGAGATAGGTTTATCAACCTTGTGTGATGATGGTTGAGCTAGAACCGCACCAACAGCATGAAGACTAGCATCTGTATGCACATGAAACTCTACTGACCAGTTAGGAACACTTAAAAGTGGAGTAGTACATAACCTCATTTTTAGTTCACAAAATGCTTTCTCAGCTTTAGCATTCCATGAGAAAGGGATCTTTTTACTGGTAAGCCTTCATAAGGGCTTAGCTATTTCTGAATACATTCGTATGAATCTTCTATGGTATCCTACATGACCCAAAAAACTTTGTACTTCTTTTGGGTTTTGTGGAATAGGCATGGATAAAATAGCAGTAACCTTTGCAGGGTCAACCGTTATTCCTTCAGCAAATACTATGTGTCCAAGAAGAGCGCCCTTGGTGACCAAAAAGTGACATTTATCAGGATTTAATTTCAAACTTGTTTTGAGACATTGCTCAAAAATTTGTTTTAATTTTTCCAAATGATCCTGGAAACCTTGAACTGCTGCTCTTCTATCTGTGCCTGTAAATACTGAAAAGTCATCCATGAAAATGCGTAAAAAGGTTGTCAACCATTTGCCCAATATTAGATACATTGTTCTATTAAATGAAGCCGGTGCATTCTTCAAACCAAAAGCCATGTGAGTATAAACATAAGTGCCCCATGGAGTTACAAAGGCTCTTTTGTCCCCATCCTCAGGATGAATCACTATCTGATTGTAGCCGCTGAAACCGTCCAGGAAGCTATACAAAGTGTGACCAGCTACTTCCTCAAGTACTTGCTCTATGAAAGGCTGAGGAAACCCATCTTGAACAGTCACTTTATTCAAGCTCGAAAATCAACACAGACTCTTATTTTTCCACTACTTTTCTTGGGCACAATAACCATAGAAGAAAGCCACCTGGAATGTTCTACTGGAACAATTATGCCTGCTTCTTCTAATTTTGTAATTTCCACTTTTACTGCCTCTACATACTTCGGATTGAGTCGATATGGCCTACTTCTTACAGGCGGGGCTCCCTCAACTAAGGGTATCCGATGTAATCCGAGCTCCTCTGGTATCCCTGTTAGATCTTTGTAGGACCATGCAAAGACATTTTTGTAAGCAAAAAGTAAGGAAGTTACCTTCTGTAGTAAAAGAGGATAATGTCATAGCCAAGAGGCTAATTGGACTACTTGAGGGTTCTCATCATCCCCTAAATTTACTTCTTGTACCAGTGTTTCAAGACTAATCTTGTTTGATAAATCATCTCCATTGTATGCAGGAGTGGACTTTAACTTATATTCTACAATATGTTCTCTGGTCCACCCTGGAGGTATGTCCGAAAAGGGGCAATCTTCTCTATATTCCACCTCATTACCTTCCTGTTTTGAAACCTCTATAGTTGTTGCCCTTTCAACATTCGTAATCTCCTGCAAGTTCTCATTCTTCAATTCCTTACGAACCTCAAGGTTTCTTCCTATAACTTCTTCATCTAGAACTTCTTCCTCTATTTCATTGATTTCCACCGTGCAACTTTCTGCACTTTCCATCATCCAATTCAATAATGTATTTTCTTCTTGGGGTAGAGAGGGCATTACCTAAGTATCCATAGTATACCCAACAGTTTTTCCTGAGTCAAATCCTTCTTCCAAATGTAGCTGCAGTTGACTATCAGTGCTAGTTGAAATCCATAGTTTATTTTTCCCCCAATCTTGCAAAGCTTTTGTTTGCCTCAGCCAAGGTCTCCCCAGAAGTAAAGGATAGGAAGTCTCCTGTGGAAGTGCAATCACCACAAAATCCAGCACAAAGTGGCAACCCCGTACTATCATCCGTACGTTTTCAATAATACCAAGAGCCGCAACCCGATGTTGATTTGCTAGTGTAACTGTGAATGGTGCCATCTTGGTGGGGTTCAAATTTAGTTTCTTCATTGTAAAATCTGGCATCAAATTGATACCTGAGCCTCCATCTACGATCACACCTGTGAGAGCTTCATCCTTTATACAAACAGATAATCTTGAGCTTTGGTAGTCTGCCAAGGGTGCAGGTGGAAAATCCACCATGAAACCATCTATACTGGGTGATATGATCAAGTGGGCAGAGTGTATAATCTTCAATAATTTTTGAATCCATCCTTATAAGTTCGTACAGACTGATCTTGTGATGAATGCCTTTCAGAACCTGCTCAATGTTTATCTCATGTGTGTCTGCTCGCAGATCTGTTGGTTGGTCCCTTAAAGAAGTAGCCATCCTTTCATAAGCTCCTTCAATTTCTGCTTGATCCTTCCATCCACCCTTCTTTTCCTCCTCTTAATCCCGGAGATTTTTTTGTTCCTCTGTACCGATTGTTGCTGCTTGTCTGGCTCTTGTCATCATGGGCATTACAGAGGATGAAACAACATAAGTCTGAGTGGTCATACCTTCCTCTTGTGGTGAGACTGTAATCATGTGGATTGGAGCCGGACGACTTCTTGGGCAGTCTTTGGTATAGTGATCCTTGGCCTCTGGACAATGTTGACAAGGAGACACATCCTCTGATAGGGAACACCTATTCTGCGTATGGCCATACTCACCACAGCGATAACACATCAATGGTCTATTATATCTAGGTTTTGTCATACAATTTTCCTCTCTACCAGGTGCATTTGAAGTACTAGCATAATATGAATCCAAAGCCTGAGGGTTACCTCGTTGCTGTGTACCCTTCAGGTAGTAACAATCTCTAGCTTCATGACCATATTTCCCACAAAATTGACAGCTTACCTTGTTAGGGCAATTGGCATTGGAATGTCCATTGTTGTTACATTTTGTACACCAAATCTGTCTTCTTATATCCTGAGTGGTCCACAAATCCTCTAACTCACAGTGAAGTTGGGTTACTTCCTCATCAGTGCGATGTAGTGGTGGCAAGATCTTCTCTTCTTGTTGATTTTGTTGCATTCTTAATGCCTCTAGCTCCTTCCTTAGTTGCTCAATCGGGTCTAGTTCTGCATCATAATTTGTTTGTGTGTCCCCTTCAAAATGTTGTCGAGATTCTTCAATGCGCGATGTTGCTGCAACAAAATCATTGAGGGTGGCATCCAATCTAAGAGCCTCACATAACTTCTGTTGAGATGACCTGGGCAAAGCTTTTTCTATCCATTTTGTAACCAAGAAATCACCTGGAGCATGTGGAAGACGTGCTACAAGTGCTTTTGTCCTAGTGTGAAGTTCATGGAAGGATTCACCTTGTCTCAGCCTTAAATTCTCTAGCTGATCCAAAGCTCTTTCTGAGGAGTCACTCGACCGAAATGTCTATGAGAACGTCGTCTTTAAAGCCTCCCATGTAGCGAAATGGCCATCCATATATTGACTGTACCATTTGTCTGCAAGACCTTCCAGTGTAGATGGAAAGAGTGCTAGCATTGCATCTTCTCTATTCTGCAGACCTCGTCCACGGCATAAGGAGATGAATTTCCTCACATGATCATCAGCATCCTCATATGCTTGTCCCTTGAAGGTAGGGAACTTGATGTTGAGTCTGGAGAGTAAATGAGAAAGGTCCTCCATTTGTACTCGTGTTTCTTCTGACGTATCCGAGGAGAAGTCTAAGATTCTCCTATGCTTCTCTTTTGACAATGGTGTTGCATCCAAATCAATAGATAAATTCAAGGAGGGTAGAGGGGAGGTAGACTCACTAGTTGATGTTCTAGCTAGCTTGTCAAGGTTCCTCCGTATACAAAGAGACTCCTTATCTGCTCGCGTATGGGTCATGTACCTACTTGCGAATGCAGTAGGGCAAAAATACCAAACAAGAGACTATTTACTATCCTCAGGGCCTCTCACAGAAATGCAAGGTCCCACCGGGTGTGCCAAACTGTAGAGGAGGTACTGAGATATCCACTTCCAACAATATCAAATTGTATACATTTCCAGTACTCCGTCTACCAAAGGGGGTTCTTCCTTAGGGAAGTATACCCTGTAACATTTCTACGAATAGGCCCATACAAGACATGAAATATGACACAACAAAATAGAGAATGCCGACGTCGTGTAAATAGGTAGTATATTCGTAATGTGAGAGAAATTACAATCAGAAATATTGAATCGTCGGAGTCTCAAGGTCCTACAGAACAGCAAATAACAAATGGTATTTCTGATTGCCTGATGACTTGGACATAGACTACCCCTTCTGACCCTCAATCACACCGTAATGTCGACGGCCATCACTAAGAAATACGGCTCTGTGTCCTCAGCACAGAACAATTTCCAACAGTGAGCTCACAACACCGGTGCACAGAGACGAGTCTCTTACTAGTACCACTATTCGCTCCCTCCTTATCACTCTCTGATTAATCGTTTTCTGATTCGGCGTCTTTCTCCTTCTTTCTCTTTCTATTCTCTGTCTTCCTCCCTCAGCTCCCTTTCTCCTCACTGCTGTGCAGCAGCCGTCTTCCCCAACTTCTCTCTCCCTTCTTCTACTTTCTTCCTTCTTTGTCTTCTACTTTCTTCCCTCTCTGTCTTCTACTTTCTTCCTTCTCCTCCCCCCCCCTTTAGTCGTGGAACGCCGCCGCTTATATACTCCAGAAACGGGAGAAGGTTGATTCTGAATATGCGCCCGATCCGATTGTCCTTTGATTCCGCAACCGCTTATACATCAACTGCCGTCTATTTCACCTACCAAGATGGGCGTCACCCGTAGTTTTGCCTGCCAAGATGGGCGTCACCTGTAGTTTCGCCTATGGGAAGGATTTGCCTCAAATATCTGTTCAATATATCCATTAAGATGGTTCGATTGGCCCTGGGAGTGCATATGACAATGAGTACAGTTGGAATGTCCGTAGATTCAGTAATTGCAACGTCGCGATGCTTCAGGGTGTCTTCATCACCAGAGTTCAATTAGTAGTTCTGACTCTAGAGATTTTGGTCAACCAGTTGACCAAAATTCCACCTTGTCCTGAAGTGCTTATCCTAAAGGTACCGAAATTCTGCCGAAAAAGGCGCCGAATTTGTGATCTTCTTCCGAATTCTGAGTTTCATTCAGTAATTCTATTTTCGGTGATTTTGGTCAACTAGTTGACCAAAATTCCGCCGTGTCACCAAAGTGGTTACCGTAAAGGTACCGAAATTCTACCGAAAAGGCGCCGAATTTGCGAACTTCTTCCGCGTTGCTCTTTTCTTATTTGTACTTTAGTTGATGGAACCCTCGCCATCCATCACAATCCTGAGTACTCCTTCAACAAAAGAACCTGAACTTCTTCTAGAATTCCAGTCGTGTTTCGGTACTCGGCTATACCATTTCCTTTAAAAGGGCACGATCTTCCGTCTCTTGTTCAGAGAGGGACACGATCTTCCGTCTCTTGTTCAGAGAGGGAATTGTGCTGGATTACAGTTAGCCATGTTGTTTTTGTAGAAGATGCAATTCAGCCATTATTTTCATGTACTAAGGAGACATCGGTTAGCTTCAAAGATGCATGTGGCACTTTGATACCTCTTTTTAAAGGTGGATAGTCAGGTGATAGTCCAAATGAGGTGATTTCTAAGCCTTTACAAGTTTCACATGATGATGTGGATCATTCCATTTTTTATGCAGATATACATAATGCACTTGTTGACGATAGGGATGATATAGAGGAGTCAAAAAATATGCCTAAATGCTTAGTGAGGACTTTGTAAGATAGCAAATTAGATGCACCTTTGTCATACTTGTTTAGGCTCACATAGTTCTTCTTTTGCATGAGATTTCTATGTTATGGCGGGCTCTAGTCTCTCTGATGAGAATGAGCTTGTTTCTTTTGAAGAAGCACAAATTTCATAAAATTTAATTGTTGTTATGCAATCAAAATATGATCCTATTATGAATCATGGAATGTGGTGTTTATGTGATTTTCCTTTTATCAAAAAGTCCATTGACACTAGATCTGTATACAAGTTGAAAGGTAAAATTGATGGAACATTTGGCATGTACAAAGCTAGGCTTCTTACAAAACGTTATGCTCAAGAAAGAGGCATTAATCAAATGACTACGGCTCGTAGCATCTATGCACTTACATCCCATCGTGGTTGGAATGAACATCGGCTAGACATTAAAGCTTCATTTCTAAATGGTGACTTACATGTAGAAGTGTATTCTTCTTATCCCCTTGGTTTTGTGCAGAAAGGGCATGAAAACAAAGTGTGCAAGTTGAAAAAGGCATTATATGTTTGAAGCAAGCACCACATGTTTGGTATGAAATGATACATGCCTACTTGATTGCGCATGGTTTTGAGAATAGTCCAACTAGGAGCACCTTATATGTTAAGCATGCAAATGATGTGCTTCTTATCATTGTTTTCTATGTTTATGACATGCGCTTCATTTGTCCTAATGAGAAGGATACTTCTGATATTAAGGCTAATTTGCATGCCTCCTTTGAGATATCAAATTTGGGGCATTGGCATCATTATTTGGGCATTCAGTTTATGCAAGTTGTTGGTGGAATAGCTCTATGTCAAAAAAATAGACTGATACATTATTGCAAGATTTTGGCCTTGATGATTACAAACCTATTGCCACTCCTATGGAGACAAGTTTATGGTTGAGTCTTCATGATACTAGAAATTCAATTGACGTTTTTCTCTATGAATAGGCTGTTGGATGCTTGATTTACTTATGCATAACTCGGTCGATACCTAGCTTTTTGTCTCACAAATGAGTAGGTTTAATTACCCAAGGTTTTAGCATTGGAAGGCGTTAAGTGCATCTTTTGCTACTTGAGTGGTACCTAGCTACTTGGATTCTTTTTTCCCAAGGGAGGATCACTACTGCCAAATTTACATGGTTTTTTCTTAATAGGCATCCTATGGAGCAATGTTTATCCCTTAATCCTCTTATAGTAAACAAAAGTTTATATGTGATGGATAGAAAAGGAATGCCAAATGTTTTTCCGAAGAAATGAATTACGCTCTACGATTCGGTCATTTGCGCAGCCTATTTTGTATGAAGTTACATTTTCTCTTTATATAAACAACCCATTCCAACACGTATCTTCAATGAGGATTGCAAAAAGTGGCCGAAATTTCTTACCGCCTAAGGATTTTGCTTGATGATAGATTTCTTGCCGCCAAAGGATTTTGCTTGATAATTTGTTGTAAATATATCTTCTTCACATGTGGAGTTCTCCTCCAGTATATTGATTCTTTGCAAGTATTGAAACAGCCCTAAGATTGAACTCGCACTTCAAGAATCTCAAGAAACGAAGTATGAGCTCATGTATGATGAATACGGAGTGTAATCCAAGTCCTGGTTTGAAACAATTCTTGAGCTGTGAGCCCAACAACTTACTTCTCTATGTTATTGTAGTTGTGGTGAAAAATCTAGTTTCATTTGTTCTTAACTTCCAGGATGTATTTTATTGCACTTGTACCACTTTAATCATTTTTCTAAAGTGGGTTGAAATTAGTATCCGACTTTAAGATATCAACAAACAGAGTTGAAACAGACTTTAAGATATCTCCGTCTACTTGGATCGCAATTGAAACGTCCCAAAAAAAAGGAGAGGAAGAGATGAAAAACCTTTTTCTTTTCAATAGACACACATATGCTACGAAGAATAACGAAAACAGGGTAGAAATTCTACTTACAAGGCAAATCATCTCTTCTACACGAATCGCCTATTCACTCATGTGGTGGATCTCTTCAGGAGAAAAATAACGGTGAGTGAGATGGCCTAGGAGGTGTATTTTCTAATCCTGACCTCCCGGTGGAATTCTAACCTTGGACAGATGGGCTATGCTCCCTATTGGGTAAAGTCGTTGGTCAGAAGTCTTGAGCTAATATTAACCCGAATGGGACCCTCAGGTTCTCGTTGAAATTGATATTAGTAAACCTATTGGAACATCCTTAAAATTCAGGACTTTGATGGTATTTGCTTGCATGAACAAAAGGTATTTTGATGGTATTTGATTGCTACTAAGGAGTTCTATTTTCTAATCCTAATAAGTAATATTTGATTCCTACTAAGGAGGTCTATTTTCCATCAATGTTGAGTGGGAAGAGATTTGTATGTTGAGTGGACATACCAACTGTACGTAGTTCATAAGCAGATGTCCTATTCATGCTTCAACTCTTTTGTGACACTATTTTATACTACGATTCCCTTTTGAGGATGATTTCATGTTACTTTATGCACTGGAGTGGTTCTCAACATAAAGTCATGTGTGCATCGCAGATTTTGTACTTGTTTTATCGTGTTTGAGGAGTGATAGTTTGAGAGATAGTGTGGAAATTATATATGAGGCATAGACTTCTAACCGTACTCCTTTGAGGAAATTGAGAATACCTCTACATCCAAGGCATCAAATAATCCGGTGCTAAAATAATAATAAACGATCTAGCAAGAAGCCAACTACATATCATGTATCAACACACACACACACACACACATATATATATATATATATATATATATATATATATATATATATATATATATATATATATATATATATATATATATATATATATATATATATATATGACTGTTCAAAAGTAATAGACTTGGGAATGTGGAGCCGTGTTTGAAGACTCTTTTGAATCGTATATGGCGACCTGAGAGAAGAGATGAAAACAGCACTGTTGTGAAAGAGAAATAGGAAACTGTAATGTCCAAGGGATGATGAAAACACAGACCAAAGGGAGTTAGTTGCTTATAGAGAAAGTCGAATTTTCTGAAGAGGAAAGGAGTGTAAGACCTATTTTCGAGAAGATCAAGAACCGTCAACGATTCACGGTCAGCCTCGTTTTATGAGTAAGCCTCGTTCTGACGGGCCATTTATGAGTTAGCCTCGATTTGAGGGGCCAAAGAGTGTGAGACGTGAAGCTGCATCTAAAAGTCGTAGAAAGTGGAAGGTTCTGAGCATACTCTTTGAAAGTAAGTGATATTCAACTAAATCACTCGTATACCTGTACTTTCTATGAATTCAAGCAAAGGAGACTAGCCGAACTTCCTCTTAAAACAAAAAACAAAGAGAGCTCCAAAGGATTCAATGATCCATAATTCTCTTGAATTACTAAACTTGCACTGCTCGTTTTCTTAACTGAATTAAAGTGATATTGTAAAGTCGATGGTGGACGTGTAATGGGGTGTCTGTAAAAGGTGGAAGAGCTCGTATTACAAGAGCATATTGTGTTAACTGGGTGACCAACATCATATGTCTTCCTCTCGAATATTGAGAATAGAAGTGGGTTAGCACCAATATACTCATACATACAAGTTATGGGGCGATTCAAGTACGCAAGAGAAGCGAGTATCTTAAACATAGAGAGATACAGGCTGCATTAAAACTTCTCATTAAAGATCCTCGACAATATCGAAAAATAGGAAACAAAAAACAAGTGAAAGAATAGATAGAAGGAGATTAAGTCAGTGACGTAGTGGAAAATGAAGATTATATGTCCTTGAAGTGCTCAAATACAACTTATAATCTCTAAAGTTGAACTCTGGATAAAGTGCTCAAAGTATAATATGTTCAATGGATTTTGTATTGATTTCCAAACAAACTTTGAAACCGAGAACAAGTATTCTTTTTTGTAGCTCCATTTTGCATGAGATGAGGAATCCTCAAGCTTGAGGAGACTAAGTAGAACTCATGTTTGGGATATATAATTTTTAGAGCTCATTTGGGCGTGGGCCCTCAAATAGTAGAAGGAACTTAATTTTTAATTAGGCGGACCACTAGGTCTAAAACTGGTGAAACTAGTCAAAAAACTATAAAAAGAGATAGAGAGCTCAATTTTGGGGTACATTTTAGAGAAAGATCTTCTTGAAGAGTATGAGTTATTGAGAATCAAATCTTCCATTGTTCCTATCTTTCTTATATTTCCTTGTGTGTGTGTGTGTGTGTGTGCATGTGCGTGCATGTATGTGCTTGTCACACACATTTGCTCACAACAATTGCTCACGAACTTGATATCCTCCTCACACTTCCACACGTTGACAAGTAAAGGAGGTGGTGCTCATGCTTGGGTACTGCAAATGTTGTCACCATTGTTGGGGCCTGTTGCTCAAGGATGAGCGTTGTGATGGTAAGATAGTATATTTGTGGCATTGGAAGGTAAAAAATAGCTAATTTTTGTTAAGTTTCTGATTTTTGTTATTCATGTTGTTCATCATCATCATTGCCATCTTCTCCCATCTTTATCTTCATAGAATTGTTTTGTTTTTTACTATATATTCCCTATTTTCACTACGTTTCTTAGTCATGGCTATGCAAGAGAGTGCGAGAGAGGAAGTATTTGTGTGTGCAAGTCTCTATGATTTTTGTGATCCTCTAGATGACACACAAGCCTCAATGCCTGATTTTGAAGTTCCCACCAAAAATCTCAAAAAATCACGATTTTCTGGAAAAATTTGCAACTTTGTAAAACATTCATTTTTTTTAATAACGACACGATCGCCTTTGTATTGGAAGTTCCCACCCACAATCATTCACAAAATCATGATTCTTTGGTGGTCTCAACTTTGTGATTGTCTCACACCATCATGATTGTTTGATTTTCACAAAATCGTGATTCTTTGGTTGTCTCAACATCGTGATTGTCTCACTAGTTGAAATAAATCTTTGACTAGTTAAAGCCTTGAGTCATCTAGAAATTGACTACTTGCAAGTCTACATACCTTCAAAGTTTGAGTTGCTTGTAGAAAGTTTTAGTTCTTCCTTTCCACTTTTCGAATCTTTTGGATTTGACTCAAATATCGTATCTAATTATTTTTTTGAAAGTCCAGGGTTAGATAATTAGGATGAAGTAGCTAAATATAACATCCTAGATAGATAATATGTACAAGAAACTTTTCAATCTTTAAAATATGATAATTCTAAGATTAACTTATTCATTTGAGTTTGCTTCCAATTCTCTAGCATATCTCTAATGACTTTCTAGAGTCAAGTACACTCTAGAATAGAGAACTAAAGAATTCCTCACCAACTTGACAATTCAAAAGAACTAAAAGCTAAAGTCTTGGAGAAAAGTGTCCTAGGTTGGATAGATTTCCTTTAAGATTTGACCTGGTCAAGTTATAGTATGGTTGACCATGTAGATGGAAAACTAATATTTATTAAGAAATTTTTAATAAGGTACGCCTATGATCTAAGGGTCCGGCTCGTTTAGACATATCCAAACTTGGACACCATTTGGTCACCCATGTGTATGAACAAAGACCTCAAGACTAGATTTACGTGTCATGAGATAGGAGATAAGGAAGAGATCTCACACACACACTCTCACAATCAAAGAGAAGCGCACACACAGATTGAGGCAAAGAAGAATGATCTTCTTCTTCTTCTTCTTCTTCTTCTTCTTCTTCTTCTTCTTCTTCTTCTTCTTCTTCTATTACATAAAAGGAATGTACAAGAATGACCTAAAACAACAATACAACAAGTGAAATATATACGGAAAAGTACATAAGGAGAATCCTAATGTCCGGGAATGAGTGATCTCGCAAGAAACAAATGTGCCATCACTCTCGGTACATAAATCTAGTAAAGATCAATGAATTATCCCTCACATATAGCATTTTGACCACTATACATGGTAGAGAGATAAAAAAGTGATACCTTCTTGTTGGAAAGATGGATGGACACTCCAAGAAATGAGTAGGTACTGCCAATCTCTGCTTTGTACGAACCCCTTTTTGGTTCAAATTTGAGTTGTAGGCCCTCTTAGCTTTTGAATGGCACTAAACAAGTGCCTTTGTACTTTGGAAATGATGTGAGAAATGATTGATACAAAATGGACTACTTCAAAGTTGAAGAATCAATGAAAACCTTCTATTTTTGTTCACACACCTGCTACTTATTAAGCACAATGCTTCCAATACAGTAGGAATTAGAAAAATTCCTTTTGGAAATATAATTTTATCTTAATGAGCTAATGATTCCAAGTGGAATCACGTAAAATGATGTACTATACATAGAGCAATCAATTTAGCAATCAAATTATTACCCCCGATTTTTTAGGACCTTTGTAGAGTTTAACCAATAGGTACTTCGATGCATTTTTCTCCAGATCTACTGAATGGATTATCTTCAACGTTTGTGAGCATGTACAAGACTTGGAGCGGATTCAAACAAGCTATAGAACATTGAAAATGGTCAAGAAATGACTAAGATATGATTAGTACAAAATGACTATTGTGAGTAACTATGGCAGAGAGACCATAGATGAAAGTATTGATCTATTGTATTAGAATACAATGGTGTACATGATCATTGGCATGATAATCAATGCCTAATGATAATGAGTAGTGTAGGCTATGAAGTGAGCCTCAAACGTAAAGGCTTTCATAGCAATGGTTCCCATGAAACTTCAATTAGTTGCACATAAACTCTAGCCAAGTATGTAGGCTTGATATTTGCACCAACATCTCCCCCTCAAGTCAAACATCTTGGCATGGTCTTCTTCTTCAATCTTCTTGAATATCCTGCAATCCAATCATAGAATTAAACCTACAAGTTTTTGTACCATCTAATGCTTTAGTTAATAAGTCTGCACAATGCATATTAGTTGATACATATGTCAACTACATTTCCTTGCTCAATAGCTTCTCTCTCACATAATGATAGTGGCCCTCTATATGCTTGGTCCTAGCATGATAAATAGGATTTTTTGCAAGATGTAGTGAGCTTGTATTATCTTCAAAAATCATTAGAGATGTAGTATGCAAACCTAAATCTGTATATAACAATCTGATCCATATGGCCTCTTGACTAGCATTGGCCAATCCTCTATAATGTGCCTCAGTAGAAGACAAAGCATCAATAGGTTGCTTTTTTGAAGACCATGATATAGGTTTGTCACCTGCAAAAGATAGGTAACCTGAGGTACTCCTTCTATCATCTTTGCAACCTGCCCAATCTGCATCTGAATATATTTTGATGTCTAAATCTGACGTATAAGGAAAGTATAATCCTTGATTTTGAGTGCCTTTAAGGTACTTCAAAATCCTCTTGGCAGCTTCCAAATGAGTTTCCCTAGGTTTCTACAAAAATTGACTTAAGACAATTACTCCATAAGCAATATCAATCCTTGTCAATGTAGCATAGTTCAAGCTTCCCACTATGCTTTGGTAACCTGCAATATTCTCAACCACATCACCTTCATGAGCACTTAACTTTTGGTTTACGTCCATGGGAGTGCTTGCTACCTTGGCATCCTGTAATTCAAACCTTTTTAACATGTCACATATATACTTTCTCTGAGTAATATGAATTCCAGAGTTACTATAGACTAACTCAAGTCTAAGAAAATACTTTAGTGATCCAAGGTCACTAATTCTGAACTGATTCTTAATCTGTTTGATCCCACTAGCATCATTATCTGTGAGTATGATATCATCAACATATACACATAGATATATCACTCTAAATTACTGCTCTTAACAAAGAGAGAAGTATCTGCTTTATTTATGATGAATCCTTGATCCTGCAGATATGTTGTGAGCCTATGGTTCCATGCCCTAGGTGCCTGCTTTAATCCATAAAGAGCTTTGTTCAATTTACACACATATAATACCTTGCTTGGATCCTCATAGCCAGGAGGTTGAGACATGTACACCTCCTCCGAAATCCACGCATTAAGAAATGCATTTTTTTTACATCCAATTTGTACATGTTCCAATTCTTTGATGCAGCCACACTTTCCAATACCCTGATGGTTGGCATTTTATCCACACGTTAGAATGTTTCTTCATATTCAACTCCTTGGGTTTTCGCAAAACCCTTAGACACAAGTCTAGCTTTGTACCTTCTTATTGATCCATCAGAATTCCTCTTGATCTTATAGATCCATCTAGAACCAATTACCTTCATAGAATCTTTCTTTGGCACTAGCTCCCAAGTATCATTCTCCTTGAGTGCTTCAATTTCCTCATCCATAGCTTCTTTGCATTTTGTCTTGGTCTTTGCCTCTTCATATGATGATGGCTCTTCAAATGGCAAGTCTTTTACAAGATAAACAGAGTGCTTAGTAACTAAGGAAGTGTCATACCCATATCTGATTGGCTTCTTGCTCTCTCCTTATGATATTCTAATTGCTTGGTTGGATGATTCAGGTTTTTCTTCCAATTTCTTCATCTTGACTTTGGCTTTGGACTTCCATGCCTTCAATTCTTCTAAGTTGATGATGTCCTCATCATCTGAGTTGATGTCTGCAATTTGGTTTGGTGCCTCCTTAGTGAGTCTTGGAAATTCCTCTTCAAGGTCATAAGGTAGCTTTACTTTCATGCATTCACTTTCAAACCAAGGGCCATTCTCATCAAAGACAACATCTCTATTTGACCATAAATCCTTTGTTTGAAGTATTATAGAACCTGTATCCTTTTTTATTCAAGTTATATCCTATGAAGATGCACTTCTCTGCTTTAAGGTCTACCTTACCTTTGATTTGAGAAGGGATATGCACATAAGCAATACATCCAAAGATCCTGCAATGATCAAGTGAAGGTCTTCTACCATGCCATGCTTCATATGGGGTCATCCCATCAAGAGATTTGGATGGCAACCTGTTTACAAGATAAGTGGTAGTAGATACACTCTCTACCCAAGGGTAATTAGGTAACATTTTCTCATTTAGCATTGACCTAGTTGTTTCAACAATTAGTATATTTCTCCTCTCTGCCACCCCATTTTGCTCAGGGCTCCACCTTGTTGTGATCTCTCTCTTGATTCCTCTATCATGGAAGAATGCATCAAACTCATCTGAGAAGTACTCAGCTCCTCCATCTGACCTTAGTCTCTCAAGGCTTCTTCCTATTTGGTTCTCAGCAAGTGCAAGATACTTTTTAAAGAAACTGGATACTTCATCTTTGTGCTTCATAAAATATAATACACTCCACCTACTGAAATCATCAATGAAAGATACATAATACCTTGATTGAGAATTTGAGGGATCCTTACTTGGTCCCCATACATCTATATGGACAAGCTCTAAGTAGTCCTCATGCATTTAGCCTTTCCTTGAGAAAGGTAGCCTGTGAGATTTTCCAAACTGACAAGAACCACATTTATAGATCATGTGTTGCTTGGATACATTAGGTATCCCAAGCACACATTGATCTCTACATATTTGCCTTAAAGTTCTCTCACCAATATGCCCTAATCTCTTATGCCAAATTTCAAGCTCTGATAGTGTTTGGTCTTTGTAACTATAAAGTGCAATACTCCTTGTATCTTCAAGTTCAAAAGTGAATAATCTACCTGTCAGAGGTCTTAACATTTCCATGAGCGTTCTTAACATTTCCTACTTTAATCACTGAGTGCTTGGTTTCATCAGCTGTTTCTATTTGATGCTTACCCTTTGGTTCATCAAGGTCAGAGAGAAGAGCTACATTGCCGGCCACATGGTTTAAGCATCGTGAGTCAATGTAGAAGAGATGGTCATCATTTATACCTGGTTTTGAAGTCATATTCATGATCAGAAGAGAATCATCTTGCTCCTCTGTATAGTTGTTGTAGTCTTTCCTAGCTTTGTAGCCTCCTTGGTAGTTGCTATTGTAGTTGTTGTACTTGTTATTGTAGCCTTGATGGTGATTGAATCTTCCTCTTGATTGTGTATATCCACCTCTTTGAAATCCTCTACCTCTCTGATTTTTAAGTTCATGTAACACTCATCTGTAGTATGATTTGACAATCCACAAATATTACATGGCGAGGAGTTCTAAGGTCTCCCCCTACCTCACTTACCTCCTATGCCCCTTCCTCTTGAAGCTCTACCTCTGCCTGCATAGTTGGCTTGGGAGGTAGCTCCTTCATCCTCAATCTTCTTATTCTTTCCTTTCTCTTTAGACTTACTTTTATCTGTGTATAGGGCAGAAGAGCTATTACCTCTTGATGAATCTCCATTCTTGTTGAGTTTGGCTTCATGGGTGAAGAGTTGCCCCATGAGTGTGGTAAGTTATGGAATCTGCATGTCCATGTACAAGTCCATGGTAGTTGTGAAGCTCTCCCATTTGTCATCTGCTTTAATACCATTGATTACTTGTCTTACAATCTACTCCTCTTCAATTTCTTCTCCTATGCTTGCCAATTGATTAGCTACATCTTTGACTTTGTTCACATACTTTGCGATTCCTTGCTTGGGTTGCTTTCTTTGAGTGGTAAACTCAATCCACAATTGGTTCTTCCTAGCCCTAGTGTTGGAAAAGAAATATGAAGACAATGTTTCCCAAGTCTCTTGGGATGTCTTAGAGTTCCTAATTTGTGGAAGAAGAAAATCCTGAGTAAGTATGACCTTGCTAATGCATCCTTCGCACACCATGTATTGAGTCTTTCATGCTCCTCTCTTGTAATTTGTCCCTTGCTTCTAAATATGGGCATCTCCTCATCTCCTGAAATATATCCATAGAGACTCCTTCCTTGCAAGTATGTCTTCATCCTCAAGGACCATGCTTCATAGTTGTTTTTGTCCAATTTATCAATGAAAGAAGGAAAACCATCTCCCATTTTACCTTAGCTTTGCTCTCATACCACCGTTGGGAAAGATGGATGGACACTCTAAGAAATGAGTAGGTATTGCCAATCCTTGCTTTGTACTAGCCCCTTTTTGGTTCAGAATTGCATTCTAGGCCCTCTTAGCTTTCCAATGACACTAAAAAAGTGCCTATGTACTTTGGAAATGATGTGAGAAATGATTGATACAAAATAGACTACTTCCAAGTTGAAGGATCAATGAAAACCTTCTATTTTTGTTCACACATCTGCTGCTTGTTAAGATCAGTGCTTCTAGTACAGTAACAATTAGAGAAATTCCTCTTGGAGTTGTCACATTAGGTTAATGAGCTAATGATTCCAAGTGGAATCACTTAAAATGATGTACTATACACAGAGCAATCAATTTAGTAATCAAATCATTACCCCCGATTTGTTAGGACCTCTACAAATTTTGACTAGTAGGTACTTTGACACGCTTTTCTCCACATTTTCTTAATGGATTATCTTGAACACCTGGGACCATTTAGAGGACTTGGAGATGATTCCAACAAGCTATAGAACATTGAAAATGGTGAAGAAATGGCTGAGATATGATCAGTACAAAATGACTGTTCTGAGAAACTATGATAGAGAGACCATAGGTGACAATATTGATCTATTGTATTAGAAGACAATGTTGTACATGATCATTGGCATGATAATCAATGCCTAATGATAATGAGTAGTGTAGGCTATGAAGTGAGCCTTACTCTCTTACAATGTAATCAATAAGAACTCAAAAATTGAAGTGATCTACCTCCCGAGTTTTCAATCATCTTTTGTAGATGAGTCTTTTGAATTTTGAATTTTAGTTCTTCATTGGCTCTCACTAAAAGTGATCCTCTAATCTAGGAGATATGCTCTCCAAATAAGGTCGTGTCTTATCCATTTAACAAACTCCACGAGTTTAGTGGTAGCTACATATATTCCTCCAAGTCAAATAGACTTTTACAAGTCGTAAAAAGTAAAGGCTTTCATAGCAATGGTTCCCATGAAACTTCAATTAGTTGCACATAAACTCTAGCCAAGTGTGTAGTCTTGATATTTGCACCAACACTTCTCTCTGATGAAGTAATAATGTACCTCAATATGCTTTGTTGTAGCATGAAAAATAGGGTTCCATGCTAACTGTATGCTGCTAAGATTATCACAATAGATGGTGATAGGCTTTTGCACTTCCACACCTAAATCTGCAAGTATGTACTTCCAATAGCCTTTTTTTATCAGGAAATTTTTCATCTTTAATCTCCAAGCATGGAGGTTCTGTTTGTCTAACTTATCACTCATAAGCTGACTCATTCCATTTGCATTTGCCATTTCTACTACATTTCACAACACTGCAAAGCACTACAAGCAATACTTCTTCTTGAACATTGTTGCACTATGACATCACAACTCGATCTCAGAAAAACACAGTTTTCGTGTACCAATAGTACACGGAATCACTTGAAATTATGGATCTAGGATATATGAGCATTACCGAAGAGGAAGCAAGTTATAATTTTGCAAACTAACCTTATTTTTCTGTGCGCCCCACCTTAGGGGCTTGAAACTGAGGCCAAGATGGCTCCGAAACAAAACTCTAACAAAAGCAAGCAACCCTAAAGGAATAACTCACACAAATATTTTGAGGCCTTCTACCTTCATGCCAAATTTTGTAGCAATCTTAGATTGTTTGTGAATCACACTTTCTCCATGGCTTCTCATGTAGTCTTCATCATCGACCTTCTCCATGAGCTCCGTTTAGCCAGACTGGCTCTGATACCATGTCACGCGGAAGGAGATAAGGAAGAGGGCTCACAAACATGCACTCTCACAATCAAAGACAAGTAGACACATAGATTGAGGCAAGGAAGAATGATCTTCTTCTTTGTGGTGCCGACATACAACACCATCCCCTTCCTTTTCACACTAACCCTATTTGGGTTCAAGAAGTAGAGCATGGTTAAGCACCGACTTGGTGAGTTGATGAACATCAGGTGGCCATGGCACAACGGTTAATATGGGAGCTTGTCTTCCCATAGGTGTCGGGTTCGAATCTCGGGCCTTGAGCGGTTCTGCCACATCTTGACCATAATCCAGGATTGGAGTACATTATTGTTGACCATCCTCCCGTTTGCCGTTTGTCCGTCTCTCTCTCCCTCCCCCTCTCCTTTGCTTTCTCTCTGCTCCTCCTCCGTTCCACCATTCCTTTCTCAAGTCACTATCCCGCAAACCCCCTTTCTCACCCTCCCATCCTCTCTCTCTCTCTCTCTCTCTCTCTCTCTCTCTCTCTCTCTCTCTCTCTCTCTCTCTCTCTCTCTCTCTCTCTCTCTCTCTCTCTCTCTCTCTCTCTCTCTCTCTCTCTCTCTCTCTCTCTCTCTCTCTCTCTCTCTCTCTCTCTCTCTCTCTCTCTCTCTCTCTCTCTCTCTATCTCTCTCTCTCTTTCTCTCTCTCTTTCTCTCTCTCTTTCTCTCTCTATCTCCCTCTCTCTCTCTTTCTCTCTCTCTCTTTCTCTCTCTCTATCTCCCTCTCTCTCTCTTTCTCTCTCTCTCTCTCTTTCTCTCTCTCTTTTTCTCCCTAGCTCCCTCTCTCTCTCTTTCTCTCACGGCCTACTCCCCTCTCTTCCTCTCTCTATCTCTCTCTCTCTCTCTCTCTCTCTCTCTCTCTCTCTCTCTCTCTCTCTCTCTCTCTCTCTCTCTCTCTCTCTCTCTCTCTCTCTCTCTCTCTCTCTCTCTCTCTCTCTCTCTCTCTCTCTCTCTCTCTCTCTCTCTCTCTCTCTCTCTCTCTCTCTCTCTCTCTCTCTCTCTCTCTCTCTCTCTCTCTCTCTCTCTCTCTCTCTCTCTCTCTCTCTCTCTCTCTCTCTCTCTCTCTCTCTCTCTCTCTCTCTCTCTCTCTCTCTCTCTCTCTCTCTCTCTCTCTCTCTCTCTCTCTCTCTCTCTCTCTCTCTCTCTCTCTCTCTCTCTCTCTCTCTCTCTCTCTCTCTCTCTCTCTCTCTCTCTCTCTCTCTCTCTCTCTCTCTCTCTCTCTCTCTCTCTCTCTCTCTCTCTCTCTCTCTCTCTCTCTCTCTCTCTCTCTCTCTCTCTCTCTCTCTCTCTCTCTCTCTCTCTCTCTCTCTCTCTCTCTCTCTCTCTCTCTCTCTCTCTCTCTCTCTCTCTCTCTCTCTCTCTCTCTCTCTCTCTCTCTCTCTCTCTCTCTCTCTCTCTCTCTCTCTCTCTCTCTCTCTCCTCCCTCGCCCCACCCTGCACCCCTCCCCGCAGCCCACCCCACCCCACCCCGCAGCTCCCCCCGCCCCACCCCACTGACCCCGCCCGCAACCCCCGCTGACCCCTCCCGCTGCCCCCGTGCTCCCCACCACCCCCCGCCCCGCTGAGTCCTGCCACCCCGCCCACTCCCGCATACCCCCGCCCCCTCACCCCGCTGCCCCCGCCTAGCCCCCCCCCCGCTGACCCCTCCCGCTGCCCCCACGCTCCCCTGCCACCCCCCGCCCCGTTGAGTCCCGCCACCCCCGCCCACTCCCGCATACCCCCGCCCCCTCACCCCGCTGCCCCCGCCTAGCCCCCCCCCCCCCCCCTCAGACCCCGCAGCCCCCTCGCACCTCCCCTCCCCTCAGCCTCACACTTTCCCCCCCCTCAGCCCCCGCAAGCCCCCCCCCCCCCTTAGCCTCACACCTCCCCTCCCCTCAGCCCCCGCAAGCCCCCCCCCCAGCCCCCGCAAGCCAGAAAAATGCTTTGGGGATCGCAAATACTCCCCTCAAAGTCAGAAAAATTATGGTTGAACTCTCTGATTTAGTGACTGAACGGGGAGCAAAATTATGGGGTGCTGGCATAGTTGGTGTACTTAAAAAGATTGGAAGAGATGGTAGCACTGCAGGTTCGAGGGCTAAAAGTGAATCTGGGAGGGCCAACAAGACTATAGTAGCCATGGATGGTGGGCTTTATGAACACTACCCTAACTTTAGAAGTTGACTTGAAAGGCCGAAGGCGTGGAGACTATGGAAAATGAAGAAGTACATGGGCTTTTTGGATGCTACCACACCTGTCATTCGGATGGCATAAATAAAGGGCTTCAAATTGTAAGAAGATAAAAGGTAACTATTAAAAATGGGTTGCCGCCAATCATTCATGAGGAATACCTATTTTTGTGGATCCATTTCAAATCAAGGGAATAATTGACCTACCCCCCAATCTTGGGTAATTAACCGGCGCGTGATCCATGGATGTGAAGAATCGGCTAGGTTCTCTTGACCTATGGGAAGCCTATAAAAGCATTGGATTTGTGTTCATTGGGGACATGGGTTCAGATACACATTTGTATACGTGCATACAGAGGTACTCTCTTGGCACTTGTGGCTTCAAGCCTACTGTAGGAAGTCACTCTGTAGTGTGATTACAGAGCGTGGGCTTTACAGTAGAGGGCTAATAGCACTATAGTGTGAAGGGTGTGGCTTGGTGGTCATTCTGTGTGAGTCAGTGTTATTTTTATGCTTTGTTCCTTAAAGCAATTCTCCACCATTTGTATTGTTCAGTACTGCTCTGCATATAATTGGTCCATTGTACTGATCGGAAGAATCTATTACATTGTTGTGGTTTAGCTCTGGAAAAGGTATGTTAGCCCTGAGCATGATCTTTTGAGCATCACTTTGACCAATCTTATAATCATCTGTTTCGAATCAAGAAGTGTATGGTCTTCCTTGGTCATTTATCGTTAATATTTTCTGGAGTATTTACAACTTTGTGCAGTCATTTACATCTGCCTGCTCTCAAAAATGTTAAAAGGTATACTTCCTTAAAGAGAACCCCCCTTGAGTAGGCGACGTACTGGAAGTGTTTATTCTCTGCTCTTAATAAAAGGGGATACCCCAGTACCTCCTCTACATTCTTCTTCTTCTATTACATAAAAGGAATGTACAAGAATGACCTAAAACAACAATACAACAAGTGCAATATACACAGAAAAGTACATAAGGAAAATCCTAATGTCCACAAATGAATGAGCTGAGCAAGAAACAAATGTGCCATCACTCTTGGTAGATAAATCTAGTAAAGCTCAATGAAGTATCCTTGACATACACTGAGGTGACCACTATACATGTCCAAGAATTGAAAAAGTGATACGTGTCAGCCTGGATCATCACTTGTTTAGCTTGATATCTCAACATTACGTAGGAGGTCATATGATCTTGTAAACAAGTGATCGACTTAGCTTAGTCATTAAGTCTCAAGGGTGTGAAGGAGGAGGCCTTGGGCTCAATCCTCATGGGGTACATGGGGGGAGTATTTTGTCCAAAGAGATCTAGAGCCTTTAGAAGCAACCACTTGAATTAACTAGTTAATTGGGACACTTGTTGCACATGCAGTTACATGGCCGACACAGGGATGGTTAGACTCCACCTACCCAAGAAGGTAGTCCCCTAGAGAGAGCTATATATAGAGGCATATAGTTGGGAGGAGATTCATGTCTCTAGCATGTGGTGGTCATCATAATCTTGCACTCAATGCATTTTGGTTAGCCATGTTGTTTTAATGGAAGATGCAATTCAGACATTACTTTCATGTACTAAGGAGACATTGTTTAGCTCCAAAGATGCGTGTGACACTTTTCTACCTCTTTACAGGTGGATAGTCAAGTGATAGTCCAAATAAGGTAATTTCCTAGCCTTTATAAGTTTCACATGGTGATGTAGATCATTCCATTTCTGATGCAGATATACATGGTGAACTTGATGATAGGGATGATATAGAGGAGGCAAAAACTATGCCTAAATGGTTGGTGAAGAGTTTGTGAGATAGAAAATTTGATGCACCTTTGTCATATTGTACTTTTTGGGCTCTCATAGTGCTTCTTTTGCACGTGATTGCTATGTTATGGTAGCCTCTAGTCTTTGTGATGAGAATGAACCCGCTTCTTTTGATCAAGCACAAACATCATAAAACTCCATGGTTGTTATGCAATAAAAGTATGATGCTATTATGAAAAATGGAGCGTCATCTTTATGTGATTTTCCTCTTAGCAAAAAGTCCATTGACACTCAATCTGTATACCAGCTAAAAGGTAAACTTAATGGAACAATTGATAGGTACAAATCTAGGCTTGTTACAAAAGGTTATGCTCAAGAAATAGGCATTGATTTTTATGAGAACTTTGCACCCACATGTAAAATGACTACTGCTCATAGCATCTATGCACTTGCATCCCATCATGGTTGGAATGAATGTCAACTAGACATGTAAGTTGCATTTCTGAATGTTGGACTACTGCTCGTAGCATCTATGCACTTGCATCCCATCATGGTTGGAATGAACGTCAACTAGACATTAAAGTTGCATTTCTGAATGGTGACTTACATGTAGAAGTGTATGTTTTTCATCCCCATGGTTTTGTGCAAAAAGGGCATGAAACCAAAGTGTGCAAGTTGAAATAGGCATTATATGGTTTGAAGCAAGCACCACATGCTTGATATGAAAAGATACATGCCTACTTAATTACACATGGTTTTGAGATCAATCCAATTGAGAGCACCTTATATGTTAAGTGTGCAAATGATTGCTATAATGGTAGTCATCATAGCTACATGACTAAATGTCTCTTCATATTCTACTTCATATATATGAGCACAAACTTTAGCTACAAGCCTAGCTTTATACCTAGCAATACTACGATCCGAATGCTCCTTTACCTTACGTGCCCATGTGTTTTTGAGGAGATTCGTATCACTCTTCCTCAGCACAAGTGTCCAAGTTTGATTGTCCTCCAAAGCTCTAATCTCCACCTGCAGAGCCTCTTGTCATTCCCTCCATGTATTTACTTCTTTGAAGCATGTGGATTCTTAAAAAACCTTGCTCATATATGCATACTTTCTAGCCATAAATGAATCATAGGTAAGTCCTTCAATTGGATACCTTAACCTATCAGACCTTCTTATCTCACCATTCCATTGATTTGGATTTTTTTTACCTTTGCGCTCTCCCCATTCTTGCCACATTGAATTAGAGATTTCTTAAAATTGGAAATTCTTTTAGATAAAATCCAAAGAGTTCTTTTAATCGATCATTCTTTAGGACGGCTGTGAAATTTGGTAGTGCACCTCTCTTTCTATATCTTCTACAGGGCCTCATCTCTGTTAGCATTCCCTAATGTTGATGAATATTCAATCACTACACCCCTGTAACACTTGCTTCTAGGTGATTTTTCCCTTTGGCAATAGGACTCGCCCAAGGGTACACCAAAGTGACACTGAATTGGGGCACAAAAAGAAGAGGTGTCCCAAGTCCTCATTACCATGTAGGCAACATTTACACCAAGGCAGAGCACCACAATTTTTGTTAGATTTTACATTTTTCCAAGTTCCCTAGAGGATTTGCATCATAAGAACCACTTTTTTATCATGATGAGGGGATGCCAAAGGGAATGAAACTTGAAATTCCACCTTAAACCTCACCAACTTAGACAACACCTCCTACTAAATGTGACATGCAAGTGTAGATTCTTCTTGAATCTTGAAATTTTATCAATTCTATTGTCGTTGTGCCACCTTAGACCCTCAAGGCATTGGGAGTCATGCCCAATAAGGAGGTGGGTCTTTGAGCAGTGTCACCCACTGGATCTACTGCACAATAGGCACCGTTCTTCATATTCCACTCTCCTAGATGAGTCATTTTCCTCAAATCTAATCCATATGCATGTGTCCATCACTAACCCCTAGTGATCAACTGACACCCATGGCTAATCAAAATTTGAGCTGGATGAGAAAAAATAGCCTTGAAAACCGTTTTACAATGGTTTATTGGGATCTCAATGCCTCAAAAAATGTATTTTGGCAATAGCAAAAGGTATCGATGTTGGCTAGACCGTTATGCACAAAAGCATTCTTGTCATCGACAAATCATCTCATGATTATTTATTGGTTATTCAGGGGAAGGAAGAGTCCTTGAATAAGAACTAAGCATGTGTGATGTTTAACTAGGGACCAGAGACCATTAGCAAAAATTGCAAAGAAAGGAGGAGCCAAGGGGCAGCTTTAGAAAGCTGATAGGATAGCTTCAGAAAGCTGTCCATTGATGTTTACCTAAGTTAGGAATTTTATAAAAAGATTGAGATCATCTTAATAAGTTTCTAGCTCGAGCTAAGGTCTTTCAAAGATTGGAGAGTAAAGTTCCACTCAATTTTGTCATAAGCTTTTTCAAAGTCAAACTTAAGAGGACATCTTGAGCAAATTGTTTAACAAAATCCAAGCTTTTGAAAACATCAATGATAGCATCAAGAATGGACCTCCCCTTGATGAACCCGTTCTCGTAATCAGTTTGTAACATCATAATTGGATGCCAATTTTCAATCCCGTTCTCATTGCCTTTTGTTGGGGGATTCTTGTGCAGAAAGGGACTTGAGTGATTCTAGGAGAAGGAGGAAGGTTATGAGTCTAAAAATAATGTACTTCTAGCCACATAGGTTGAGATGGAAAATAAGAAAAAGAAGTGTAAGAAGAATCAATCAACACAATAAGAAGAATACTTGTTTGCGACATGAGAAAGCTTCAAGAGATATGAGGTAGAAGATAGAAAAATCATGGTGAGAATGCTAGGACAAGAAAATCTCACGGAAGAAACTTATATAACAAAGAAAAAACAAGAAAAAGTAGTGATAATGATCAAAGACTAAGAGGGAAAAAGTACCTACATAGGAGAGGACCTAAGTAGTGAGGAAGAATAGGGGTTGAAAGATCTTCTATATTGGGATGCTTTCACTAAGACATGTAAGGATTCGAAAGCTATGGATCTGCACATATGTTGACATAGGATCCCCATGACCTTAGAAGCCAAGCCTACAAAACACAAGCCATATATTTATATTGACAGTTATGCACCGAAGATAAAAGAGAATGTTGATAGATTGATAAAAGTTGGATTCATTTATGAGATTTAGCATACCAAATGGGTATCCCACATGGTGGTGGTGCCCAAGAAGAATGGAATATTTCATGTGTGTATTAGTTATTGGAACATCAATCCTAGACTATGCTTGGTGTGGATTTGATCTACATCAAAAGCTATCATTGGCATTACATCAAAAGAAAATCCGTTGGAGAGTTCTTTTACCTATGCTCATCTATTGTATTTTTTTTAGAGATTTTTATGGTTCATTTACCATTGTAAAAGCCTAGAGCTTTAGACATGTAAAAGGGTAAAGAGAGATCCCAAATGCCACGAATTTGTGGTGGTTGTGTTGCATTCAATCAATCAGTCAATCACCGAAAAGTAGATCAAACTAGATCATCACTTTTCCTAGATTGTAGGAAAGTGAAATGATTTTATCCAACAACTCTTACCACCTTCATTTGAATTCAAATCCACTTGTAGAAGTCGTGGATCACTTCTAGAGTCTATAGTATGCAAGGTTTGGAAGGGTGAACCAAAAATGGTGAGAGTAAGTAAAGAAGTGGAGGGTCAGTTCTTGGAAGATCTCATTTCTTTGTTATAGGAGTATATTGACATATTTGCTTGGGATTATTCACAAGTGAAAGGCATAGAGGCTGATTTACATCAACATAGGACTAATTTAAAAATACATGCAGTTCCGATTGTGCAGGTAAGGTACCGAATGAATCCCGATTTTGCAAAATAGGTTAAGGAGGAAATTGACAAGTTATTGGTAGTTGAATTCATTAAACCGGTTAATCAAGTAACATGGTTATCTCCAATCATTGTTGTTTCGAAAAAGAATGGGAAGTTGAGGATTTGTGTGGATTATAGAAAATTAAATGCAACTACAATTATAGATCCTTTCCCAATGTGATTTTGTGATGCACTCTTGGATGCTCTAGCTGGACATGAAATGTATAGCTTTCTAGATGGATTTTCTCGCTATAATGAGATTCGTGTGGCTAAAGAAGATCAACACAAAACAACATTTATTATAGAATTGGGTGCATATGTGTTTATAGTTATGAGCTTTGGATTAAAAAATGGACCACCTTCATTTAATTATGTGGCACATAAAGTTTTTGAGCCTTATTTGCAAGGTTTTAGCAAGTCGTTGTGGATGACTTTTTCGTATTTGGAAAAAAGGTACAACATGTGTTGCATTTGAAATCTTGCTTTGACAGATGCGGAAAATTCATAATGGTGCTCAATCCATTCAAGAGTTTCATTGGAGTGAAGAGTGGTATTTTATTAGGTACAAATTAGCTTAGATGGCTAATCATTACAAGTGGAATCATAAAAAAAAGATAAACTATGCTCTGAGAAATGATTTTAGCAAATCAAGGCTTACTCCCAACTTTTTAAGGATTGAATAGTAGATGACTTTTGAGCAGTTCGATGGAGATTTCTCCCAAATGGCTAAACCAAATTCTCTGAAACTTTGATATCTTAAAGTAGACTTCAAGTGGGTTCCAACAAGCTATAGATAATGCAAAGTAGTTGAGAAGTCACTGAGATATGATCAGCTAAAGTTCATTGTTTGGAGTAGTCATAGCAAAGAAGTAGACAGAGATGATCAATGAAGTATATTTCTTAGAGCACATGATTATACAAGATCATTGGCATTGAAATAATGCAAAATGATGGTGCGATGAGTAAACTATGTTGTAAGCTAATCAACCTCTACAAATGATCAAATGTGGAGCTCTCAATGACGCCACACACCCTGCGCAATTTTTCCAAGTCTTTTTATAAGTGTTTTGCTTCTAAGTTTGAATTTGAAATTCAATCCTAGATCCATCTAAAATGGTGATTCCTTTAAATGAGGAGTTATTCCATCTAACTTGATTCGTAGCTCATGCTTCTCCTAACTTCACAAGATATATGGATTTACAAGATTCTCTCAAGGTTAGAAACTTCTACAATGGTGAATGATCAAACAAGGTTCACATGCTACATCAAGTAGTTGCACGTATTTTCTTCCATGCCTAGCCAAATGTGAAGTCTTGGACATTTGCACCAACTGCTCCCCCTCAAGCCAAACATCTTGGCTTGTACTTCTTCATGAATCTTCTTGAATGTCCTGCAATCCAATCATGGTTTTAAACCTGCAAAGTTTAGCACCATCACGTGCTTTCGTTAAAAAATCTGCGCATTGCATATTTGTAGATACATGTGCTAATTGAATTTCTTTGCTCAAGAGTTTTTATATAACATAGTGATAGTGTACTTCTATATGCTTAGTTCTTGCATGATACATGGTATTGGCTGCACGATGTAAAGAACTAGTGTTTTCACCAAAGATCATAGGTGAATGAGTGTGAAGTCCCAAATATGAGTAGAGCAATTTAATCCACATAGCTTCTTGTGTACTAAACTAGAGAAGAAGGGCATGTCGGCAAATGACTACACCTTGAAGATCAAAAGCATATGTGAGTCACTTGCATCTATTGGCATGAATCTAGATGATGATGATGACCAGGTGGAAGTGTGCCTTTGTGGTCTAGCAGCTCCATATAAGCAATTCAGAACATCCATTCAGAAGGGAAAATATTCCATTTTTTTCTTATTTGGTGTCCATGTTAATTATTGAAGGAAAGAATCTTGGTGACCACTCAAACTCCCAAGGAAAATTTAGTTCTGAGTAGGTACTCTACTTTTGTAGAGGAAGAGGTAGAGGTAGAGGGTTTTGAAGTGCAAGAGGAATCACTAACCAAGGCGAAGGTCAACATTAGAATCATGTCAGACGTAGAGGATAGTTTCTAGGCAAGCGGAGCCAAAGAGGCTATAGAAATTTCCAAAGAAATGATTCAGGTAATGATAGTAAAGGATGTTGAAATTGTGGTAAACCTAGACACTTTCAACATGATTGCAAGTTGCACAATCAAAATAACAAAAGGCAACAAAACAACTATGCATCCACAAGTGCTAATGATTCTGAGAAGCGGTTGATGGTTCACCATCATATGATGAATATGATGCCATCCCAACGAATCTGCTTTGCAGTAGGTGCAGCAAAAACCGCAGCATGAACAGGAATATGCTAACTCATTCTTGAATTGCAAATTTTGTGCCTTTGTATTGATCTCATACAATGTGATCAAACTATTCCAAGCCTCTTTTGGAGTCTTGGCATCTTGTATGTGCCCAATTGTGCTATCGTGCTTGCTAACAAATATCCAATACATTACCTTTCATGCTCCTTTATTCCATTCCTCATATGCTCTTAATTGGTCTACAGTTTGATTCCTCTCTGGTAATTGTGGAGTATTTTCATTCTCTCCTTTGATGTACTTCTAGTAGCCTTTTTCCATCAAGAAATTCTTCAATTTGAATGTCCAGGCATGAATATTATTCTTTTCTAGCTTATCGCTCATAAGCTAACTCATTCCATCTAAGTTTGCCATTTCTACAGCAATTCACAACACTGCAAAAACATTACAAGCACTACTTTTTCTTGAACACTATCCCACTTTGATGTGACAGTTCGATCTCACAGAAACATAGGTTTTTGTGTACCAACAATACAAGGAGTCGCTTGAAATTCTAGATCTAGATAATATGAGTGTTTTAGAACAAAAAGCAAGTTAGATTTTTGCAACTGACATCGTTTTTCTATGGGCCCCACCTTGTAGTCTCAAAACGGAGGTTGAGATGGCTCCGAAACAAAACCTAGACAAAACCTATTTGACGCCTTCTACCTTCACACCAATTTTTATAGCAATTTGAGGTCATATGTGAATGGTGCTTTCTCCATGCCTTCTTTCATAATCTTCACCGTCAGCCTATTGTAGGAAAGATGGCTACATTTAGAGTACTCATGCGTATTGCAGCTACTAAGAAATGGAAGATATATCAGATGGATGTCAAGGATGTCTTTCTCAATGTATATTATAAGAGGTATACATGGCTGAACCGCATAGTATTTGAAGATTCACATCATCTTGATTATGTATGCAGATTGTCGAGAGCTTTTATGGGCCTAAGAAACTCTCCAATAGTTTGAAATCATAGAATAGTTACTTACCTACAAGACAAAAGATTTCTGATAAGTAAAGTTGTTTTTTCTATATTTATCAAAATATCACATGAAGAAGTCATATAACTCTGTGCATACATGGAAAAGGTTCAAGATAAGTGATTTAGGGTAGTTCACATACTTCCTTGGATGGAAATCTTGTATAAAGAGCATGGTATGTACCTTAGTTAGAAAACATATATATAAGATATGCTCACAAATTTAAGAGCATGCTATGTACCTTACTAAGAAAAACTCATGGAATTTAATCCCTCAGATCTGCACACTAGAAGTGCAATGGTACTGATACCTAGGTCCCTTCATACACCTTTTCTGCTACCCTATAGCACAAGTCTTATTTACATGTCTTACATGCTTCTAAATCACCTAATCTTTTAGCCACACGTAGTATGGTTCATATGATTTCCAACAAGGTATAGAACACCTCAAGCAAGTGTGCTTAGGTAAGTCAAAAACTCTATACAAAATAAACTATGTAGAGATGTACGATATGCAAAAAGTAGGGTTACAGAGATACACCAATTTCTCTGCACACAAAACGCATTTGAATACGCCCTCTTAAGAAAATTAAGAAAGACATATAAGCTATAGAATGCACTTTAAATCTCTTGAATTGGATATTTACATAAAGAGTTATCACTATTATAAGACGACTATGTCTATACCTACAAGAGACTAGAGGAGGTGTGGGCTTGATAGCTCCTCCTTGCTCCTCCTCTATGCATGTCACACCCTCCTCTATATTTTTCTTAGCTTGGATAGTGTTTTTTGAGCTCCTTGAGCCTTGGATGATTCTCTCCTTGAGCTGCCTTGAATATATGTCTCGTGCTCTTCAATGATTTACAAGACATCTATACATTTGATGAATCTTCACCTTCTTTTATAGCTTTTGGATGCCTCTCGACTTTTGCACCACCTTAGGACTACCTTTCCTGACCTTGCTCGGACTTGAGAGTGGCCGAAGTTAGCTATTTTTTGGGGGTTTCGTGTTGCATTTACCTTTGTGCTTGGGCTTTAGTTACTGCCAAGATGGGTATGTACTAGGTAGGGAGCCTTCAGCATGTTGCACTATGCCTATCATGTTGATGGGCATCACTTTCATAGAGGTGTTAGTAGGGTTCTTAGGACAATCTCTTATAAAGTGATCCTTTCTACATTCACTACAAAAACCTTGAATATTGAAATATTGCAATTTCAATGCAATTGTGGTGTGTGGACAATCGTATGAATTGGTCTCCTTCGCATTTAAAACATGGTCCTTTGGGTACCTATGGTCTTAATTGTCTAGCCTGTGGTCTTGGGTTGGGGTTTGTATACATGACCTGAGCATAATCTAGCTTTGAGTTTTGCTCATACACATGATTCTCATGTTAAGGGTCTAAGTTTTTCGATGACTCCGTATAGTACATTGGTGGACTATCCACGTGGGTGAAGTCAAAACTATTTGCTTTAGGATGATTATCTATGATGAAAGGGGTTGTCACTCTAGCACAATGGCGAGTACCAACGTGAGGAGATACACCTCATAAATGTCAATCCGTGGAGACGTGAGGACCGGTATGAAGACCGTGAGCAAGTGATGGCACGTGCGTGAGTGAAAGCACACAAGCATGCACACACATACACACACGCGCGCACAAAGTAAGAGCAAGGAGTGGAACAATGGAAAGCTTCGATTACCCAAGAGCTCTCGTACAAAGCTGAAATCTACAACAAGCTAACCTCAAAAATGAGCTCTCCAGCCCTTTTTATAGTTTTTGAGTGGTTTTGGCCCTGTCCAGACCTAGTGTCCGGCCTAGTTAAAAAATAGGTTCCAGGGCTTATTTGGGGGCTCAAACGGAGTCTAAAAATTATGAAAATTGGTAGGATGGTAGTTCTAATACTCCTCAAGCTCAAGGACTCCTCGGCTTGAACAAAATGGAGTTACAAAAATGGGAAATGGTATTTACAATGGTTTTTAGTGATAAAAATCACTATTTTTGTAGGGATTTCTTCTGAAAATTTGACAGGTGCTTCTTGGAGCTCCCTACTTGCTCCTTCTTCTTGTGTGTCCACTTCCTTGATGCGCTTCCATGCTTTGTCCTTGACCTTGAGCTTCAACACTCCCCCCCCTCTTGAGTCTTTCGTCCCTGACAGACCCTTGTTGTAGTGGTCGTTCCATGTAGTACGTTGAGAGGTAGCGTCCTTTGCGTCCAACAGGGGCGATCCCTCTTCCCAATGTATCCTGGTCGTTTGTCTGGTTCTTCCAAAGATGGCTTTTCATAGTTTTCATGCCAAGTACTTGTAACCCATAATGAATGGTGGGTAAGTGCATTAGTGCATGGGTTGAACAAAATATGTGCCTTGTGCATGGCCTTGTAATGTGGCCCTACATATGCGTACTTGGAAAATGCATGGCAAGAAGTATGGTGCAAGATATTGGGTCTTGAGCTAAGTGCTCAAGGGTATGCTGACGAAGAGGTTTCCTAATCTATCATGGTTATAGTGTTGTTGAAACATACACGTCTTACCATGGTGAAGGGTCCGTTGATCTTCATCTCTTCGTGTTGTAGTTCCATCATGGTGTTTGACCATCGGCTTGTCCTTTTTGTTGATGGATGTCCTTGCTCAAAGTTCGCTGATGAGCCTTTTCAAGCATATGGTCCTCTTCTTTGCTTTTCTTTTCTTTTCTTTTTTTTTTTTTTTTTTTTGCACACGATGGCATCAAACAAGAAGAAAGAGGTTAGTATCAATAAGATATTTTATATGTGAAGATTGTGTTTCATGTGCCTGGGATTTCTCAATTGTGTCTATGCACGGCCATGTAAGGTGGCCCTATCTTGATGCATACTTTGGAAATGCATGACCTGAATGGTGCAAATGACTGGGTTATGCCAAAGGCACATGGTTGCTGCTGGTCGAGGCTTTTGATGTTACTTGTATACTGGATGAATTCTTTGATTGGAGGTGTCTATTGGATCTCGAAATGATGTAATCCTCCGGATTGGAACCCATTTTGGAATAGGGTTTGGTACTGTAGAGATCACCTCAGGCCACTTCATCTTTGAATGCTTTCCAAACTTTGGTATCCCGTGTGGTTGGCCTTTTGGTTCTGTGGCTGTTGTTGGTGCTTTTGGCCTCCAAACCCATATCCGTGATGATTGCCTGCTTACTTTTGCAGAAGTGTTGAGTTTATCTTCGTTTGTTCTTTGTGTTTTGTTCTTACCCTTTGCTTTCCTTGGCTTCTTTGTTGAGACCTTTTGCATGGTGGGGAGCATAGGCCGTTGTGTATGTAAGAGCTTCTTGGGTACCCACATCTGTAATCGCCCGTGTTGAGCTGTAGCTAATTTTTTAGGCACCCAAATTTGTACATGATTGTGGTGGGCCTTCTTTGATGGCTTCGGTACCCAAATTTGTTGGATTCGTCGTGCTTGAGCCTGTTGTAGGTGCTTGGTTCTTCTTTTTTCATGGTCGATCTGGTTGGGTGGGAATCTTTGAGGCAACATCGATGGTTGCACTCCTTTCTTTACCCAGATCTGCTTCATGCCCATAACTTCTTTCTGCTTGAAGGCTCTTTGTCTATTTGATAGACTGGCTATCTTGCACTGTTTTGTTTGCTTCTGAGGTTGGACTAATGTGTTTGCTTTACCCTTTGAAAAAAAAGAAGAAGGTTCTTCTTGCCTTTGCGACTGTCCTTCCATGATTGTGTCCGTCTGGATCATAGATCTTTTGACATTTACAACATCTTGTTCGAGAGGGTTAGCCTTAGAGGAAAGAAGAGAGTGTGTGGTGTCTTGGTCAGTGGCCATGCAATTCTCCAATTCTAATGTAATGCATTGTTCATGTGCCCAAACATGAAGAAGTTGACTTCTTAGGTTCAAGTTGACCGCATGGTCGTAAATCCAATCTTGACCCAAGACAAGTGGCTCTGTGAGGTCCTCATCATGACACACTAGCATTTTGACTTTTATTGGAACATCTTGAAGGTAGATGGGAAGTTCCACCTCGCCCAAACAGGGGGTTTCCACGCCTCCTAATCCTATGAGATAGGCTTCTATGGGCTTGATGTCCAATTGCAGGTCTTGGCAGTATGAAAGTCGAACTGCACTAGTTGCTGCACCTGAATCAACTAATGCCCTCACAATCTTTACACTCTTTCCTTGTCCTACCTCTATAGTCACAAAGGGCCGTCGATCAATTATTCGAGAAGTAGTTATGCCCGATTTTTGGCACATGTCCATGTGATATTTTGGAGCTTTTGTGTTGACATCTAGGCCTAGCCGCCGTAGCTTATTTCTTCTGATGCGCTCTCTCACCTCTGCTTGTGCTTCTTCTCTAACCCTTAACTCCTCTTCTTTTCGCTTCTTAGCAGTGTTGAGTCTCAAGAGCATTGCCTCTGTAAGAGGTTCTTGATATAACTTGACTCGGCATCCACTAATATAGTTTGGTAGGATATCACCTTCTAAAGTGGCCAATTGAACTGCACCGCTAGTGGAGAGTCTATTAATGATCATGGGTCCATATCCTCGTTTCTCCAATTTGCGGGCATGTTGCTTTAGCGTATAAACCAGCACTAGATCTCCTTCCTTCAATCCTTTATCCTTTACATGGGCATCAAAGTATGCCTTTTGCCTTTTCTTTGCAGCATAAATGCCTGCTGCTGCCCGTAGCCTCGTCTCACCTAAGCGTTCTAGATCAAAGATCCTGGAAGACAACTCATGTCCATTCCACTCATGCTCTTGTGCTACTTTCAAGGCTGGGATTAGGAAGTCCAATGGTAGTACGGCATTCTGTCCGAAGACCATCTGAAATGGGGTAGCATTGAGTACCGTTTTGTAGGCAACTCGGTATGCCCAAACAGCATGATGAAGTTGTTTGTCCCAATCAGAGCGTTTATTATTTACAAGTTTCGTCAATACGTTACATAGGATCTTATTCGTGCTCTCGGCTTGTCCGTTAGCTTGTGGGTGATAGGGGGCAGACTTCTTATGTATCACCATGAATTCTTGAAGGAGATTTTCAATGACCTCATTCAAGAAGTGCGTACCTCTATCACTAACCAACTCTATTGGTAACCCATATCTAGTGAACACATTTTCGAATAAGAACTTAGCCGTTGTTTGAGCATCATTCTTTGTCGTGGCTTTTACTTCCACCCACTTTGTAAGGTAATCTGTGGCTACAACAATGTATTCTGCATGGGAGTTTCTAGCTGGGGGGTTGATGGGACCAACAAAGTCTACGCCCCACTTCGAGAATGCGCGTCCTCCCATCATGGGCCTTAAAGGCATCTCGTCTTTTCTTATCGGATATTGGGCACGTTGGCATGTGTCACATTTCTTCACATAAGTATGTGCATCCATATGAAGAGTGGGCCACCAAAGTCCTGAGAATAGAATGGTCTTAATTACTCTGTCAGGCCCAAAGTGTCCACCTGCAGCACCGCTGTGTGCAGTTTCTAAGACTTTCAAATAGTCTGATTCATGAACGCACAGTCTTAGGTAACCATCCTTGCCTCTTCGATATAGGTTGTCTCCTACTAAGGCATAGTCTTGAGCCTCTTGCTCCATGCTCCGTTTTCTTGCAAGACTAGCCTGATTGGGTAATGTTCCCGATCTCATGAACTCAACCAATGGAGCACTCCAATCTGGGATTAATGACACATGATAAAGAGTGGCATGCTCCACTGGGGGTCTCTTCTGGCACACTGGACAATTCTGGATCCACTCCTGTATTTCTTTGTCCATGCTAGGCCAATACACTCCTAAACGTTTTAGATTCTGCAATGTTCGTTGTTTAGAGTAGTGATTTCCTAGCAGTCCCTCATGGGCTTGTTGCATCCAACTAGTATGTTCGTCGTCCTCAACACAACAAGCTAATACGCCCTCGGTATCTTGCTTGTACATACTTCCGGCCAATATTTGATACTTTTGTGATTTTACAATTTCTTCTTTGCTTGTTTTCACATTTTTATTTGCAGGCCCAAAGGTTAGGACTGGTACCAACTTATTTGCCCATTTAGGAACAACTTCTAAATTGAACAGATAAGCATCGGGCAATTCATCAGACACTCCTTTTGGTGGCTCTCCTGAAGTGATGCGAGAAAGATGGTCTTCCCTAAGATGGGTTCTACCTTTCCTGACAACAACTTCAAAGTCGTATTCCATTAGTAAGAGGAACCATCTTACTAAGCGGCCTGTATTGCAAGGTTTATTGACCAAATATAGTAAAGCTTGATGATCAGTGAAAAACTTGAACTTATTGGCCAATAAATAGTGTCTAAACTTTTTCACAGCATATACCATACCTAAGCCTTCTCTCTCCGTTGTGGTATAATTTCGTTCAGCTGCATTTAATTGCCTACTAGCATATGCTATCGGCAAATCTAGGTTTCCTTCACCTGTGGGTTGTGCTAGCACACATCCTATTGCATGATTGGAGGCATCTACATGGACATGAAAGGGTTTGCTCCAATCCGGAGTAGTCAATATTGGTGTTGTGCACAAACGTCTTTTCAGCTCGTTGAAGGAATTCTCGCATTCCTCGTTCCACTCAAAATTTGTTAACAACCCATAAAGAGGTTTAGCTATGATGGCATACATGTGGATAAACCTACGGTAATATCCACAATGGCCCATAAAGGCTTGTACCTCTTTAACATTTCTTGGTCTTGGCAGCTCTGCTATCGCTCTTACCTTGTCTTCATCTGTTGAATTCCATTCTTAGAGACAATGTGACCTAAGATCTTACCTTGTCGTACCATGAACACACACTTCTTTGGGTTCAGACACACTCGATAATCTCTACACTTGTTGAAGATTTGTCTGAGCTCAGGGATGTGGTAACTTCTTTCTTGGGAATGAGCGCATAAATCATCCACATATACTTCTAAACTCTTTCGCAAGAACTCTTTGAAGACATGACACATGAGCCTTTGGAATGTTGCAGGTGCATTGGTGAGCCCAAATGGCATCACACGAAATGCAAAGATTCCCCATTCTGTGGCAAAGGCCGTTTTGTGTTGATCTTCGGGGGCAATGGCTACTTGGTTGTAACCTGAAAATCCATCAAGGAAGCTATAAACTTCCTTGCCTGCAACACGCTCCAATAGATGTTCGGTGATTGGAAGTGGATAACTATCTCTGATTGTAGCGGCATTAACTTTTTTAAGGTTAATGCACACTCGCAATTTCCCATTCTTCTTGGGCACCACTACAATGGGGGACACCCATTCAGTGTGCTCAATCTCATAGATGAATCCAGCTTCAATCAGCCTGTCAATTTCCTCCTTTATTTTGGCTGCATAATTGTCATTATATGTGTAGGGCTTTTGTTTGGTGGGCTTGGCATCAGCGGTCATCGGAATCATATGAGAGCAAATCTTTGGATCTACTCCTTTCAAGTCTCTATAGTGCCATGCGAATACATCCCTATATTCCCTTAATAGAGCTACAAGCTCTGCTTCTTCTTTTGCACTTAGGTCATCTCCTATGTACGTACATCGTTCTTTGTTCCCTTCAATGGTCACTACAATTTTTTTGGTCTTTTCTTTATTGTCATATGCTTCTCCTATAATGGCCTCTCTCTTAGGCATTCGTACCAAAATTTTTCGGTCTTCCACTTCATATTTCTTGAAATTTTCTAGTACTTCAAACAACGATTCTTCCTCTTCTTGTTTCACTGCTTTTCTTTCCTTTTTCTTTTGACCTCCTTCACCTCCTTCCTTTGAATTTATCGTTTTAATACTCGTGAGGGGTTCTTCTTCTTTTTGGGTTAACACTCCTATGTCCTCTAAATAGTGTTCCTCTGAGTCAAAGTAAGTATCCATCACAATGGATTCTAGATCGTCGTCATTCTCTTCTTCTTCTATGAACTCACTAGGATCACACTCTTCCAACAGGGGCTGACACATGAACACTGAAATATCATAACCCTCCTCATCACAATGAGGTGTCCATTGTTCTTCATTGACTGCAATGTCCATGGTAGCTAAGATTTCTGCCCAACCATGAGGCTCAAATTCCTCATCTGGAAATATCATCGGTGTATAGGTTGGGTCTTTTATTGGTCTATCTCCTGGGGAAGTTCCTTCTTCTCTTGCTTTTAGACGCTTTTCCTCTTCCTTTGTGACCTTGCACATCCACAAGTGAGTATCTTCATGCAGCCAGGATGGATCAGGTGAACTTCCAGAATGCACGGAGATAGAATCCTCTTTCGCTTTGTGGATAGGATTCCACTGTAGGGGTGGTACATCTCTGAAGGTGTAATCCTTCAAATTGACCTTGGTGGTGACCCCTAAGTGCTGTAAGTACAAGGAGTTGGTTCCCCAATCCTGTACTATTTGCAATTGTCGTAGGAAGGGTCTTCCTAGGATCATCTCGTAGACATTATTTTTTTCAAAGTCACATATAGCAAATGTATGTTCAAACTCTACACCACAAGTGGTTAGAGTTATCCCTTCGAGCAATCCTAGAGGTCTTTCAAAATGACCATCTGCCATTTGAAGCTTCATTCTAGTTGGTCTTAATGTGGGTTTGCCCCATCGCTTCCACAAGGAAGTGGTTGCAATAGCAACTCCAGCACCTGAATCTACGATTGCTTTGGTTGTGTAACCTTGATAGGTGATTGGAAGATAAGTGTTACCTTCTTCACCTTCGCTCATGTCTCCTATCTTGTCGAGAGGTATCTCTGGAACTTTTTGCTTAGAGCCTACTTTTGGCATATTGGATTCAAGTTCTGGAACCTGATCCTTCACATGATTCCAGAGCTCAGGTTTTGCTTTGAGCAGCTCTTCCACAGTGAGATGACATTGAACCTTAGTGTTCTTCACAACATCAGTGTTTCTTGGAATCACTGAGTCTTCATTTCTTACCAATATTGTGGGAGCTCTGATCTGGAGAGATTCAGATTCCCATGGGCCTGTGAAATGAGGCAACTCTTGTAAAGAATTAGATTCAAAATCTAATCTCTCATCCTCTTGTTGCTCTGCTTGATCTCCATAGATAGACGGGATGTCTTGGGGAAATTGGTCATGAAGATCATCAATCTCAGGAATAGGAGGGGAGTTACCCTTCTCCTTGGCCCATTTCTCTTCTTGTATTTCCCGCAGGAACTCTTGAGAGTACTGTTGAATTGAAGGAGGTATTCCAACATCCGTGGAATTAGGAACATAAGCTCCCATTGGTGGTGAGCTTCCTCTCTCAATAACTGGTTGAGCCTGTGGAGGTAAAGAAACTTGTGGTTTGTTTACCAACTGCTCTAATCTTTCTAGTAAGCCCTGGAAATGCAAATTCGGTTTGACAGAGTTTGTCTGATTGAACTTTTGACTAGTCTCAAGTATAGCTTGAGCTTGTTCTACCATTTTCATGCACATTTTCATCCGTTCAATCTCTAAATCTGCTCTAGGGTAACTCTTGTCTAGGTTTGCTGAATGGCTCTTGAGCCCTCTTGCCATCTCTACCTTTTGCCTCCGGTCAAAGCACCTCAGAACCTCTTCATGTAATCCATGTTCATTATAACCAGCAACCAAGGCGGACCATGTTGAGTCATCTCTGACGTCTAGCCTGTCAAACACTTCCCATGCTAAGGTGAAACAACCACATTTGGAATACATCTCAACCAAGCTGTTTCCTATAGATGCATCAATGTCCATTAGATGCCGTTCAATCTCTATATGCACTTCTTGGCCTTTTTCCATATTCTTCATGCTGCCACAGGCCTTCAAGCGACAAATGTATGTTGTAGAATCAGGAGAAGGACCTTCACTCTGCATTATTTCAAACAAATCAATTGCGTTCTGATTGTATTCACAGTCAATATAGCCAGCAATAAGTGTAGTCCATGAAGCTACATCACGAGTTGGAAGCTTATAGAAAATTTGCTTTGCAAATCCATGAAGGCCACATTCGACATACATGTCTAATAGCACATTACCAATGACAAGGTCTCTATCCAGCAAACCCAGCCTTTCTACCTCAGCATGCATCTCTTGTCCTTTCTCAATGGCTCGCATAGAAGAGCAGCCTCTCAGGCAGCAAACAAAGGTGATAGTGTCTGGTTCAACCCTTTCCATCCTCATTCTTTGTAGAAGAGCTAGCACTTCTACACCAAATCCGTTCTCTGCGTATCCAGCTGCTATTGTATTCCAGGAGACTATATCCTTTTCTGGCAACTTCTCAAACACCTCCTTTGCATCTGTAAGCATGCCAAACCTTTTGCTGCATTTCCAAGAACTCCTTGGTCCATCCAGGATAGCTGCCTTTGGTGGCTTCTCAGAGAAATTCCCCCTGAAACAAGCCGCTTCTAATTTCTTCTGCACGTCAGTATCTCCTATGCTCTTAGGAGTTTTGTCCATGCTCCATCCTTTTTCTCCACATCCCTGAAATCACTATCTCCACATGCTTCTCATCAATTACCAAATTCATTCTTCAATACCTGAAATCAAACAAATTTCCTGCCAAGTAGAACCACATGAGTGCATAAAAATCAACCATTTTGTGGGCTAACATACTCCCCTCTTCTTATTTGCGAAGTCGTCCTCGACGAGCCAAATCTGTTCCTGCACTCAAATCATCCAACATGTGATCATCACTCAATCAAATACAAATCTTTACCTTGCATGACCATACTCTTTTTCCTCAATGTAGCACCTGCGATCACCCTCATACAATCATTTGTTAGTACCAAAATCCAATCATTTCACTTACCATCTTCGTCCATCTTGATGTATCTTCATCGCCATGTCCACCTGTCTCCAAACTTCATTAAAACATTATAACTTTTCTTTCATCAAATCCCAATAACATCTACAACCAAAATGAAAAGACAATCATATCCTTGATCCACATCACACATATATATTCAGCACACACATCATGATCCGCGTCACACAGGCATTCTCGTCACACACAACATACATACATGCAAGCAGAAGACATGTCCACATTGGCTCTCATCACTCTTCTCGACTACTCATTCAACACGTCACACATCTTTGTTCCACATGCATACTCAACACACTTTCCACACACACCATATATAATCAAAACCATTCCCCACTTCCATTTTTCGTTTCTAGCTGGGTTCTCTCGCCGATTGTTCATTCCCCTTCTACTTAGGGTTTCCACTACCCGCTTTTCTTCCTATCTATCTTTCGTTTTTTGCTTGCTCATCGATTAGATCCTATGCTAGGTCACCACCACACCACTCCTAAATTGATGGACACACGACAAAGACCACTCAAGCCTAACACGAGCTCACTCTAACAAGATCACTCATCGTCAACGCGATTCAGGACTTCTCAAGTTGTCATACCACCTAAGAGCCAAGTTGAACACTTCTCGAAGGTTTGCAGACGAACAATGCAACTAGCACGATTGGATTCCTCAAGTCCAAGATTTCCACAGACACATTGCAACCAAAATCCTAGCCGAACTTAAGCTTCAATTTGACATGTTTCATCAGGAGTCCACACATAACCCAAATCCCCACAATACAAACACATATATTCCCTATCCGAGCATCATGCTCTCTCACCTCTCTTATGTCCCCCCTCGAGCGAGGAATTTTTCTCATTCATTTTTTCCACATTTTTTCTCTCTTTTTTCATCATTTTTTTCATATTTACTCACACTTGCCGGCCTACGCTGAAGCTGGATGCGACTTGTGGACTCGACCACCCGATCGAGTTTGTTCCACCCATCTACCAACCCAACGAAGCGCGCGACACACAGACAGCTAGCCCTATGTGAGACCGATGTCGGTTCGTGGCTTTGACCACCCGGTCAAAGTGGGTCCACCCACCTATCGGCCCACATAGGCGTGTAGCCACACTCACACATACACAAACATATATTTTTTCTCATCTTTTTTCATTCCCGCATCTCGAGAATTAGGAGACAAAAGAAAGGACTTTTTCCCAACCATCCCAATCACGACACACACACACATATCCCCCCGTGGACATCCCAATGAGACATATCTCCTCTCTGCTGCCACTCAAGCCAAAATCCAGCCACTAATGCCATGGTCAACCCTTCCTCTCAAGACCCGCACATACTAATTACCTTGTCGACCTGAAACCTCAAAAAGTGTCACTTTAGTCCTAAGCATACAACAAACTTGGTCCACCCATCCTCACATCTCAGACTCGTAATCCGCAAAGCAAACCCTCTCGCAGAGATTCCACCTGACCTCATAGATGACCTTGAACATTACCATTAGCCATTGGGCCTCTTAGTGCCTCAAGCCTCGCCGCTAAGTCCCTTAATCCTTGTTTGTTGTGCTCAATATCATTCTGATATTGGAACAGGTCACAGTCGATGCCTCGGAACCGATTCCATATTTGCTCCATCTCTTTATCCTCTCTCACCCTTTTTGCAGATCCGAGGGGAATATCCTCCCTCTTCTCAACTCGAACGGTCAACTTCTCGACTTCCTCTCTAATCGATCTTTCCTCCCAAATCCTACTCATATTTTCTTCATCCAGGTCATCTACCTTCTTCGACAATTCATTCTTCGTCCTTTCTAACTCTGTTCCGAACGCATCCAACCTATCCAACACTGCTTTCAGCTCTTCCTCCAATTTCCCCGTTCTCGGGTTCTCCACTTGTCCTCGCATCTCGTCGTCTTTCCGATTCATCCACCTACCGAGCTTGCTACTCAGCCTTGCATTCTCTTTCTCTACACGTCTCATTTTCTCATCGCTCTCTGCTTGGGCACTTTTCATTCTTTCTAACTCCAGGTGGAACTCGTCACATGCCTTACCCGCTTGGTCACTGTATCGGCGGATTATGCTTTGTACCTTTTCAATTTCATGCTCCATTCGTTCGACTCTCCTCATTAGGTCATCCTCGTCTCTTGAGAGCTCTTCTTCGATCGCAACTCCAAAGCAGTCGGCTACCATCAAACCGGATCTCAAGTCCCAGACCACGTTTTCACTCTCGGGCTTCACAAGATCTTGCCTCCAGCTTTTTTTTACTCTTTTCCTTTCCTTGTTTTCATTTTTCAGCACGCGTACTTGCTTTTCCCAAGTTTCTAGGACCTCGGCCATTTTCACTTGATTTTCCTCTAATTTCTCTATTTTGATCCTCTCGTTATCTCGCTCCACATGCAACCAATTGACTTGACATTCCAAGCTCTTCACAAGTTCTACCAAGTCTCGATCATGAGATCAAGTGTCCTTGCTTTCACTTGCTCTCGCAGTTTCCGTCGATGAAGTAACTCCACCTTTGTCAACTTCCACATACAAAGGATAAGCACTTATCCACTTGATTCGTTGCAACCTTTGTGTCAGTCATCTCTTTTGAGCCACACACGTGCTCACATAGTCTCTTTTTCCCACAGTCCGCACATGTGGGGACAAAATCCAACGGGGTGCATACACGAGGGCAATATTTGGCTATATGCCCAATCTGCTCGCAACACCAGCATCTCACATAATTTGATATCGGGCCAAATCGCCACCCTCGGTTCACATGATGTCTCATGGTCGAACGAGAACATATCCATCTATTTTGTCCAAAATTCCCTTGCCTTATATTCGCTTTCTCAAAACTAGAGGCTTGTCTTTGTTGGGCCATTTCTCTAATGAAAATCACAGCAGATTTGGGATCGACTTGGCTGTGCCACACGATTGGGGCACCAAGCGAACTCGTAGCACTCTCGATGAGATGTGCTAAGCCAATTCCCGGCAAACGCACTAAAATGATAAGGTCTCTTAATCCCACGGAACAAGTGATTATACGAGACTTTATTTTGTTCAAACCCCTCGGAATCGGTCCAATTGGATTACCTAGAGCCCACAATTATCTCGCAATGGATTCTTCCTATGTCTATGCACTAGCGCATATGTTCCCGGCAAACGCCCCAAAATGTTTAATCTCTTAGTCCAAGGGAAAGTGCCCCGTATGCACTTGTTTTGCTCAATTGCCTCGGAATTTGTCAACCCGTATTGCTTGAAAACCCTAGTTTATACCTCAAATTGGGAGCTTCACGCTCTCATCCACGTAGTCTTTTCTCGTACATTCACACTCATTGACCCTCAAGTACTAACACCCTTCTTTCCACTAAATCACATTCAATCACTCACACCTTTATATATATACACTCCTCCATTTCCCTTTACTCACGAGTATATGCGGCCCCTTTTTCACTTCCCTTCACTTAATCTCAATTCACGTATGCACTTACGCACACCCCTATGCTCACACCCACACTCCGGCATCCATATACTCAATCTCTTCCACTCATGCCACACCTACTTTTCCCCTTTCTTTCTTTCCCACCTCTACTCACACACACTTCCTCATATTCACATATGCACACCTACACACAATTCCCTCCTTCCTCCACCCTTTTCTCACTTACTCTCTGTCACCCTTTTGCACACTTACTCCCAAACATGCACACGCTCGCACACACATTCACTTATAGATACTCACACGCATACCCTAACACATGCACTCCCAAAACCCTGTCAACCACTTGCTCTCTCCACTCCTCACATGCATACATCCGCTCACACCTATCCTCTCTCTCTCTCTCTCTCTTTCACACACCATGCAGAGATATACATTCTCCCTCCAATTCTCCGTTGTCGACCTCCTAGCCGCCGGCAATCACTCAATGAGTTGCCCCATCTACATCTTCTTGATGTGCACTAGAAAACATCAAAACAAACAGGGCCTCGACTAGAAGAGAACCTTTCCCCCCTTTTTGTGTTGTTTTCCCTCAGAAACTGACTTCCTTTCAAAATCCCTTACTGGAGATATGATCATGGCTACAAAGAACCCGTTTTTAGAAAACACACTCTTTCATAACACATCAATATGATTCCATTTACTCTCCATAGGGAACTTTTCGTTTATTGGCAGAACAACAAGAACACAACAAAAACTCTGTTTGTCATCAACTTACGACCTTAATCCCAAAAAAAACAATTTATCAATGTCATCTCTAAATTAAGAACTTCAGCGCAATGGAAATAACCTTACTAGAACACAAAGTCTTCCTTGAGGAGCGGCAGAGCAAAGTTTAGTGCAACCAAATCACTGAAGACTGTGATGTGACAAAGGCAAAATTCCTTCCTATGTTTCAACTAGAGATGTGACTGATGTGATCAAACCTCATGTGCTCATACAATAGAATTCGTGATCGCTCCAGCCCATTAACTCAACGAGTATAATTAATAGTTCTCTTGGGAATTTGAGAGTTCTCAGCATGGACCACAAACCATACGACAGATAGCACTTGATCCATCGATTCACTTGTGAGCACGGGAAGTCTTTGCTCCTCACTCGGTTTGATTAAGGAAGGTGATTCTCCACCAGCATATGTATACATCCATATGCTTATAGCATTAATTACAGTATATCGGAACACATCAAACGCACATAATGAATTCCCCTTTTAAGCTCAAGTTCTACAATCTTGAATGATACTTACATGGCTCAACAATCAGTTAATTTGTGGTGTTTTCTGGCACCACCCCTTTTTCTTGTGACGACGCCCTCCTATGGCCTTAAGGTATTGATTAACCCCTTCAGCTTACAACTCGAAGGTGCTAACACAAAAGCATAACACCCATTCCCCTCTGGCCTCTGCTCTTCGTCCCCCTTTTCTACCGCAGAACAGTCGTTACCTATAATTGTACACCTGTAACCGCACACAAAAAACAAGATGCCCCCTAGCTATGCGTCAGAGACGATTTTCATGTCCTGTCCATAAGAAGAATTGTCGAGCACCCCAAAAACTGTCAAAACTCCCTTTTTCCACGAAATATACTTATATTCTTCTGGGAATAGATGCATGTTTCCTGTTGTGTGCTGCTCGAATCATTCAATGTATGTGGCATGGTGGAGGCCATGAATTGTTTGGGTGTGGCACAGAATCATGACATGGCTAGAATGTATTGCAAATCCATCCAGGGCACGTACCTCTTAGTTGTAACCATGCAAAAATGCATTGTATGTTGCTTCCCGGCTGACCTCAAACTCTCCGTCTCTGTGTTGAAACTGTGTATGGTCAGCGCCGACTTTGCTTGCAACCGAGATAACAGCAGCCGTAGAGGTTGTTGTGAGAGTCATGCCGACCAGCCCTTCCCTCCATTCCAAATTCTTATGCATCCCAGCTACAAAGAAGCAATGTTCTCCTCGGATTCCATCCTTCCTTTCTCAGCAGTTCCAACCTACGAGCTATCTCCAAAAGGGCAGCAGTCCCACTGTTAGGATCTTCAAGAAAGCTAGAGTTCCAAGAGAAAAATGAATGTCCAGGAGTGCCTCGGTATTATCCAGAGAAAAGAGCAGACGTGAAACTGTTGTCTTAAGAGCAAACTCCTGAAATGAACACAGAAGGGTCTCTCTCCATTTCGAAACATAGAACAGGTCCTTTTTCAGAGGTTGAGGACATCCAAAACTGCCTCCACTTTGTTTTTTGATATGCCTGGTGTAAGTTTCTCCACACCGTCTATTAATGAATTCACGATCGTGCTGATTTCCGTATCTATGGCCATTGTTTTTTTTTTCTGTAATTATGATGCTAGCTGCTGTCAGCCTCTCACTTCACCATGTTATTGCAAGCATGGTTTTAATGCATCATTTTTGCAGGAGCGAAATGACATGTGACCACCACATTCCATCCTCATAAGTGCTGCTATTGCTGCAGTTTGAAGTTGCACATTCTCTTTATGCAGAAATCCCAGCAAGGCTCCTATTCCGAGGAGATTTTGTGCTTGACATTTTGCACCACTATGCATGCTGTTTCATTGAATGAGGCATTCAATAATGCATTCAAAGATGATTCCCTCAGGCTCTCTTCAGCTGATGTAACCATCTTCAGTAGCCACTTGATAAATCCAAGACGGCTCATTTCCACACAAGCATCTTACACTCCTGCCAGATGCCCTAGAACAATAGCGACATACTTCTTCATCGGCATATCCTTTTCTTCTAGCCTTCTGGTCAGAGCTTCAAGCAAACCTGCTTTAATGCATTGATAATGGCCAGTAGGTGTTGCAGCAAGCTCCACCGCCCAAGGTAATGCCTTTTGCCGAACACAAAGGTTTAAATCTTCTAAGCCCCTTACCTAAATCTTAGGAGCCATAAGATTGCCAAAGGCACATGTGACTGTGGTGAGAGCTTGAGGTCGAACATGAGGGCGTGACTGATGACGTACAAACTGAAACCATAGATGAAGGTGGTAGAAGACTCTGCATGACATCTATTGTGGTTCCAGACACAATATCCACTGGCTTCGATACGCCGATCTCCACAGTGCTTGCCACTAATCTTGAAGCTTCCCCCCTCAAATAGTGAGCGGCCCCCAAAATGCCCCAGCTGGTCCTTTTTTTTTCCCCCGAAACGAGGCATGCCTCCCTCCTTATCTGTACATCGGCGCTCCTTGTCTCTTCCTCCGTTCAATGGCCTACGTGCTCAACAGCACAGCACCCTAGTGATGTTATGAACAGGTGGACCTCATCGAGCTAAGCCTGCGAGCAGGAGAGAAAACCACCACGCAAAATGCTCTTATCATCTACCAAAAAACAAGCCTATCTGCCCCCTTTTTTTTTTTTTGTACAGCCGCACGTCCCCTGTATACCAAAAAACCCCCTTATCTTGATGAGCATCTCTATGGGAACACGTAAGAAAAAAAACCCGCCCCCACCAAAGGCATGGAGTGAGGTAGATCTTTGAGCATGTATATGGGACCCAGCCACTATCTGATTGAAGTGCATGTGGAAATGCCTCATCTGCTTGTGTACCTATCCAACCAGAAAGCATAATTTCGCCTTCAGCACGTTTATTGCTTCCACGAGATTCCAACTTGTACCACGCTCACATCATGATCCCAAACTGTTATCTCAAGAAACTGTGCACTAAAGCGATCTTCCGCTATGGCAAAAACCTCTCTCCATACTGGATTCAAGTTTTGTGATATCACGGCAGTCTCCACTTTAACATTCCCTACTTTCACCTCTACAAAAGGATCAGAGCTTCCAGTAGCATCACGAATCGCTAAACCTCTTGCCATCTCTACCTTTTGCCTCCGGTCAAAGCACCTCAGAACCTCTTCATGTAATCCATGTTCATTATAACCAGCAACCAAGGCGGACCATGTTGAGTCATCTCTGACGTCTAGCCTATCAAACACTTCCCATGCTAAGGTGAAACAACCACATTTGGAATACATCTCAACCAAGCTGTTTCCTATAGATGCATCAATGTCCATTAGATGCCGTTCAATCTCTATATGCACTTCTTGGCCTTTTTCCATATTCTTCATGCTGCCACAGGCCTTCAAGCGACAAATATATGTTGTAGAATCAGGAGAAGGACCTTCACTCTGCATTATTTCAAACAAATCAATTGCGTTCTAATTGTATTCACAGTCAATATAGCCAGCAATAAGTGTAGTCCATGAAGCTACATCACGAGTTGGAAGCTTATAGAAAATTTGCTTTGCAAATCCATGAAGGCCACATTCGACATACATGTCTAATAGCACATTACCAATGACAAGGTCTCTATCCAGCAAACCCAGCCTTTCTACCTCAGCATGCATCTCTTGTCCTTTCTCAATGGCTCGCATAGAAGAGAAGCCTCTCAGGCAGCAAACAAAGGTGATAGTGTCTGGTTCAACCCTTTCCATCCTCATTCTTTGTAGAAGAGCTAGCACTTCTGCACCAAATCCGTTCTCTGCGTATCCAGTTGCTATTGTATTCCAGGAGACTATATCCTTTTCTGGCAACTTCTCAAACACCTCCTTTGCATCTGTAAGCATGCCAAACCTTTTGCTGCATTTCCAAGAACTCCTTGGTCCATCCAGGATAGCTGCCTTTGGTGGCTTCTCAGAGAAATTCCCCCCTGAAACAAAGCCGCTTCTAATTTCTTCTGCACGTCAGTATCTCCTATGCTCTTAGGAGGTTTGTCCATGCTCCATCCTTTTTCTCCACATCCCTGAAATCACTATCTCCACATGCTTCTCATCAATTACCAAATTCATTCTTCAATACCTGAAATCAAACAAATTTCCTGCCAAGTAGAACCACATTAGGGCATAAAAATCAACCATTTTGTGGGCTAACATTTGCAGCTATTGGCCCTTCTTGAAGACGAGCCTTGTAGGCCTTGAACATCATGTCCAAGCCTTCTGGGGTTGGATCTGCAAGAACAGAACCTGGTTGTGGGTTATTTACAATGGGTGGTGGGGTGGAATTAGGTGGAGTGGATGGAGCTTCGGTATGTGAGGGGCTTTGAGATGCAATGTCTTCTATTTTTGTTTTGGTATCCCTTAGGCTTTCTTCTAGCTCAGATAGCTTTTTGTTCCACTTGCGATTAGCCTTCTCTCTGGTATCCTTCCATGTTCTTGGCTTCCTCTTACTAGGCTCTCCTGACTCACATGACTCCGATTGATCAGATGGTTTTGCTTGTTGTGCAGCTTGTGCCCTAGTAACTGCCTGTACAGGAGCCACATTACTACTACTTGGACTTGAATCTGCCACTAAGCCTACCACATTGATGGGTGTAACCTTGGGTGCACTAGCGGGGTTTCTCGGACACTCTCTAGGAAGATGTTCCTTGCCACACTCAGGACAAAAGCCTTGTATTGTAATGTTTTGCCCTTGTCCTAGAGCTGGTTGGTGGGGACACTCACGAATGAAATGATCGCCCTGACATCTAAAGCATGGTCCTCTAGGGGCTTGTGGTCTTACTTGTCTCAATTGGGGCCTAGGATTAGGATTCTTATACATGACATTAGAGTATTCTGGCTCCCAATTTTGTTCCATAGGTGGTGTCTCATATTGATACTGAGAAGTCTCACTTTACTCAGGTGACTCTATGTAATAAGCATGTGGACTATCTTCATGGAAGTAGTTTGAACCATGAGTGTGAGAGTCATTTTCTGGTATCAATGGGGTTAGCGGTACCAATGCTCTATTAGGGTTCTCCTCCGCCATCGTATATTTAACTGGGATCACATTGGCAGGAGCTGGCGGTTGGTTTCCAAGGACTGGTTGTGGCCTATATGGTGCCTGATATTGCTGCTGGTATTGAGGTTGATATTGTTGTGGCCTATAATATGGCTGTTGGTACTGATTCTGATACCTACCCTGCTGGTAAGGTTGCTGATAATTTTGTCTAACAGCCTGCCTGTTATAGGGACAATCTTGGGTCGTATGATTTGTATATTTCCTCTCAATGGTGCAATATAGAGCATTAGGGTTTCCTTGGGGTTGAGTGGTCAACGGGCAAACATTAGCCATGTGATCTCCTCCACATGTATAACATCGCTTCACTGAAGTGACCCTTGGCATTTTTCTATTTTGAACTCCTAGCTTTTTGGCCACTTGCTCAGCTATCTCATCTATCTCAGTGGAGGTTCTAGAGGTATGACTTGTAGAACTATCAGAGTCCTTATAGAGTTTGGATAGTCCTAACTCCTCACCCAAGTTGTCTTCTATGTCAATGCATATCCGTACACACTCTTCTATGGATCTAGGCTCTTTCAAGTATACGTATGACCTCAACTTTGTGCTCAATAGGCCATCTAAAAACAGTGCCACCTGTTTGGCTGGTGTGGGTAATTCTGGTACAGGGCATCTTTCCAAGTACTGTCTAAACCTTCTTCCTGCAAGTCGCACTGTTTCTTGGGGTGTCTGCTTGAAGCTGTGGATCAAGGATGATGTGTTATGCCTGATACCTCTTTTGGAAAATTCCACAATGAATTCTTCTAGCAGCTGACCTATCTCTCTATAGTTGCGACTGTTTAGAGGTTGAAACCAAGCTAAGGTAGTACCCTTAAGAGTCAAACCAAATGCCTCGAACTGGGTGAATAAATCTTCAACCTGTTCAGCTCTTAGCACTTGTTTGAACTCCGCCACATGATCATAAGGATCTCCAAATCCATCAAAGTAGTTCTTCATTGTCTTAACCACTTGAGAGGGTCTAAGGGTTCTTGAGTGCTCTCGTGGTCTAGGCAATGGGAAATCATGATCATCTCTTTGATGCCTATGAACTCTATGTCTCTCCCTTTCAAGTCTTTCCGTTCCATATCCTGATCTGTCTTTGCCTACAGTGTCTGCAAAGCTTACCTCCGGTCTCTCTCTAGTTCTTTCTCTCTAGGTTTCATGAGCCTTGGATGATCCGGCTCCTTGGAGGCCCTGGGAAACATTAGATCTTGGTGGAGGGAAAATTGATTCACCTTGCCAAGTGTAAGCATGTCTGTCATGATCTGATACCAAGAATAATTTCTGAGATGTGTGATCTAGATAGACAGCTTTCCCTGGTGTCTCTGGATCCTTGAATTCATAGATGGTGACTACTGGGCTGGGTTGATCTGGCCTAAATCTCCAAAAGGCTTCCTCTATTTCTCTATTCACAAATAGTTCTATGCTTTTATTATCTTGAGGAATCCATTCTGGAGTGAGCACTCTGGTTAGGACTGACTTACCTCTAGGGGTCTTGGGTTCTCCTCCTAGGTCTCCTTGCTCTAGGTCTCCTATCTCATTCTCAGGAATGATATTTCCAAACTCATCTGTCCTATCTGGTAAGTTGGTAACCACATACATGGTTCCTTCCTTATCAATGTAAGCACCCTCTTCAAACTTGACCACTGGGTGTTCAAGTCCAAAGGGTTGGTCAGGATTCTTGAGTTGGACCACTGATCGTCTTAGACCATCCTCATAGATGCGAGCACATAATTGGTTGGTCATGATATACTCCAATTGGGTCTTATAGGGACCTTCTGGTGTCTGTAAATAGGCAGTGCCTGAGCTACGTGTGGATCTTTCCATGCTAAAAGACATTTCTGAGTCACTGGTTTCTGAACTTCGTGTGTAAGGATAACCACTAAGCTGTTGAGCCCAAGACTTGGTTGTATGGTTGACACTAGCCTCAGATGACCTAATGCTTTGTCTATCCTTGCCTAAGTGTCTTCCAAATCTCAGGTTCATAAGCCTTGGCTTCTAGTCCCAAAGTTCTCTTATATTGCTCAAAATCCTCTGGAACTCCTTGGTTTTCTAGTTTCCTTGAGGGTCAACTTCAAAATACCCCCCCCCCCCCCCGCGGCTTTCTCCAAGGCTTACGACTAAGGCGGCGACCAAGGCATAGACCTTGGCATACCTTGTCATCCGAGTCACCGAAGTCACCGTTGGCTGCGCGCGAGGGAGGACCTCAACGATCAAGGAATATAGAGGTTCCCGGTACTTCCCGAGAGGTCACCCATCCCAGTACTGTTCCCCCCAGAGCTCGCTTAACCGTGGCAATCTCTTGCCACTAAGCTACACTCTTGTGGTGTTTGAAGAAGGGGAAAGACTAAGGTTGACATTACCTTGAACAAGTTTTGATCCCTCAAAGCTTCATTTTTGCTTTTAAAGCCTATTTCTGAAGCAATTTTGGGGTGTTTTTGGAGCCATTTCGGAGTACTTTCACACGTAGTTCTCTTCACATAGGTCCAAGAACATCAAGAAGAGTGTTCCTTGTACTTCTCAGACAATAAATATCAACCTTTGGGGCTGTATTTTCAGCCACACTCGTAAAACTACAGGTTTCTCGAGGGGTTTTCAGTTTTGGTGGGAGCAATCGCTGCAAATTTATGCAGGTTTTTTAAAGCCTAAAACATCAGAGGTGACAGACACTTGCAGGTGTTATTGGCTAGTTTTTGGGCTGTGTATTCAGCCTTTCAGTGTCATTTTACTGCATATATTGAGCACATACACACCATGTACGCTTCTGTGGATACCGCTTATGTACGTCCATGTGGGCATTGATATGGCGGTTACGTTCTTTGCATAAAGCCTTTTACGTTTGATAAAGAGGGTCGTGGTGAGGTTTTCTTAACTGGGAGACACCCAGATGTCGGGGTCTCTTCGGTGATGCAGGTGGAAGACTTACCCAGCCTCGCCATAGGAGATGTATGATAGTTGTTCATAGGTGCTCGATAAGCCTAGTTGGCTTCTATTGGGTAACTGATTATATGCAGTGGAGTCAGTGATTCACTATGCAGGTAGACATGTCAGTACTTGCAGTTTTATGATACTTTGACACTGGTCATATGCTAATATTGCAGAGGATACTCTGGCAAAATTTTTCCAGATTTCTGGTTTAGTCAACTATATAGTGGTCGATTTACTCCTTGATACACTTATTTGTTGGTGTTTGGACTCTTCTAGCTCCATTATCATTCTATTCAGTTCTCTACGATCATGGCATCAGAGGTCTCAGGCACATCCGGTGGATCAGGGTCTAGTGCTAGCGTTCCGAGGAGGAGCTATAACTTGCAGGGCAAAGACCATTTTGAGATCCGAAAATTTGATGGCACAAACTTTGCTCTATGGAAGAATCAGATTAAAGATGTGCTGATTCAAAGAAGGCAATGGAAGCCAGTAAATGGGATTTCAAAGAAGCCTGCTGACATGGATGAAGATGATTGGGATGAGTTAGATGAAATGGCCAGGTCTACCATTCGCTTGCACCTAGCAGATAATGTTTACTTTACAGTATTAGACTGTGAAAGTGCAGAGGAGCTTTGGAAGAAGTTATGCAATACATATGAAAAAGAGACGGCATCAAATAAAGTATATCTGATGAGAAAATTATACGACCTTCGTATGAAGGACACAGATAGTGTTGCTGCTCATCTAAATGAGTTTGATGCCATATTCTCCCAGTTACAGGCTCAGAAAATGGATATGGACAATGAAATGAAAGCAGTATTGCTGTTATGCACCCTGCCATCATCATGGGATACATTTTGCACAGCTATTAGCAATAGTGCACCAGGTGGTAAACTCGTCTATGATGACATATGTGGAGCACTCTTGAGTGAGGAGATTCGTAGAAAATCTATGGTTGGCACTCAGAGTGGAGATGCATATAATGTTCGTGATTCTTACCAAGGAAAGAATCAACAACGTGGCAGGAGCAAGAACAAGGAAAAGAATGGTCAACGGAATAAGAGCAGAAGTAAATCAAGGAAGAGGGATATTGAATGCCATTATTGTCATAAGAAAGGACACATGAACAAAGACTGTTATGCATTAAAGAATGCTAAAGGTAAAGGACAGAATGTTGATGGGCATGTTAAACAGTTACCTGCACCATCTACTTCGACTGTGAAGATTGAAGAAATTAATGCTATTTCTGATGATGCTGATGTGTTGACACTTGATAGTACTGTGCCATCTGAGGCACTTATGGCTGATTCTCTTTCCCACACCTGGCTGCTAGATTCTGGTGCTTCTTTCCATGTGACACCACATAGAGAATGGTTCTCTAATTATGCAGCAAAGTCTCTTGGTACCGTGAGACTTGGTGACTCTTACCAGTGTGATGTTGTGGGGATTGGAGATGTGGTTGTGCAGTTCATTGACGGTTCAAAATTTACTATGCATAATGTACGCCATGTACCTCAGTTATCACGCAGTTTGATGTCAGTTGGTCAACTTGATGACCTTGGTTACAAGGTGGTCTTCTATGCTCAGTCCTTTCGTATATCAAAGGGCAATATGGTTATTGCAAAAGGAAGGAAAGTTGGCTCACTTTACCCTTTATTTGTATCACAGAAAGAACACTTGTTAGCTGTTACTGAACAGCCTATGGCTTGTATTTGGCATGGTCGTTTGGGCCATATATCTCGTAGTGGAATGGAAAATCTTTCTCGTTCTGGCTACTTACCTGTGTTATCTTTCTCTGATTTTTCATTTTGTGAGCATTGTCAATATGGAAAGCAAACCAGAAATGTGCATAAAACGCACATTGACTCTTCAATTCAGCCTTTAGATCTTGTTCATACAGATGTGTGTGGTCCTATGCCCACTAGGTCCTTAGGTGGTTCTCTTTACTTTGTCATTTTCATAGATGATGCTACTAGAAAAGTCTGGGTATATCCTATCAAATCGAAGGATGATGTATTCCCTACTTTCAGAAAATGGCTTGCTTCAGTTGAGACTGAAAAAGGAACTAAGCTTAAGGCTTTACGTTCAGATAATGGGGGTGAGTATACCTCACATGAATTCAGCTTTTTCTGTCAGTGTAGAGGGATTCGTAGAGAGTTTACAGCTCCTTATACCCCAGTACAGAATGGTGTAGCTGAGAGGATGAATAGAACTATTCAAGATAGAGTAGTCTCTATGTTGCATCATGCAAACCTCTCACAAGGTTTTTGGGCAGAAGCAGTATTGACTGCAGTTCATGTGATTAACCTTTCACCTAGTACTGCCAAAGGTCTGAAAGTGGCACAAGAGTTATGGACAGGGAAACCACCATATTATGATCATCTTCGAGTTTTTGGGTGTGAAGCATATGTTCATATACCCAAGAATCTTAGACAGAAGTTGGACCATAAGTCAAAGAAATGCATTTTTCTTGGATATGGTCGAGAAGGACAATTTGGATATCGCTTATGGGATCCTGAAACACGGTCAGTGATCAGAAGTAGTGATGTCATTTTTAATGAGTCTAAGATGCATAAACAGCCGATTAAGGAGGTTGAAGTGAGAAGAGTGGTGTTTGAGGATACTAGTCCTCCGGTTAGCATGCATAAAAATGCTGCACATAGGGATGTTCAAGAGAATGTCCATTCAGATCAGTCTGCACATGTTCCTGTTAAGCAACCATTGAGACGTTCTGCACGTGTCTCATATCCACCTGATAGATATGTTCCAGGTTTGGATTTTGTTATGCTAACAGATGCCGGTGAGCCCTCTTGCTACAAAGAGGCTATGCAGACAGAGGATCATGTCAAGTGGGAGCGTGCCATGAAGAGTGAGTTGGATTCTATTCACAAGAATGGTACTTGGGACTTAGTACCTTTGCCAAAGGGCAGGAAAGCTTTACCATGTAAATGGGTATATAAGCTGAAATTCACATCAGATAGTGCTTCTCCAAAATATAAAGCACGACTTGTTGCAAAGGGTTTTAAGCAACAACATGGTGTTGATTTTGAGGAAATCTTCTCTCCAGTGGTCAAGATGACTACTTTGTGCATGTTGCTTGGATTCGTTGCAATGGAGGACTTAGAGCTAGTCCAAATGGATGTGAAAACAGCTTTCTTGCATGGAGATCTTACAGATGAGATCTATATGGAACAACCAGAGGGTTATGTAGTTCCTGGCAAGGAAAGTCTAGTTTGTAAGCTCAAGAAGAGCTTGTATGGACTTAAACAGTCTCCTAGACAATGGTACCAAAAGTTTGATGCTTTTATGAAGTCCCAAGGCTATTCTCGGAGCAATGAGGATCATTGTCTCTACACAAAGAGATGTTCTGATGGCAGCTTGATATGCTTGATACTTTACGTCGATGATATGTTGATTGCTGGGAAGTCCTCTTATGATTTGTCAATTCTCAAAAAGAAGTTGAGTCAGACATTTGATATGAAGGATTTGGGAGATGCCAAACATATTCTTGGCATGCGCATTACTCGTAATAGGAGTAAAAGATGCATATACTTGTCTCAAAGTGAGTACATATCCAAAGTACTTCATCGATTCAATATGCAGGGTGGAAAGGCATTGAGTACACCTTTACCCACATATGTGAAATTGAGCAAGGATGACTGCCCCAAATCAGATGAGGAAAAGGAATTCATGACCAAAATTCCCTATCAGTCTGCTGTTGGTAGTCTCATGTATGCTATGGTAGCTACGAGACCAGACATTGCATTTGCAGTGGGAGTTGTGAGCAGATATATGTCTAATCCTGGCAAGAAACATTGGGAAGCGGTCAAAATGATTTTGAGATATCTGAGTGGCACTAAGGACAAGTGTCTATGCTTAGGTAGAGGGAAAGCATCCATTATTGGTTACACAGATTCTGACTATGCTGGTTGTGTAGACAATCGTAAGTCTACATCAGGGTACATTTTTCATTTTGCTGGAGGTGCTATCTCTTGGAGATCTCGTCTTCAAGAATGTACAGCTGTTTCCACCACAGAAGCAGAGTATGTTGCAGCAAGTGAGGCATGTAAGGAAGCATTGTGGCTTTCTCGTCTTGCTTGCGATATGGGTTTGCCTCAGCATGTACCTCACTTGCTCAGCGATAGTCAGAGTGCCATTGCTTTGGCTAAGAATCCGGTCTATCATGCAAAGACCAAGCACATTGAGGTGAGGTATCACTTCATTAGAGATTGCTTAGCCACTGAGAGCATTACTCTTGAGAAGGTTCACACTCGAGATAATGCTGCAGATGCTTTGACTAAAGCTCTACCACAGGATAGCTTTCGACACTGTTGTCACTTGATGGGGGTTACTTGATTCTTGATCTTACACAGTCACTTGTATACTGTGTAACATGCCCATCAGGTGGGAGGTATAGTTTGTATACTTACACTCAGGTATTCTTTATCATTCTTTCTTTTTTCTCCCATAGTTACTCTGGCCATATTGGCCTTTAGTGGGAGATTGTTACCGTTAGTGTCCATGTGAAAGGCCAAATGGCCACCGGACACTTCTTTGTATATGTTCTTTAATAAAACATATAGTGGCCTGGTCAGTCACAAACTGTAAGTTCGACCGCATTTGGAAGACCTAAGAAGTCTGTCTTCGTGCTCCTTGTATACTGCGTTTTCTGCGTATTGTACAGCCTCTGTGCGGAGTACTGTGTGTGGCGTCAGGAGTTCGTTTTTCTACTCCGAGCATATCGTCGTGGAGCTCTCGGGAAGGAGAGTGCAGTGTGGTGCATCGCCATCCAAATACTTCACCTCATTCTAGGGTGGTCTCTTGGCCTAGGTAGGGGAAAACCGTCCCCACCCCTGTGAGCCCTATGATCCTTGAGAGGTTCTCTTTTAGCCCTCATGTTCTCGGTAGCGGCCCTCTCCCTTCTGCACGATGGATGAAACTACTCTCTCCACCTTCCTTGTTCTTCTCTCTATGTCCCTAAGATGTGCCGATACTGAAACTATCCTTGGATACTTGCAATCTTAGTAATGGAGAAACTAATTCTCCTCCCCAGGTATACGCATGATGACCATGTTCTATAACCCTATACACTCATTCTGAGGTGTCATCTAAGTATACAACCTTCCCTTGAACCTATGGGTCCTTTAGTTCATAAATCATGTTTGCTTGTGCAGCAGTAGGATGCTCTAGCCTATATCTCCAAAAGGCTTCATCAGTATCCTTATTCCAAAAGAGTTCTATGCTCCTATTGCCCTAGGGCATCCAGTTAGGAGTTATCACCCTCGTTAGTAGAGACTTTCCTCTTGGTGTTTGAGGTTCCTCCATCTGTTTATCATGTCCTTCTACATCTATGTCCGCGGCTTCTACCATCTCACCTAGTTCATTCGTTGAGTCGGCCCTAATTGCAATTATATACATGGTCCCTTCTTTGTCTATGTAAGCCTCGTTTTCAAACTTCACGGCTGGATGTTCTAATCCCATAGTTTGGTTGAGGTTATGTAGTTGAATTACTAACCTATGAAGGCCATCCTCATACACCCGGGAACCCAATCTATTCGTACATATATACTCCAACTCAGTCTTGTAGGGTCCCTATGTCTTCTATAGATGGGCTAACATTAAATGACACCCCTTGCTTACCCGTGTTGAAAGACATATTTGAGTCACTCATATCTGAACTAACCTCGTATGGATAACTGCCTAACTTTTGAGCCCACGATCATGTTGTAGTCCTCATGCTAGCCTCATAAGAGTGAACAGTTTGTTTATCGCTTTTCCCTAAGTATTTTCCAGATCTCAGGTTCATTAAAACTAATCTCAGGTTATTGCACTCACCCCTTTGATTAGGTCAATCACTTGGTTCTTTGTGCAATTTTTTTAGAGGTTCTTGTCTTGTTCAAGTTTATCGCAAGGAGTGGATTTAATATGTTTGACTTTAATTCATTTTAGTGTTGCATATTCAAATCACAAAATTCCTTTGGGCTTGATCCCTGTACCCACTGGCTTCTTCTCTTGTTGACCACTTATCACTCAATAGTGCCTGAACAACATCGCAGAAAATTGGATGATAAAGCAGTAAAATGTATTTTTGTTGGGTACAGTTCTGAGAGTAAAGGCTATTGTCTATATCATCCACATACTAAATGCATTCTCGTTAGCCGTGATGTTGTTTTTGTGGAAGATGCTATTGAGCCATTGCTTTCATGTACTAAGGAGACATCTGTTAGCTCCAAAGACATGTGTGATACTTTGCTACCTCTTTTTACAGGTGGATAGTCTAGTGCTAGTCTTAATGAGGCAACTTCTCAGCCTTTGCACGTTTCATGTGATGATGCAGATAATTCCATTTCTGTTATAGATGTACATGATGCACGTATTGATGAGAGAGCTGATATTGAACAGGCAAGAAGTATGCCAAAATGGCTGGTGCAGACCTTTCGTGATAGTAAATTAGATGCACCTCTGTCATATCATACTCGATCAGGCTCTCATAGTGCGTCTTTTGCATTCAATTTCTATGCTATGACTGCATCTAGCCTCCGTGATGAAAATGAGCCTGTTTCATTTGATGAAGCACATAATTCAGAAAATTGGATGGCTGCTATGCAATCTGAATATGATGTAATAATGAAGAATGGTACTTGGTCTTTATGTGACTTGCCACCTTGCAAGAAGGCCATTGGCACTAAGTGGGTATACAAGCTGAAGCGTAAACCTGATGGTACAGTTGACAGGTATAAGGCTAGGCTTGTTGCAAAGCGTTATGCGTAGGAAAGAGGCATTGATTTTGATGAGACCTTTGCACCTACATGCCGTATGAATACTGTTCGGAGCATTTGTGCACTTGGAGCCCATCATGGTTGGAATGTCCATCAGTTGGATATTAAAACAACATTTCTGATTGGTGACTTGCATGAAGAAGTGTATGTTTTCCAGCCCGGTGTCTTTGTGCACAAAGGATATGAAAACCAGGTGTGAAGGTTAAAGAAGGCATTATATGGTTTAAAGCAAGCACCACGTGCTTGGTATGAGAAGATACATGCCTATCTGATTGCACATGGTTTTGAGAACACTCCAACTGAAAGCACCTTATATGTTAAGCGTGCTAATGATGTGCTTCTGATCATTGTTGTCTATGTTGATGACATGCTGCTCACTGGTCCTACTGAGAAGCATATTGCTGATTTTAAGGCTGATTTGCATGCCTCATTTGAGATGTCTCATTTGGGGCATTTGCATCACTATTTGGGAATTCAGTTTATGCAAGCTGATGGTGGAATGGCTTTGTGTCAAACGAAATATATTGACACATTGTTGCAGCGTTTTGGCCTTGAAGACTATAAGACTCTTGCCACTCCTATGGAGATAGGTTTACAATTGAGTCTTCATGATGCTGGAGATGCATTTGATGTTGTTCTCTATCAGCAAGCTATTGGATGCTTGATTTACTTATGCATTACTCAGCCAGATATTGAGTTTGATGTCTCATAGATGAGCAGGTTTATGCATTGCCCAGGAGTCAAGCATTGGTAGGCGGTTAAGCACATCTTTTGCTACTTGAGTGGTACTTGGCTACTTGGGTTGTTTTATCCCAAGGGGGTGTTGGAATTTGGGGCCCCAGGATCGTTCCAATACTAAAACCTCTTGAGCATACACAACTTAATTGACAAGATGATAAGTGAGATAGAGAAAGAAAGAGATCTTGAGACAAGGATAGGGAACGTAAGCTGGATGCTTACTTCACTAAAAATAATAGATGTCCAAATTACAACATGGGAGTACTACTCAACCATATAAAGTGGTGCACTCACTAATGGAAGAATAAGAAGATGATAATACAAAATTTAGATTATGTCGAAATAATCTAAGTGTGTGTGAAGAGAATGAAGCAAGGAAGCTAACAAAATAGTGTAACGAAATTGTAAATCAACCACAAGGTTAACTCACAAAAGATAGTTACAACCACCTCGTAGAAGACTTCCTGCTGCAATGAGAGTAGCCTCTCCTTCACCACAACTTCACCTCCTTCAAGAGTGTGAGAACACTCTGTCTTCAAGAAGATCTCCAAGCTCTAGATCTTTGAGTGAGTGATTATACAAGGAGCCAAGGCCTTGTTTATATAGTTGTTCTCCTCCTTGAAAAGCACATCGAAAAGCACTAATAAAGCTACGTTCGCTAAATCTATCAGAATAGCATAGTTGTCCGTATGCTTTTCCCAAAAGTAAAGTACTAAAAAGAAATCCGTCTTCGTGTTGCGTTTAACGGGATTCAAACCCGGGTCTATTGAGGGAGCTTTTAGAACGATGGGCTAGACCAACTGCCCCCGTCAGCTTTCCATACGGGTATATAGATTGGAATCTATATATCAGCATTCCGTCCGCCTGGAAGATTTATATAGAGATACAATTGTTGAATTTAATTGCTGGACCAATGAGGACATTGACTTCCAACAATCCCTCCTTCAATGTCATATTGGTACAAGATTCAGTAACCTGCAAATCTTCTCATGACTATCTCTAGTCAATGCTTTGGTAAAAATATCTGCAACATTCTCACTAGAAGGAACATAAACCAGCTCAATGTGCTTCTTACCTATCTGCTCTCGAATATAGTGGTAGTGTACCTCTATATGCTTTGTCCTTGCATGATGCACTGGATTCTTAGCTATTGCTATAGCACTCTGGCTATCTGAAAATATCTGAATGGGTTGATGTACTCTTACATCAAGATAACTGAAAATCTTCTGTAACCATACTGACTCTAGAGTAGCTGTAAATGCTGCACGATATTCAGCTTCACACGATGAAGTGGCAATAGTGGGTTGTCTTTTTGAAAACCATGAGATAAGATAAAAACAAAATCCACTAGTACTTCTTCTTGTGTCTCTATCACCTGCCCAATCAGAATCTGAAAATCCTTTTAGTAACAAATGTGTAGATTTCGAAAATACCATAGCATAATTTGAAGTTCCCTTCAAATAACGAAAGATCCGCTTTACTGCTTTCCAATGTAACACTGTCGGATTCTGCATGAACCTTGATACTTGAGAAACTGCAAACTGTATATCAGGACGTGTATTACAAAGATATATCAAGCAACCTACTGCTTGACTATCTAGAGTAGCATCAAATGGCTCTGCATCTGCTACCATTTGTAAAGACGTGTTCTGATCCATAGGTGTTTGCATAGGTTTAGAATCACCCATCTGAAACCTTTCCAAAAGTTTCTCAATGTACTTTTGTTGTGTCATGTAGATACACTCATCTCGAAACAGAAACTGAATCCCAAGATAATAATGTAGAATGCCTAAATCATTCACATCAAATGTTTGCTTCAATTCTTCTTTGAACATCTGCAAATCTTCATCTCTGGGACCTGTGACTATAATATCATCCACATAAATGATTGCTATAATCATCATACCTGTTTCAGCTTTGACATAAAGAGCTGGAGCCGCATCTGAGTTATGGAAACCAATGGATAAAAGATATGTATGTATCTTTTCATACCATGCTCTAGGTGCCTGTTTTAAACCATACAAAGCTTTTATAATCTTACACACTAAGTGTTCTTTACCTGTCCCTTCAAAACCTTCTGGCTGCTGAATATACACATCCTCGTGTAAATCACCATTTAGAAAAGCAGTTTTGATGTCAAGTTGATATATATGCCAACCAAAATGTGCTGCTAGAGCAAGTACTGACCTAATAATAGTCATCCTAGACGTAGGAGCAAATGTCTTATCATAATCAATACCTTTTTGTTGTGCATATCCTTTGACAACCAACCTGGCCTTGTATCTATCAATAGTACCATCTGCTTTCCTTTTAATTTTGAAGATCCATTTTACACCTATAGCCTTCTTTCCTTCTGGTAACTCACATAGCTGCCAAGTTTGATTCTTATGAATAGAATCAATCTCTTCTTGCATAGCTTTTTTTCTCCAAATAGGAATGTTAAGTGCATCTTTAACACACGCAGGTTCATCTTCAACAGTCGTAAGTGCCAAAATATCATGAATCTCAAAGTCTTCAGCAAAACTTACATGATCTTTTTGCTGTCTAGTTTGACTTCTTGTTCTTACATGATCTTGTTGTTGTTGTCTAGTCTGACTCCTTGTTCTACCAGTAAAAGTTTTTATACCACTATCTTTCCAAGTCTGATATAACCACGTAGGTGTATCCTTGAATAGTGGTGAAACTCTTTCGGAACTTTCAGCTTCCACAGGTTCTGGAACTTGTCCTGCCGAGGTACTAGGACTTTCTGGAACTTTAACTTCTTCCATTTCTGGAATCAAAGTTTCTTGTGGAACTGACTCTGTAGAAGGTTGTGAAATTCCTCTTTCTTCAATTTTTTCTTGAATACTAGGAATTTGAGGTTTAACTCCCTCCTGATATGGCTGAACATCTACATCCAGAATCTTTCTAAAAATTCCATAGTCATTTTCACTAATGAACTCCGGAATTTCTGCTTCTTTATCATAAACATTATCTTCAGCAATATAAGCATTACGTGAAAGAATAACTTCACCTGTCTCTGGAACATAAAACCTGTATCCTTTGCTTTCAACAGGATATCCAATAAAAACAGCTTTCTTTGCCTTTACATCTAGTTTGCTTCGGTCCTTTTTCTCAACATGTACATAAGAAAGTGATCCAAACACTCTGAAGTAACTCACATTAGGTTTTCTACCATAATAAGCCTCATACGGTGTGATTACCTTTAAAGCTTTTGTAGATGACCTGTTTAAAATGTGATTAGCTGTATGTAGTGCATCAAACCAGAATTTCGGTGAAAGCTTCTTGGACGCCATCATGCTCCGCATCATTTCAACAAGCACTCTATCCTTTCTTTCTGCAACACCATTTTGCTGAGGAGTATAAGCAATAGTAAGATGTTGAGTAATACCTTTCTCATGGAGAAATGTCTGAAACTCATTTGACAAGTATTCTCCACCTCTATCACTTCTGAGAATCTGGACAGTTTCTTGACTTTCATTTTCAACCATAGCTACAAACTTCTTGAACATAGGAAAGACTTCTGACTTCGACTTAAGACCATAGATCCATGAGTATCTTGTAAAATCATCCACAAATAGGACAAAATACCTGAAACCCTGAATAGAGTCTGCTCTCATAGGTCCATTCACATCTGAATGAATAATCTGCAATTTCCTGGTAGTTGTAATATGACCATGTTTCTTGAAAGGTAGTTTATGCATCTTACCTTCAAGACAACCTTCACATATATCTGAATCATCAGGTAGCTTGAATGAGGGTAAACTCTCAACCATACCTCTATCTTTGATATTCTTGAGAGCTCCAAAACTGATATGTCCAAATCTTTCATGCCATAGCTTCATATCTTCCACCGGTGACGAAGATTTGACTTCATATGCCTGACTGATTTTTGACAAAACAAAGATCCCTCCTTTATGCGTACCTTGTAAAAGACACTTGTCTTCTTTATGTGATAAGACCTTACAAAGATCTTTCTCAAATACAACTTTAAAACCATCACTTAAAAATGCAGATATAGATAGCAGATTCTTCTTCATTTCAGGTACATAAAGGACATCTGATATTTGAAAAACACCACCTTCTCTTGAGTTTAGGGTTACTGTACCTATTCCCACAACATTCAAATCATTGCCATCTGCAATAGTAACTCTTCTACCTAAAGAATAGGAAAGAGAAGAAAATACTTCTCTACAACCTGTCATATGCTTTGTAGCACCTGAGTCGAATATCCAAGGACTTGTTGAAAGAACTTGTAAAGCTGCTTGATCAAAAGCTACTTCCTCAATGGTAATACAGGCATAAGAATCACCTTGAGATTTCCCTTTTTTATCATCTTCTGCAACATTACCTGATACCTTTTTCTTTTCTACTGCAATCCTTCTATAACATTTTGACTGAATATGTCCACGTTTCTTGCAGAAAGAACATATTTTTACCTTCTTCTTAGAAGAATTCACTTTAGATGTCGTAGATACAGAATCTGAAGTAGAAGGTGAGAGGGACCTACTTTCCTTCTTGGATTGTTGTTCCTTCTTCTTATCCTTCTTCTTCTTACCCTTTGATGAAGATGAAAGTGCTTCTTCATTCTCTTCCATTCCCTTCAACTGATCTTCATCTTGAAGCAACAAGAGCTCTAACTCTTCAAATGTAACCTCTCTATCTCTTGTGGTAAGAGTAAGAGTGGTTATGAAAGATCGATATGAAATAGGAAGTGAATTAATCAGCGTATTTACCATTTCTTCATCTGATATCTCAACTCCTACATTTAGAAGTTGATCTCTTAAGTCAACGAGTCTTGTAATGTGGGTTTGAATTGACTCACCAGCTTTCATCCTTGTATTTGCTAGTTGTCTCCTCAAGTGAGCTTTCCTAGCAGGATTTTTGCTTTGAAAAAGATTCTCAAGCTTTAACCAAGCTTGATTAGAACTTCTGCAAGATCTGATCTGTGGTAGAATATGCTTTTTGACACTTATTGCTATGAATGAAAGTGCTAAAGCATCTCTAGCATCCCATCTTGCCTGATCTTCAGTAGGAGGAACTCTAGGTAAAGACCTAGCAGTGACTCTGGATGTCGAAGTGGTTACCTCTTCTTCAGTTGGTTCTGTAATAGCAATTCCATTACCTCTTGAAGCTGCTGTAGATCCTTCTTCGCCTTCTCGTCTTGGTCTTGTTAAAGATCCATTGACGATACTCCATAAATCCTTTGTCACTAAAAAGTTCATCATCATGAAACTCCACATGGGATAATTAGAAGATCCATCCAACTTGTCTTCAATCTCAATTCTAATCTCACTCATCTTATCTTAAGTGTGTATGTCAATTATGTAGCTTTGATACCAAGTGTTGGAATTTGGGGCCCTAGGATCGTTCCAATACTAAAACCTCTTGAGCATACACAACTTAATTGACAAGATGATAAGTGAGATAGAGAAAGAAAGAGATCTTGAGACAAGGATAGGGAACGTAAGCTGGATGCTTACTTCACTAAAAATAATAGACACTCACTAATGGAAGAATAAGAAGATGATGATACAAAATTTAGATTATGTCGAAATAATCTAAGTGTGTGTGAAGAGAATGAAGCAACGAAGCTAACAAAATAGTGTAACGAAATTAAAAATCAACCACAAGGTTAACTCACAAAAGATAGTTACAACCACCTCGTAGAAGACTTCCTGCTGCAATGAGAGTAGCCTCTCCTTCACCACAACTTCACCTCCTTCAAGAGTGTGAGAACACTCTGTCTTCAAGAAGATCTCCAAGCTCTAGATCTTTGAGTGAGTGATTATACAAGGAGCCAAGGCCTTGTTTATATAGTTGTTCTCCTCCTTGAAAAGCACATCGAAAAGCACTAATAAAGCTACGTTCGCTAAATCTATCGGAATAGCGTAGCTGTACGTATGCTTTTCCCAAAAGTAAAGTACTAAAAAGAAATCCGTCTTCGCGTTGCGTTTAACGGGATTCAAACCCGGGTCTACTGAGGAAGCTTTTAGAACGATGGGCTAGACCAACTGCGCCCGTCAGCTTTCCATACGGGTATATAGAATGGAATCTATATATCAGCATTCCGTCCGCCTGGAAGATTTATATAGAGATACAATTGTTGAATTTAATTGTTGGACCAATGAGGACATTGACTTCCAACAGGGGGGGTCACTACCACCAGATTTGCATGCTTTTCCTGACTCTGATTGGGGTGGTTGCTATGACACTTCTGTGTCCACTAGTGGCTTTTGCTTCATGCTTGGTAGCTCATGTATATCTTGGTTGAGCAAGAAGCAGCCTACTGTGGCCACTTCTAGTTGTGAGGCTGAGTATAGGGAAGCTTTCACAGCTACTGTTGAGTGTGTGTGGCTCAGATACCTTATGGCTGATTTGGGTGTTGGTCACTCTTCTGCCACCACCATCTTCACTAACAGCCAGAGCGAATCAGTAGTTGTGAGGAACCCTATGTTCCATGCTCGCACTAAGCATATTGAGGTGCATTATCATTATGTCTGGGAGAGGTTCTTTGCTGGGGAGATCAACTTGGCATATGTGCCCACGCAGGAGAACATTCCAGACCTTTTCACAAAGCCTCTGCCTAGGGAGAAGTTTGAAGCTTTCTGCAAAGCTTTGGGCTTACTTCCTTTTGTGGAGTGATTTCCACATAGCTTGGCACTTTCTTATACATGAGTGTCAGCTACTTGTTCACCGCATCACTCCTAGGGGGGATTTGTTGATATATTTAGGTAGTGATGTGTGTGAACACTCTAGGACCGCCGGGGCACTTTTTCCCTCTTTAGGAGGTTTTTTTCCCCCGGCTTGTATATACGCCTATTGCCCTAATGGGCTACTTATCTTTGTACATTGTCTAGTAATACATTCATGATTGTGCGTTGTGCTCCAAGCTTCTTCTTCTTCCTTGTGTTGTTCGCGTGCTTCCGCAGACGTCTAACTCCAACAGTTTCTACACTCCAACCTACCTACATCTCCTATCTTGAGTTACTATTGTAGCTTGAAGACCTTTAGCTTCAATAGCAACAGCTAAAGCTTCAAGGCGATCAGAAGATGAAATCCTCACATTAAGATGTCACAATATCAAAGCCACAGATGGATAAGGCTATCACATGAGTACTCCAAAGGTGCATGGGTGTACATGCAACCCTCTAGAGTTGGGCCTCATTGATTTAGAGACCCTGGAAACTTAGATCTTCATTGGAAGGGAAAGTTACTTGGCTTCAAGAAGCACAGAGACAATGGGATGGTTGCTATTGTACAACATGTTTTTACAATGGTAACTATGAAACTTGAAAATGTTAGAGAGAATTGAAGTACATTCTCTTCTTAGCTTGGAGTGGCCAAAACCTGATATATGGTCCGTATCATCTTTGAAGCAAAAGATGGTAATGGATATACGTAACTCTTTGAAATTCACAAAAGTGTATAGGTCTGTAGGTTTGCACTCGTCTTTTCCCATTCATTGTTTTGTATATTTATTCCAAGGATTCTCATTCCAAGAGACTCCCACCATGTTCATGTGTAAATATATCACATATGAGCAAGTCGAAAGTCCTCTTGGTGAAAATTGGGGTTTGATAGAAGGAATTGCAAAAGGTGATAAATATCTTTGTAAAATAGGTGGAACAGGTATAGGATTTTGATATTTGAAACAACGTACTTCATTATACATCAGATTCTACTATGATCGTTGGATGTGCAAACTTGGCAAATGGATACCATTTCAAAATTTCAGAGGGATCTTTACATTCATTTGAAATAAAGCTTAGATTGCCCAATAATGAAACAGAAACTATTTTAGTGAATAATCATTGGACCTTGGCTAATCTGAGAGAACACTTGATGATTATGGGGTTTGAAGGACTAACTCAATCCAAATTCAAAATTCAAGGACATCCAAATTCAAAATTCAAGGACATAAGGTGAGAAATGTTTCGTGCTTTTGTTAAAGTAATCTTTTCATTATTGTTTATTTTACTTTAATGACTTCAATTTCTTGCAAATGATTAGAGGTGGGCAGAAGAATGGAATACAAAATGAAAGTCCCTGTAGATTGGAGCAAAGATGGAACAGAACTCTCATTGTCATAGTTCTTTTGCAACCTGATAATGGCACTTCTTGGGCCCTAGTCATTGTATCTCATGGTTTTTGCACTTTCAAGAACCTTTTAAAAATTAGGACAATCGATTCATGTTAGATATTGTATATACCTTCTTCTCTACAATGGTAATTTCAAAACTTTTGGAATGTCAAAAAGTTTGTTCACTACTTTGAAATGTGGTTGCTCATGTTTTTTTCTGTGCATTATTTTGTCATCAAAAACACATTTTTTGAAATTGCACTTCTTTATTCTATACTTTTAAAAGTGGTCCAAGTCAGTTTAAAAACTTGAAACTGCTATAAAAATGGGTTCTATGTGCTCATTTCTCACATTTGCACTCTCAAAGAGCTAGAAAGCACAGACAAGCCAGTAGAATTCTCCTGCACAAGCAATGGCTGCTAGCACTTCCACTCCCATGAAATCTCCTCGAGATCTATTCATGGAGTTTTTGGATACTACAGACTACGATGGTCGTACAGATTTGTATGACCTAGTATGAAGAGTCCCTAATCTTGAAGGGACAATAGCCATGAACTCTGATGTGATCGATGAGATCACAGATTTTATGGAATTCTATATATTAAGATATGCCATAGATATTCCAACATATGAGTGTAAATGGGTCCCTTGTGACCTACTTTTCTACATTCATAAAGGAGATGAGGCATTTTCAAAGCGCTTAAAGCGTTTCATGGCTGTTGCTGAGGGTTCAGGGCACCTGTTAGATGACACAGTTCCCTTGATTAAACAATTAAATAAGAAAAGGAAAATGGGAAGAAAATATCTTTCCTACATAGCAAGAACCATCTTTTTTGTCAATGAGGAGCCCAAACCTTCACCCATGGACCTACCCCGTCTTGTTACTGGGGGTTTTGTAGATGACATGAAGGAACCCGAGACAGAAGCTCTAAACTTATTAGAAGAGAGTCAAAAAATTTCCAGAGAATTTCCTCAAGGAGTAGTGGACAAATTAAAGGAAGCCAGAACACAGAATAGTCCACCCTCCAACTTAGACCCCGTGGAACCCACTCTACCAGAGGTAGAGATGGAAATCTTTTCACTTGTACTTGTCGAGGGAGAGGAATTTTTGTTCCTGCATGATATTGAGAAGGCATTTGGTCTACGCCTCGACGAATGCCTTATTATTTTCTGCTCAACCTCGGATGTTCTCATGGACAACACTTCTGACATTATCGAAAAGGCAACAATTCCACTTGGTGATTCAGTTGTGGACACCATTGCATTTGTGTGTCAAGAGATTTTGAGCCACGTCAACCAAGATGCCACTGAAGAAGATCTGGCCACAGCAAGGGAAAGAATTTTGCAGAAGAAGATTCCAACATCCCCTATTGTGGAGCAAAGTGGCATGGCCCATTTGTCGATTCCACTAGATGCAATGGGAAGAGGAGAGGATGAAGATAGGATTCAAGATGTAAGTCTCTAATGAGATTTATGGACGTCTCATATTCATACAAGATGTATCTATTTAATTTTTTGATTGTGTATGTGAAGGAAACAATTGAAGTGGATAAATTTGCATCAAGGAGTGTTGGTGACCGTGTTTCCCGGGGCCATGGCTCTTCCTTGGCACATTACATTGGAAAATTGCCAAAGGAAGATTTTGTCATAATCTATAAGGACTTTCCCCCTCAAGGACACTTCATGACTTCGTGTCTGAAGGCCTTGAGCAAAGTTTTGTGCCTATCTACAATAATGCAGGGGACCAATTGTATATTTCTAGTTAGAAAGTCCCTTGCCCTTACTACCCTAGGAGTTAACTTTGGAGGAAAAATATTAGGTCAAATAGGAATAGCTTTAGGTCTTGGATTGACAGACCCTTAGTTAATATCCCAATCAGTTTTGACTTACCAATTGCCACTATCTTTTCACAGAAGAAAGAATGCAGTGGAGAGGCTCAAGGCCAAGAGCCAATTGTAAAAACTTTATAATACCAATTATTGTTTTTCCAATTTCCATGTGCAGTCTTTATGTTTTTGACAATGTCTTAATTTTTGCATACTGTAATGAGTCTTTTTCCAATCAATCTTGTTATTTTTGTTGCCAACAATGCATGGGATGGCCTAGGAATGCAAAAAAAGGTCTGCCACACAAACGCGGGGATGGGCCCTGCAAGACCATCACTGCGTTTCTGTGGTAGGCCTTTTTTTTGCATTCCTAGGCCATCCTATGCACTAGTTTCCCTATATTGCAAGTCGATGTCCCTCAATTAGCACCTTCACTTGGGGAATTGTGGAACACCAATCTTATGTGCAATAATTAGAGAAAGTTAAGACTCCTCTAGGTGCATATAAGCATGCAGCAGTAAATAAGTACATGTATGTTCACAAACATTGTTTAGCTATTGGTCAGAGGGTTAGCATGCAGTGCACTCTATCTAAGGCCAATTATATGCCCCAATGTGCATGGCATGTGTTTTCATGGCTTGGAAATGCGAAAAAAAAGGCCTGCCACGGGATAGCCCTTGCGAAACATTTGCAGGGTCCATCCCCACGTTTCTGTGGCAGGACCTTTTTTGGCATTTCTAAGCCATGAAATGCATTAAAAAGCATTACCACTTACAAGAAGTACAAAAAAAAGAATGATACAACTATGAAAAACACTTCAAAGAGGTACTGGAAAAAGACACCTAGAAACATAGGAGAAATAAAATTCAAAACATGTACAGTAAGAGATAAACACTTGGGAGAGCAAATATAAGAAGACAAAGATTATATTCATCATTTGGGATTCACAAAATATTCATCATATGGGATATACAAAAGGATCTCCAAACAAGGGAGTACAAATCTTTTTAAGGGTTATTCCGTCTAATTCTCCTAGATAGCTTCAAATCTTTAAGTTGTATTGTCACTCTCTTTGCATGGATGGCACACATGTTAGAGTCCTCCAACATTGATATAAGATACGCCTCTGCAGCTTCTTCGAGGGCTTCAATGGCTATCCCCTGGATACGAAGTCTAGTGCAATAGCGTTGGATCTCTTCCTTCACAACTCTTGCAAATGACCTTCGTGGAATAAGAAGCTCCACAGACTTTTGATAGTGTCGAATCTCTACAAAGGCTCTGGTTTGCTTTATGCGCCTTTGTAGTGCTCTTGCATTTGGGGGGTTGTTGGGTTGTGGTCATTATGGTCTACGACGTGGTTGATAGTTCTTCTTTCTTCTTGGAGCACGCGTAGATGGTCGTGCCTCATCGTTTACTTCCTCTGCCCGACCTTGCTCTCTTTCTTCCTCGGTTGGTCTTTTTCCTTCTCTTGGGGGGAGTGTCTTGCCTCCTTGTGTTACTCGATGGTTCACGGGGATATCATCATTGTTCCATGGTGGCTCGTTTATACTTCTTCATCTGAGGAACTTGATAAATTTGATGTCTCAATCACAACTTGCCTATGTCCTCGTTGTTTGGGCCTTGCCTTGAGTGGTGTCCTGAGTGGGGGCTCATCATCAGATGAAAGAGGGGAATAATTTATTTCTTGTGATACATCTCTCTCTTGTGAAGCTTCATCCCCCCACAATGGAATGCTACCAAACTTTGTTCCTACACCCGGGTTTTGTCTAGAAGAGTGGCTTGTGGTTCAACGCTTCTTATGGGGTGTCATCCATGTTGGGCGCTGAGTACCTTGCACATGGCTAGGGTAGACAACATGATCCTTTCTAGCAGTTTGCTTTGTGCATGCCATTCTCTTAGGTTGTAAAGTGGTAAAATGAGGAAGGACACCTCTATTTATAGGCTTTAACTTAAGAATTATCATGTTCACATTTAAATGGATAAAATTAGTTTTAAGACATTAAAAGTATATTCACAAAAACACTAAAATTTTATTTGAAGTGAAAGGAGTTATAAAAACCTTGAAAAGAATAATGCATTTTAAGAGTTTGGAAAGTATTTCCAAGCAGAACCCTGGCGGACTTTTTGTGCATGCCATTTGGCATGATGTATGGGTCCTGACAATGACATCCACTTCTCTCTTGCAATATCATGTTTTAGCTTTCGTGTAATATATTCGTGACTCACATGCTCGTTCCATTACATATTTTCTAGCAAATGTCGCACGAAAAAACTAATTGAACATTTCTTCTAAATAGTTTGATTGGAGTAGACCACCCCCATGATGAGTGTTTTTAAAGTAAACACATCTAGCCCTATAATGTGACTTCTCCATTCCTTGTGTACTAAAAATGTCTAGTGAACCATATCGATTCATAAAATATGCTCCACGTGCAAAAAGAATATGCTATGATATAGTCAATAAGATATAGTGTTTAACACCAAATAAAAAAATGTAAGCGAAACTGACTATGTAATGTCTAATGTTGCTTTCTCCCCAAGATAAGATGAATCACTATGTAAAATCCTTCAAAATCACTTGGAATAATTCTTTGTGAAGCATTAGTGGAAACCAAACACATCAAATGTAACAATTGATCAAACGATGACCAAACCTTATTTCGCTTGTTAATGAGATCAACGTGACTATCATTGTCTGTTGTAATTGAACAGAGGTCCTTCCAAATCTCCCATTTCCCATCATCTTGACTATTCACATCTCTTTTTAAGAAACGTCTTGCCTTCTTCCCAGTCATTGAAACTTGTTGTAAAATCTCTTGAGACTCACCATACTTCTTAACAACTAAAGATATGTGGCCACCATGACAACCTATAGAATTCAAAAGATCTTCTGCTTTTTGGATTGCTATTGTAGACCTCTCTAGTGGTTTCATTGCAAATGCATATTCAACATGGAGCTTCAAAAGCCTATCAAAGATCCTCATGAATGCATGCAAAGTACAAAAGTGAACATTGACTAATGGAAATGGAATAATGGGGTTCCAATCATTGCTTATTTTATCATGGGTCAGTTCCTGTAACATTGGACACCTCAAAAGTGATATCTCCCATTCCCTGTGATTCGATGAGTCTATTTCATCAATTTCTTCAGAGTCATCAACTCTCATCAATGCCCTTGCAGGTTTAGACTATCTCTTAGATCCTTTGTAACCTTGTGTACAATATGGGCAAGGATAGAGAGAAGATGCTCCTTGTTTACAACCTAACATGCATTTTATACTCTTAAGGTCTCCACCCAAATGCCATTCTACCTCAAAATCACCTATATCATCTACAAAAAGCTTTTGCGTGTTAACATTGTTTGTTTCTTTGGGAACTTCTATAGCACCGAACCACCAGATATCTCTCTCTAATTGCACACTATAAATCAAATGGTCCCTCCCTCCTAAAGTTTCATCACTCATTGCATGGTCCATAACTTCATTCATTAGCATCACACTCAACCTTTCTAGTCGCTGATCCTTTATGATTTCACAATCATCAAGCTTTAGTATGAACTTTAACTTAACATTACAGTCTGCACAAAAGAGAAAACATTATCTTAATATGACACTTGAATGCAATAAAACTTCAACACCAAATAAAATGTAGTAGGGGTACCTTTGATTGTTGAACTATAAAATTGAACCATTGCTTGTTGAAGCTTCTGAAGATCCACAAATATATTGTTGAATTTAGTGTAAGTAAATCCTTGTGTAGATAGGATTTTTTATTGCTTCTTGGAAATATTTGCATGATAAACACAGGCAGGCATAGTGTCTTCTATGAATAGTCACATCCTCATTTGAAGTTTCTTTTATTGATAGACACTTTATATGGGCATGGAAATATACGCTGAGAAATACCTTGTGATTGTAAGGCTTGCGTGAGAAGGGCGTACATTGCAATATACCCATTTCTATTGATGTCCGCTTTGTCACATATTGCCTACACATCTTGCACAGTGATAAGATTTTTTAACTTCTTTGAAAACTTAGCTTCAACAATAACTCTAATACACTTTGCTATGGGTGAGTCTAAAGCAGAAATGATTTCTTTGGTGTTTATACAGCTATTCATCAGCTTGAATTGGCCTTGTGTTGTTGATGAATCAGTTATGCCTTGAATAAAAGACCTACACAATGAAAGATTCCATTACAAATCCTCATTAAAACATATAAAAGTAAAACAAACACTCAACTTGTTGCATATATATTTCCTTTGTGTGCTCTGCCACCTTTTGAAAGAGCTTCAAAGGATGACAATGCTCTTTTTCTATGTCTCATGCCAAGTGGAGTCTCTTTCAACTCTTGGAGATTGGCAGTTAACTTTGAAATTGTGCTTTGTTTTGCTTCAATATCCTGTTCCAAATCTGCAAGTTGTTTTTGTAAAGATATGATTGTGCTTTCTAAAGTGACCACCCTCATATGATGGATGTGATATTGTTGGAACCAATACTTAGTAGTAGCAAGTGAATGTGTAGATAATCACTTGTAGTATACTACCTAATAGTCCAGCTTCACCCGCACCAATGAACTGAAGTAAAGTTGATAGTTTATGGAATGTTGGATGGTAAGAAGATATTGGATCAAGAGGATATAGTGAACCACGAGTCCAAGATCAATACGTTTTTTCTCTAGCTACACGATGTTCATTTTGAGAATTGGCATCATTGTTGCATCGTGTATTTGGAGCAAACTCTCTAGGCACACGAACATGGATACTTGTTGATGCAGGAGCATGAGAACGTTCTACTGTGAAGTTTGTGATACATGTCAACACCATCTTTGCTAGTGACCAGCAATATCAAAAACAAAGATGAAAAACTGGTTGGAAGGGACTCTAAAGCATATGTTTTGCTCAAAAAATGTGTTTTCTTGTATGTGTATGGGTTAAAGTGTATTTTTCCACTGTGTATGGCTGAAAATGATGAAATTTATAAAAAGTCATTTTTTGGGGGAAGCATAGTCACAGATTTGATGATGTGGCACTTACTTTTGGAGGGAGTTATTATACTTTTTCTTAAAGAAACTTCAAAAAATGGGACCAAAAAAGTGACTTCTGACATATATATTAAAAAATAGGCCCTTTTGAGTTAATATACACTGAAAATGAGACTTTAAGAAAAAAACTCATTTTTTTATTCAAATACATGTACGAGTTTGATGATGTGGAAAGTAGATTCTCTTTCTCTCTCTCTAGAAGAAGAAAGAGAGAGGCCTACTGAAGCGTAAAAAAAGCCTACTCTAGCCTACTAAAAAGTTCCCTATTAAATGCACTTTGTCCCCTTAAACAAGAACAAAATTAAGCTTAATCCCTAAAAATTAGGGATCCTTACAAGACCCATGCAGGGTTCATTTTTTCCCCTAATGCAAACGACCTCCATTTTCTATGCAAAGTGGTGTGAAGGTAGAAGACCTCAAAATATTTATCGTGAGTTATCCCTTTAGGATCACTCGTTTTTGTGAGATCGAAGTTTCGGACCCATCTCGACCTCTGTTTCGAGCCTGCAAGGTGGGGCCCACAGAAAAACCAGGTTAGTTTCAAAAACTATAACTTGCCTTGTGTTTGGAAACACTCATATATTCTAGATCTAGAATTTCAAGCGATTCCATGTACTAGTGATACATAGAATCTGTATTTTTTTTTCATCCAACTATCACATCATAGTGCGACACTGTTCAAGTAGAAGTGCTGCTTGTAGTGTTTTGCAGTGTTGAAAATTGATGCAAAAATGGCAAATTCTGATGGAATGAGTCAGCTTATGAGTGATAAGCTATAAAAGAACAACTTCCATGCTTGAAGATTCAGAATGATGAATTTCCTGATGGGAAAAGCCTACTGAAACTCAAAGGAGAGAACCAAAATGCTCTGTAGTTATGAGAAAGAAATCGAACTGTAGACCAATCAAGAGCATATGAGGAATGGAATCAAGGAGCACAAAAGGTAATGTATTGGCTATCTGTTAAGATACATGATAGCATGATTGGGCACATATAGGATGCCAAAACTTCAAAAGAGGCTTGGAACAGTTGGTCACATTGTATGAGACCAACACAAAGGCACAGAAATTGGAACTCAAGAACAAGCTGCATACATTCAAGAAGAAGAGCATGTTCGTAAGTGACTACACCTTGAAAATCAAAAGCATATGTGAGTCACTTGCATTTATTGGCGTGAATGTAGATGATGATGATAAGGTGGAAGTGTGCCTTCGTGGTTTAGGAGCTACATATAAGCATTATTACTGATATACAGATGTGGCACAGACGGATTGGACATGCAAACTTGCAAAGGCTGAAATCGATGCACTCAAGGGAGATTGTCCATGGATTACCAAATTTCAAGGTTGTAGAGATGCAAAAGGTATGTGCAGCATGTAAATTTGGTAAACATTCAAGATCATCATTTTTGCATGATAATCATGTTAGTGACAATGTGCTAGAAATAGTTTATACAGATGTTTAAGGTCTTGCAAAGACCACATTGATGGGCAGTTGCAGGTTTTATGTTACTTTCATTGATGAGTATACACGGAAAGTGTGGGTATATTTCATGAAAGCATACAGGGAACTATATTCAGACATTAAGATATGATGGATGAGATGAAAACATGTCAAATGAGTTCAGCAATTTCCTTAAAGGTCATGGAATTCGATGTCAGTTTTCATGCAGGTACACACCACAACAGAATGGCATTGCTAAATGCAAAAATAGACCTATTGTAGAAATAGCTAGACTGTTGATGGCTGAGAAGAATATGCCTCATTGTTACTAGGCAGAAGCTGTGCATAGGACTCTGTACATTATGAACAGAAATCCAATTGCTATTGTACATCAAGTTACACCTAAAGAAAAGTTCACAGGTAAAAAGCCAAACTTATCACATATGAAAGTTTTTGGTTGTATTGAATATGTACATGTTCCAAATGAGCTGAGGACGAAGCTTGATGAAAAAGACGAAAAATGTGCCTTCATTGGCTAATCCCTTGAGAAAAAGGGATACAAATGTTATAACCCACTCACAAGACAGGTGAAGGTGAGTAGAGATGTGGTATTTGATGAAATGTCAAGCTTCTATGCAAATGCCAAAGAAGGTCTGAACCTTGAACCAAATGATAAAGAAAATGCTAAAAAAGCAAGTGCATAATCTCAAGTTTTGAGTGGACTAGATGCATCACCAAGCAATAGCTCCAACTCAAATCCATGGAGTGGAAGATTGGGTGGAAATTTTAGTCAAGAAAATTCATCAATACATCTAAGAAAGGTAAATAAAAGTTTTCTGTTAGTCATAAAACATGTGCAAGTTTTGAAGACATTGATGGAGATTCAAGTGGTTTAGAAAAGAGTATTGAAGAGGAACTTGGATTGCCCTTTGTGAAGACTCTAGGAGTTAGAAAGGCACATGCAGATGATACAAGGAAAAGTGATCTAGGACCAAGAAGATCTGGGAGGATGCAGAATTGTGTACAACGGTTGACACATGATAGTTACATGGCTCATCATTGTGCCTACATGACCAAGGTAATACAAGATGCTGAACCTTTTTGTTTTGAAGATGCAATTGGAAATGCAGATTGGGAAAAAGCTATGGATGAAGAGATCATTGCATTTTATGGAAATGAAACATGGAGCTTGGTTCCATTGCCGCAAGGAAAAAAACCCATAGGTTGCAAGTGGGTTTACAAGGTAAAGCACAATGTAGATGGTAGCATAAGCAGGTACAAAGCACGTTTGGTAGCAAAAGGATATGCATAGAAATATGGCGTTGATTATGAGGAAACATTCAGCCCTCTAGCTAAAATGTCTACTGTGAGAACACTTGTTGCATTAACTACAGCAAAAGGATGGACTTTGCATTAGATGGATATAAAGAATGCTTTCTTACATGGTCTTACAGGAAGAAGTATACATGGACCAGCCACAAGGATATGAAGATTCAAAGCATCCAAAATATTTTTGGAGGTTGCAAAAGGCTTTGTACGGGCTAAAGCAAGCTCCTCGTGCATGGCATGCAAGGATTGTTGACTAGTTAGCCACCATCGGATTTTGTATGTGTGATACAGATCATTCACTATATGCAAGGAAGGGTGACGATGACATCACAATTGTGGCTATCTATGTTGATGACTTGATTGTAGGTTGTCATAATGAAGAAGGCATCAAAGAGGTAACGCAACTTCTTATGCAGGAATTTGACATGAAAGATCTTGGTGTGTTGTGCTACTTCTTGGGCATTGAGTTTATACAGGTATATGGATGTTGCAAAGGCAATTTGCCTTGACTATGCTACTCTCTTTATGTTTATGTATGCGTATTTTTTTGTATGTATATGTGTATGCATGTGTGTGTACATATGTGTGTGAATGTATGTATGCATATGTTTGTATATGTATATGTGTATGTATATGTGTGAATGTATGTATGCATATGTATGTGTATGCATGTGTATGTGTGTGTGTATGTATGCATGTGTGTATATGTGTGTGTATGTATGCATGTGTGTATATGTGTGTGTATGTATGCATGCATATACATGAGTATGTGTGTGTATGTACTTCTATCGCTCTCTCTCTCTTTGTCTGCTTATCTCTCTCTTTCATCTCTCTCACTCTCTCTTTCACTCTCTCTTTAATCTCTCTCTCTCTCTCTTTCTCTTTCATCTCTCTCTCTCTCTCATCTTGCTCTCTCTCTCTCTCTCTATTTCTCACTCTCTTTCAACAGAGAATAAAACAATCACTTATAAGTATGTCCCTCTTTTGGATTGTTATCCTCAAAGCCTAATGATTGTCGTCTCTCATCAAATTCCAAAGAATCGATGTCAAAAAACACATGCAAAGGAAAAAAGAAGAGAAAGTATAAAACAAAAAACAAAAGAGGAAGAGTAAGAGTACATGCATCACTTATGAAGATGTTAGATCTAGAAAGAGATAGTGTGTGTGTATAGAGAGAGATCTGTGTGTGTGTGCACAAGACAATGTAGGTCACAATCAGCTTGCACGTGCAAGTTCAGAAAAAGCACTACTCAGTTCAAAAGACATGAAAAATGTCAAATTTTTGCTCTCTGGTCCTCGTATGTTTAAAACATGGTGGCACTATAGGCATTAGTATGAGCATCGGTAATTTCTAGTAATTTTTCAACACTCATATTGACGTTTATACCGGCACCTATACCAACACCTATACCAACGATGGTAACAATATCAGCGATGCATTTTAAACGGTCATACCGATGTTTGAGTGATCGTCGATATGCCTAATGAGATTTTTACAATCATTTTCAACGATCATACCGATGCTAGGAGATGATCGTCAATATGGATAGCATTGGTATGTCGCTCATATGTTGTAGTGCTATATATATATATATATATATATATATATATATATATATATATATATATATATATATATATATATATATATATATATATATATATATATATATATATATATGTGTGTGTGTGTGTGTGTGTATGTATGTGTGTGTGTCTGTGTGTGTATGAACATATGTGTGTAAATATGTATATAGTTATGTCCGTACATATGTTTACTGATTGTATGAAAGAAGATAAAAATACCAACTTGAAACTGCGTAAATGAAACCAAACGCTAACATCTAGCTTGCCGTTGAGCTTCCAATCATAGAAGTACGGTGAATATTATTGTGTTTAAGGCATGCACAATGTTCATACTATGGCTGCAATGTTTTTTTTTTTTTTTTTTTGAAAGGACAAGGAAAATTTATATTAATGGTGGTTGTATACAATGTGTCTTGGGCAGGAGACACCTAGCCCAAAGGACAAGCTACAAGGACAAATACATGTCAAGCCTTTTACAAGAGTACTGTTCAGCTAACAACTTCTTCCAACTAGAAGGCGATTTTTCAGCCAAAACCTTGTAAACATCATAACTATTACATGGGGCATATTTGATTCTCCTAATACAAGACAAGGAAGCATTCTTCAGAATTACAGGAAGAGAGATGAGGTAATTTCTCCTTTTTCTACCAAAAGTAGCCTCATTCTTGCTGAGCCATATGTTCCAGAGAATGTGACCCCTCCAGATGTTCCACAGCAGAATGTCCAAGTGTCTGCAGCAGCCAAGAATCACCTCCATTTTGCTAAGTTGGGGGAGACCATTCACTTGCAAATACTTTTCCACAGGAGACCAGAATTTTTTGGCATGATGACATTCAAAAAAGAGGTGTGAAACGTCCTCCACAAGACCACAAAATATACAGGATCCACCATTAGTAAAAATTTTCCTGACTTTGTGTCCAATCCATAGGCCATGGTGCAGCATCATCCATTGGAGAAAGGAATGTTTGCTGCAGTCAGGGAGAGCCCACAGAGCTTTAAATCTGTAGATCCATTGGTGAGTGGACCAATTCACCTGCCACCTTGTATTGAGCTTTTTCAGGATTTGAGCAACAGACCCTTTGTCATTCTTGAAGTGTTTGAATATGACATTAGCAATATCCACCAAATCCACCTTTTTCCTATGCCACCTGTCCATCTTTTCCATCAGCATGTTTCTGTGATGTTTGACGAGAGTATCTTTATTGATTTTAGGAACAATGGAGGGTCAATATGAGTATTCCGGAAATGTTAATAATGTTACTAAAACGAAGAACTATCAATGTTCTTATTAGTAGTGAGAAGTGTGTAGCGACGACTTAAATACCATTTACGCTTTCGTGCGTTCTGTTGTACTGAGTACCTGACTTTGTTCCAGGTGAGTCTGCACTCCTCCCATCGTGACGGCCTCCTCTCCTCCCATCACAACGGTCTCGACTCCTCCCATCGCCATCGTGATGGCCTCCTCTCCTACCTTTTTTTAAAATGGAGGTTCGGCCGAGGCCTACTCCCCCTGACTTTAACTTTGAAATGAACAACTGTACAAGGAAGGGCATAGTACCCATGGGACCCCCCTTATCCCACAAGAACAGGGGCAGACGAGGTAGACGGCCCGAAGGCGCATACAACGGGGAAGACGGCCCGAAGGCCCAGCGGATTTATCGCCCGAAGGCCGGTTTCAACGCCCGAAGGCAGTTTTACAGTATCCCGCAGCGCAGGGGGGTTGAACCCTCGCCCCCGCCTCAAGAGGCGAGGGACCCAACCACTCGACCTGGCGTCTTGGGATTCTCCTCTCCTACCTTCACGACGGTCTGCACTCCTCCCATCAAGACGGCTTCCTCTTCTACCATCGCGATAGTCTCCCCCCCCATCGTGATGGTCTTCTCGAGTCATCGTGCCCCCATGCACGGCGTCGTGACTTGGCTCAAGTCGATCGCCATCATGACTGGTTGGTTGTTGGTAGCATCGCGACTTGACACTAGACACGTGGCAACCTTTCCATCATGCACTGAGCTCCCGGGCTTTAAGGCATGTGAACTGATTCCCGCCCGGCTTAGCTCTATGGTCCTTCTTATTTGATTTTGGTTTCTGTGGGCCATCGCTTTCGGAGGGTCCCTTCTTGCTTGTTGTTTTGTCAGCCAATTACTCTTTGAAATGTTCGCGGGCACGCCATCGCATTTGGCCAGCTGTGGGCCATTGATTGATTTGGTTTAAAGAAGGTTTGTAAGGGTAAAAAACTAAAACGAAGTTTTATTTCCTCAGCAAAGTCACTTTTAACTTTGCGCAAGGTTTGGGGGGAGAAACACGTGATTGATGGGGGTTTCCATTACTTTGTGTTAAGGGGAGATTTTCATTAACCCTTTGCTTGCTCATGGTCTTCAAAACTTTAGATTGGGCGAGGGCTTTTGGTTCTCGCTTCCATGTCTTCCTTCTTTCCCTCTTTGATCCTAAGCAATTTGGCTCCTCCCCAGTCCCAGTGCCCGCTTGAGGTGGACTCCGTCCCCTCCGATGTCGCACCTCTGACGGTCTCTTTGTGCAAGGAGTCTGTGGTAGCAAAGCAAGAAGAACTGATGAAAACCTGCCTCATTGGTCAAGTATTTGGCCCTAGGCCCCCTCTAGAAAACGTGAGGGCTTGGCTGCGCAAGGAATGTCTCCAATGTGGTATAATTGTGTGCAAATAATCAATTCCTACCAGCGAATCACCTACATCTAGTGTTTGAGAATGAAGAGATGGCCTTCGAGGCTCTGCAAGCCGGCTCCTAGCTTGTGGGCCGGTCAACTTTATGTCTTTTTAAGTGGACCCTAGACTCTCTTCCAAACAAGTCAAAGCCTCTTCATTACCCGCTATGGGTGGAGCTTCCCAATCTACTGTATTTCCTGTATGGATTTCTTCGAGAAATCGTTTCACCAATCGATCGTCCGATGGCCTCAAGAGAGGGTGTTGGGGGGTTAATCTACGAGGGTGCGCAATACTCTTTCAACGCACGATGGCACCCTCAAAGTTGCATTGAAATGGACTTGAACCGGTCCTCCCCTCAAAGATCTCTGTAAACTGTGGCGATGGTAAGATTTGGGTACACGAGATTACCTACAAGAATATTCCCAATGCGTGCTTCTGTTGTGGGCACCAAGGTCATATGTGAAAGAAACTTGGAGAAGCTTGTAGAAGGTAGAAAAGTTTGTTTCGAAGCGACAAAGTTTGGTCTAGCCAACCGACACAAGACCAGCCCTTGAGCTTATGGAGACTCAAGTAGACCTTATAGGCATGTGATAAATGAAACAAAATTCACTATGTACTTTGGGGCATCAAGGAGAATGAGTCGATACAAAAGAGATAGGTTCGTGGGTCGTCTAGCTCAAAAAACTTACTATCTATGGAAGAGACAATGAACTTCAAATGCCCATAGCAACCAAAGTGATTACAATTAGAAAAAATCCTTTTATTTGAGTGATACACATAAGGTTGAGTGTATATAATGCACAAAAGTATAAGGAATAAGCAAAATATGCTACAGGAATGTATGGGACATTCACCAGTGGTACTTCCTATTTTTTCAGGAATATGCAGAGATTGACCCTAAGACAGAAAAACTTAGATTTCTCCCAATCTACGAAACCAAATGCGATGAACAATTAATTACATAAACTAGACACTAATACCTTTCCAATGAGCCATCTTTCACTCAATTTGAAGCTGTGGAGAGAGAGTAGCAAGCTTCTACAAGATTACTGTTGGCGAAGAAGATGATGTAGAGAATTGAAGAAGCAAGACAATGATGGTCACAAGTGTATGTATTTTGCTTCCATGTATTGTACAAGTGATTTCAAGTCTTTATATAGACTCTAAGAGTGTTCCACGACTTCTACAAGTGGAGTTTGAATTCAAATGAAGGTGGGAATGGTTGTTGGAGGGAATCAATTCACTTTCCTACAATCTAGGAAAAGTGAAGATCTAGTTTGATCTACTTTTAGGTGATTGATTGCTTGATTAAATGCAACTTCAACCACCACAAATTTGTGGGATTTGGGCTCTATCGTTCGAGGTTTACATGTGTAAAGCTCAAGGCTTTTACAACCGTAAATGAACCATCAAAAATCTCTCAAAAAATATAATCGATGAGCATAAGAAAAAAAAACTCTCCAATGGATATTCTTTCGACGCGGTAGCCTTTGATGTAGATCAAATCCACCTCAAGCATAGTGTAAGCTTGATGTTCCAAGAGCTCCCCCTCAAGCGAAAGTATGCTTGAGTCTTCATTCTGTGATAGGTTGAATACCTGCCATAGGTTTGAATCTACAAAGCTTTATTTTCCATCAAGTGTCTTCGTCATCATATTTGCTACTTGCTTTTCAGTTGGAACAAAAGAAATGTCAATCTCCTTTGCTATGAGCTTCTCCGTGATGAAGTCGTAATGGACTTCTATGTGCTTGGTTCTCGCATGGAAAATACGATTTGCCGTTAGATGCATGGAACTTACATTATCTCCAAATATGTGAGGTTTGGAACTCACAAGTCCCAAATCTGTATACAATGCTTTTAACCATATTTCCTCTTGAGTTGCTATGGTCAAGCCTCTATACTCTGCTTCATTTGAGGATAAAGCAACTGTTGGTTGCTTCTTGGAACTCCATGACACTAGCTTCGAACCTGCAAATGCTTAGTAACCAGGTGTACTTTTTCTATCACCCCTTAGCTCCTGCCCAATCTGCATATGAATAGATTTTGATATCCAAATTTGAAGAATAAGGATAGAATATACCTTCATTGAATGTACTTTTGAGATACTTAAGTACTCTCTTAGCCGCATCCATGTGTGCTCTTCTCGGTGAGTGCATGAACTGACTAAGCACTCCCACACTATATGACATGTCTGCCCTTGTATGAGTAGCATATATCAAGCTACCTACCAAGCTTTGATATTCTTTTAGGTCTTCAATGTTCTCACGTTCATAAATACTAAGTTTATGATTCATCCCCAAAGGTGTACCTACAGGTTTAGTGTTCTCCATTTTGAACTTGAGAAGAAGATCCTGAATGTATCTTCTCTGAGTCAAATACATTCCTTCATCTGTATATATCACCTCCATACGTAGGAAATATGTGATCTCACCTAGGTCATTGATTTTGAACTCCTGTTGCATGTCTCTCTTAGTCCTTTGAATGCCATTTAGTTCATCACCTATCACAATAATATCATCTATATATAGACATAGATAGATAACCTCATTGTGATCCCTTTTGATGAATAGAGAAGGATCTCAGCTGCGAGCTTTGAATCCTTCATCTTGAAGATATGTAAACAACGTGTAATTCCAAGCTCTAGGAGCTTGTTTCAATCCATACAATGCTTTCTTAAGTCTGCAAACATAAGATGGATGATTAGAGTTTTCAAAACCTGGTGGTTGTGACATGTATATCTCTTCACTTATCCAACCATTTAAGAATGCATTTTTTAGATCAAGTTGGAGGATTCTCCAATTCCTTGCAGCAGCTACACTTATCAATGTCCTGATTGTAGTCATCTTTGGAACTGGTGAGAATGTTTCCTCATAGTATATACCATGACTTTGTGAGCATCCTTTGGCAACTAATCTTGCCTTGTACTTGTAAACTGATCCATCTGAGTTTCTTTTAACTTTATATACCCGTCTGGAGTCAATTACCTTTTGATTGGGTGACATTGGAACCAAATCCCAAGTTTCCATTTCCTTCAATGCATCTATCTCTTCTTTCATGGCCTTTTCCCAATTAGGGTTTCCCTTTGCCTCTTCATAGGTTGAGGGTTCCTCTAAAATAGAGTCTTTTGCCAAATATATTGAATGCTTCATAACAAATGTGGAATCATATCCATAACTTTGTGGCTATTTCTTCTCTCTTGTTGATCCTCTAGGTGCTTGTTTGGAGCATTCTCCAACCTCTTGCATCTTTGCTTTGCCTCTTGAATTCCATATTTTGTAATCCTTTTCCCTTTCATATTGGTCATCCTCTGTGTCACTTCTTGGATCCTGGACCTGTGTATCATGCTTGCTTCCTAATCTCTACTTGTACTGAATTTCTTGGTTGAAGGATTGAAGAACCTGTAACCCATCTGAGTTGGATCATATCCAATAAACGCTGCCTTTGTTGCCCTTTCATCTAGCTTACCTCTCATTTGTGATGGTACATGAACATAACATAAACAACCAAAAACCTTGCAATGTCCAAGACTAGGTTTTCTTCCATGCCATGCTTCATAAGGAGTCATACCTTGAAGTGATTTGGATGGTGGTCTATTGACAAGGTACACAGCAGTTGAAATAGCTTTTGCCCATAGATAATGTGGCAACTTCTTCTCTTCAAGCATTGTTCAGGCTGCTCCAACCAGTGTCTTGTTTCTCCTCTCTAGAATTCCATTTAGTTGAGGAGAGTACCTACTAGTCACTTCCCTTTTGATACCTTTGTCCTGGAAGAGCCCATCAAACTCTTTGGAGAAGTATTCTTCCTCTCCATCAGATCTAAGCTTCTTTATTGATCTACCTGTATGATTCTCCACATGTACAAGATACTTCTTGAAGCAATCAAACACTTCATTCTTACTCTTGATAAAGTATAGAACAGTCCATCTACTATGCTCGTCAATAAATGAGACATAATACCTTGATCCTACCAATGAAGGTTCTTGACTTGGTCCCCATACATCTGTATGTACTATGTCCAATAAGTTATTGTGGATGTAGCCTTTGTGGTTGAATGGTTGTCTTTGTGCCTTCCCAATCTCACATGCATCACACCTGTTGATCATGTGTTGCTTTGATATGTTCAGTAGTCCTAGAACACTTTGATCCCTGCATATATTCTTCAAGGTTCTTTCGTTCACATGAGCAAGTCTCTTATGCAACACTTCAAGTTCACTTAGGGTTTGAGACCCCAAGTTGAATAGAGCTATGTTCCAGGTTTCTCCTACTTCAAAAGTAAAGAGCCTACCATGCTTCTCACCTCAGGCTATCTTTTTGAAGCCTTGACATGGATCTTCCACAAAAGCTCCATGTTGGGTGAACCTAACTTGCAAGCCTTTTTCAACTATTTGGCCTACGCTTATTAGGTTTTTAGTGATAGTGGGTACATAGAGAAACTTACTTAGAATGTTTCTCTTGCCATTGGAAGCTTTGACATTACCAATCTTCTCCACATTGTGCTTTGTGTCATCCCCTGTTTGCACTTCATGTCTATGCATTAGACTTTCCAAATCAGATAGAAGACCAATGTTGCCTGCAACATGACTCGAACATACTGAATCTATGTAGAACAAATGATCATCTTCTTTACCTTCTTTGTGGCTTAGATTCATAAGAAGCAATTAGTCTTTGTGTGGTTGATCTTCTCAATAATTGTTGTAGTCCCTTCTATTATAGCTTCTATTGTTATTATTGAAGTTGTGTCCACCTCTACCTCTATTGCTGCCATATCCACCTCTTCCACTTCCTTTCTGGGTCTTCCCATTGAACCAATAATTCTGAGTGGTGTGGCTGGTCTTATCGCATATGGCACAAGGTTGAACATTCTGACCTTTGGTTTTGTCTTGCTTTGGTCCTTTCTTCTTCCCTTTCCACTTGCTCTTGCTTGCAAAGTTGGCTTGGGAGGTCTCTTCTTCATCTTCTTCCTTCTTCTTGCCTTTCTGCTTCTTATCCTTTTATCTGCATATAGAGCACTAGTTGAATTACCATGATAAGATTTACCTTACATTATGCTATTGTTGGCTTCTTGATTGAAGAGTTGTCCAAGAAAGATGTTGAAGTCTGGAGTTTGCATATCCATGATGAGATCATAAGCCGTCATGAAGGATTTCCATTGCTTATCACTTCGAATGCCGTTGAGAATTTGCCTCATGATGACCTCTTCTTCAATCAGCTCTCCAATGGATGCTAACTGATCCGAAACCTCCTTGACCTTGGTAAAAAACTCTATGATGGTTTGTTTAGGTGTCTTCTTCATTTGGTTGAGCTCGTTCCAAAGATGATTCTTTCTTGCTTTGGTACTAGTAGAAAAGAAAGTCTCGAGGGCATCCCAAGCCCCTTGAGATGTCTTGCATCCTCTAATATGTGGTAATAGAAAGTTAGAGATAGAGTTTAGTATGTATGACCTTGCTTGAGCATCCCTTGCGCACCAAAGTGTGAGCTTATCTATCTCCTCTTGTGTAGATCCTCCTTTGGATCTTGGAATAGGCATAGCTTCATCACCTTCTACAATTCTATAAAGATTTCTACCTTAAAAATAGGCCTCCATTCTCATTTGCCAAGCTTTGTAGATGTGTCGATCAAGCTTCTCGATCATTTAGGGAAATCCATCACCCATCTTTGTCTAGCTCTGATACCACTGAAAGAAACTTGGCGAAGCTTGTAGAAGGTAGAAAAGTGTGTTTCGAAGCGACGAAGTTTGGTCTAGCCAACCGGCACAAGACTAGCCCTTGAGGTTATGGAGACTTAAATATACCTTATAGGCATGCGATAAGTGCAAAGAAACACACTATGTACTTTGTAGCATCAATGAGAATGAGTCGATACAAAACAGATAGGTTCATGGGTCGACTAGCTCAAAAACCTTGCTATTTATAGAAGAGACAATGAACTTCAAATGCCCATAGCGACCAGCGTGATTATCATCAGAAAAAATACTTTCATGGGAGTGATGCACATAAGGTTGAGTGTATAGAATGCACAAAAGTATAAGGAATAAGCAAAATATGCTATAGGAATGAATGAGACATTCACCGGTGGTACTTCATATTTTTCAGGAATACGTAGAGATTGACCTCGAGATAGAAAACCTCAGATTTATCCCAATCTACTAGAAACAATGCTATGCACATTTATATACATAAACTAAACACTAATACCTTTTCAATGAGCCATCTTTCACTCAGTTTGGAGCTTTGGAGAGAGAGCAACAGACTCTGCAAGATTACTATTGGCGAAGAAGATGATGCAAAGAATTGAGGGAGCAAAACAACGATGGTCACAATTGTATGTCTATTGCTTCCATGTATTGTACAAGTGATTTCAAGTCTTTATATAGACTCCAGGATTGTTCCACAACTTCTACAAGTGGATTTTGAATTCAAATGGTGGGAATGGTTGTTGGAGGGAATCAATTCACTTTCCTACAATCTAGGAAAAGTGAAGATCTAGTTTGATCTAATTTTAGGTGATTGATTGCTTGATTGAATGCAACTTCAACCACCACAAAGTCGTGGTATTTGGACTCTATCTTTCTACCTTTACATGTGTAAAGCTCAAGGCCTTTACAACGGTAAATGAACCATCAAAAATCTCTCAAAAAATACAATAAATGAGCATAAGAAAAAAAAACTCTCCAATGGATATTCTTTCTATGTGATAGCCTTTGATGTAGATCAAATCCACCTCAAGCATAGTGTAAGCTTGATGTTCTAACAATAGGATCAAAGATTGCCCCCTAAAGCAAAATACCAATAAAAACAAGCTTAAACCAGATGGGGCCCTGTATCCTTTCCTTTAAGTTGGCACTAGGGGTCATCCCCTCCGATGAAGGAAGAAGAGGGCACTCGTGTTGTAGAGACAGATTCAGAAGGGTTCACCAAAGTAAGACATAGGAGGAAAGTCAGCCCTCGAAGATCAGTAGTAAGGAACGTTATGACCATTGGTCCTTCGAATAACATGTATTGCAACCTAGAAAAGGAGATGAGGTCGACTTCCAAGGGGATAACCTTTACGAAGAAGAGCCGGCTGACAATTCCATTGGATGCTCTACCAGCAAAGAAGACAACCAAGAAGGTTACACCACCAGTAAAGAGGATGGGTTCACTACTAGCAATGAAGACAACCAAGACAGTGAAAGCTCCTCTCTTGGCCCTACTCTTCCGGTATGCATGCCAAGATTACAGCAACAAAAGTCAAAGCTTAAAGGGAAACAACCGTCGGGCATGCCTAGGAAGAGCCCCCTCAAGAGTAGGATCCTAAATCAAGAAGTTCTAAGGAAAAAAGAAGATCAAAAGAAAAAAAAAAGATCGGGTCCCTCCCCTCAAAGAGGGCAACCATCAAATATGAAAATCACTTCGCTAAACATCTGGGGTTTGTCGAACCGCTCAAGAGCGGAAATTCTTGGTCAATGGTTCAAAGAAAAGTGCCTCAACCCCGACTTTATCTGCTTACAAGAGATTAAAATCGACGCCGAGGATCTCTAGAAATGGCTTAAATGCATTTTCCCAAACCACCTTTGGCTCTCCACTTCGCACCCTAGGGGAGCGGTGGGCACTACAATCGGTATTAGTCACTCCTTCAGATTCACCTCGCCTTCTGAAGGTCAGAATCATCATTGGATTTTTGCCTCTATCACGCCACCTAATTAGTTCACTGTGGTCTCAATTTATGCCCCTAATGGAGAGATGGATAGAATCGACACTTGGACTCCCCTTGACTCCCTCTCACACAATGTTTTGCTTTGTGGGGACTTCAACACGGTTGAATTTCTTGAGGACCATTGGCATAACAAGGGGAAAATTCTTGACGGTCACAAGAAAGAGATATGGGATAAAATCAAGTTCCATCTAGACCTGGTCGAGGTGAAAGACATGAAGGGATTCTCTGGTCTAACCTCCAATTGGGGGACTCTCTAAGGAAAGCAAGACTTAATAGATGTTACATCAACCAAAACACCATCCTCCAGTGGGATATTCCTTTGATTTCCCAACACATGGACCTGACTATCTCGGACCACTACCGGATAACTCTTTCTTTCAAACCGATTCCCACGCTTTGGAAAGCTCCTTGGTTTCAGGATTGCTAGACGTCGTTTTCCTCCCCTCTGTCCACCAAGAAATTTTTGCAGTTTGGGCGGAGGCCTTTGCCTACTGTAACGAACCGGCTAAGTGCTGGAGAAGCCCTGTGGAAAGGACTAGACAAATTCTGATCAGAACTCTTAAGGCCATAAAAGATATCCGGAATGAAAGGAGAGAAACGGTGTACTAGAGGCTCTCACGTCTTGAAGAAGAAGTGAACAAAGGTAACTTGCAATGCCAACAAGGGCTTCAAAAAATTAGGCAAAGACTAAGACTGGAGGAAGAGGTTCAAAGGAAAAATCTACAAATATTCTTCAAAGATTGGTGGGGGAAGGCTGACAAACCTTCGAAAGAAATGTGTAACATCCTTAAAAGGAAACAAGCTAGGCAAGCCATCCCCTTCTTGGTCGACAACAATGCGATCGAATGTAACACGGAAGTTGAGAATAGATCTAGCATCGTCGAGCACTTCACCCATCTTCTTGGGGTCTCGACTCCTCTTTCCCTGCATAGGCGTGACTGCATGGCATCCATCTCAAGGGTTGCTCAACCTAGAATCCCTCCGAATATGATTTCTCTCATGGATGCTAACATTTTAGAGAACAAAATTATCGAGGTTATTGATGCTCTCCCCAATGGAAAACGTCCGGGCCCTGATGGACTCACCAATGCGTTTTTCAAGTCCTTCAAGCATGTGGTGGCCACCCCACTGCGTTTGGTGTGGCAAGAGGCTCTCTCCTTCGGTGCCCTCCCTGACTGCCTTAATAATGGTGTCATCAAATTAATTCACAAAAGGGGAGATAAGAACAAAATTGAAAATTGGCAACCGATTACCATGCTCCAAACTGGATACAAGATAATCGCCAAAGTAATCGCCAACAGAATCTCTTGTCATTTAAAGTCATGGCTTTGTGAGGAACACAAAACATTTTATCAAAGGTAGATCTATACTGTTGATATATTTAGGTAGTGATGTGTGTGAACACACTAGGACCGCCGGGGCACTTTTTTCCCTCTTTAGGAGGTTTTTTTCCCTCGGCTTGTATATACACCTATTGCCCTAATGGGCTACTTATCTTTGTACATTCTCTAGTAATACATTCAGTATTGTGTGTTTGTGCTCCAAGCTTCTTCTTCTTCCTTGTGTTGTTCGCGTGCTTCCACAGACATCTATCACCAACAATTGGTATCAGAGCAGGTCGTCGCTTCATCTAGGGCGCCATCGACACTCCTCCATTTGTAGTCTCAGATTCGCACGAAATTTGGTGAGCATACTCAGGGTGTTTCCGAGATCAAAACATCTTTGCTTTGTGGTGCCGAAATCGCGATCTGAGCTCGTTTCAACCTCCAAACGCACTATCGCAGCGCTTGTGTAGGCTATTTCGTCTTTTTGTCCCAAAGGTATATACTAGTTTCTTTTTGCCAGTATAAGCGTCTCGAAGTCTACTACAGGTCTAACAAAATTCGTCCAAGTAGTTCTATCCAACTTTTTTAGATACAATCAATTTTCTGCATCAAGGTATTTTAGCCACCGGCCATGGCTAAAAGCAGTGATGTATTCCGTATGTTGGCTATTGAGGATAAGCTAGATGGTACCAACTACCCATTATCGGCTTATATGATGCGACATGTATTGGTTGCAAAAGGATTGTGGAACATTGTGCAGGGTGTTGAAAGACGTCCTCTTACACCTGTAACAACAGGTACTACAAATATAGGTGTTGGAGCTGATGAAGATGGTGTCGAAGATGATATAGTGCAGATTCCTATTCGTGCTGTTGTTTCTGCTGCACCTACTACAGAGTAGATTCGTTGGGATGGCAGAGATGCCCAGGCACATGCATTGATAGCTTTGTCTGTCAAACATGCCATTATACCTCATATTCGCTCTTGCAGAACAGCTAAGGATGCTTGGGATACACTTACCACATTGTACCAAGCTAGGAATGAAGCTCGTGTTGCTTACCTCCGAAAATAGTTGGAGAGTGAGCACATGAATGAAGGTGATTCTATGGACAGTTTCCTAACAAAGATCAAAGACTTGAAGGAACAATTAATTTCTACTGATGAGCTTATACCACATAGCTCACTTGTGCAGACCGTTCTGAATGGTCTTCCTGATTCATATTAGAGTTTTCCTTCTACTCTTCTGTTGATGATGAAAGGCAATCCAAATTCCTTGTCATTTGAGGAGTTAGTCTCTGTTCTGTTGTAGGATGATTAGTTCAGGTAGAACAGGTCCCTTATGCGTGTTGCAGATCAAGCTTTCTTGGCTAGGCATAGGGCAAAGAAAATGGAGTTCTTCTACTAGTAAGCAGAAATGTGCAAATGCTGCACATTCGAAGAATAAAGACAAAGATGAGAAAAAATCATGAAAGCAGAAATTGTTTTGTAAGTACTATAAAGGGAATGATCATATCATAAAGAACTGTCCAAAACTGGCTGCAAAAGAGGCAAAGAAGAAAGAGGCTAGAATGGTTGTTGCAGAGGCCTCTACACCAAAACAGAGTCTGCAAATCTTGTGCAGGAAGAAGAATGGGTGTTTACTACTGTCTGCAGTTTGACCCATCTTCTCATGAGCAGTGCATGTCTGCAGTAGACTCAGATGTTTGGTATTTTGACAGTGGGGCGACCAAACATATTACCTCGCAGCACAGTTTCTTCTCTTCACTCGAGCCTGCCCCTACAGGGAATACTGTTACATGCACCAACAACTCCTCTTATCCTGTTATGGGAGTTGGTAAGATCATTTTGACTACTGCTGATGGTAGTTCTTTCACTTTGTCAGATGCTTTATTTGTGCCAGGGATCAAGAAGAATCTGTTATCAATTTTTGCATTAGCCAAGATTGGCTTGCTTGTGAAATTTGTTGATGACAGATGTACAGTTCATGATCTGTCAAATGGCGATGTTATTATTGCTTCTGGCATTTTATGTCATGGGCTGTATAAGCTCATAGACTATGAAAGATCTGAAAATGATTTGGCATGTGCAGTAAGTGATTCTCAGGCTATGTCAGATGCAAAGCTTTGGCATGCACGCTTTGGTCATCCGAATTTTGCTAGTTTGCTACACCTACAGAAATCTGAAATGGTGTCCTCTTTGCCCAAACTTGAGGCACCTAGAAAACATATTTGTGAAGGCTGTATTTTGGGCAAAATGCAGCGTTCCTCCTTTCCAAAAGATGGTTCAGTTCGAGCTACACAGAAATTGCAGCTTGTACATAGTGATGTCTGTGGTCCTATGCAGACACCCTCTTTTGGAAATTACCTTTACTTCGTGACTTTCATTGATGATTTTTCGAGGCATGCATGGGTATATCCACTCAAAGCAAAGTTCGAAGTGTTCATGTGCTTTAAACAGTTTTTGGTATTTGCTGAAAATCTGTCAGCATGTAAAATGAGCACCCTCCGTTCTGATTAAGGGGGGGAATATATGTCTTCTGTTTTTAATGCATTTCTGGCTGAACGTGGGATAAAACACTAGTGTACAGTGCCGTATACACCTCAACAGAATAGAGTTGCTGAACGAAAGAACAGGTCACTCATGGAGATGGCGAGGTGCATGGTCAAGAGTCAGGCTTTACCACATAGTTTTTGGCTTGAGGCTGTCATGTGTGCAGCATATGTACTAAACAGGTGTCCCACTAAAGCACTACAATCTATCACTCCATATGAGGCTTGGCATGACCGCAAGCCATCTGTTGCTCATCTGCGTGTTTTTGGTTGTTTGGCATATGCACTAGTGCCTAAACAACATCGCAGAAAATTGGATGATAAGGGAGTAAAATGTATGTTTGTTGGGTACAGTTCTGAAAGTAAAGGCTATCATTTGTATCATCCACAGACTAAATGCATTCTGGTTAGCTGTGATGTTGTCTTTGTGGAAGATGCTATTCAGCCATTGCTTTCATGTACTAAGGAGACATCTATTAGCTCCAAAGACATGTATGATACTTTGATGCCTCTTTTTACAGGTGGACAGTCTAGTGCTGGTCCTAATGAGGCAACTTCTCAGCCTTTGCAGGTTTCATATGATGATGCAGAGCATTCCATTTCTGATGCAGATTTACATGATGCACTTGTTGATGAGAGAGCTGATATTGAGCAGGCAAAAACTATGCCAAAATGGCTGGTGCAGACTTTGCGTGATAGCAAATTAGATGCACCTTTGTCACATCGTACTCGTTCAGGCTCTCATAGTGCCTCCTTCGCATCAGATTGTTATGCTATGGCTGCGTCTAGTCTATGTGATGAGAATGAGCCTGTTTCTTTTGATGAAGCACAGAATTCAAAAAAATTGGATGGCTCCTATGCAATCTGAATATGATGCTATAATGAAGAATGGTACATGGTCTTTATGTGACTTGCCTCCTGGCAAGAAGGCCATTGGCACTAAGTGGGTATACAATCTCAAGCGTAAACCTGATGGTACAATTGACAGGTATAAGGCTAGGCTCGTTGGAAAGGGTTATGCACAGGAAAGAGCCATTGACTTTGATGAGACCTTTGCACCCACATACCATATGACTACTATTCGGAGCATTTGTGCACTTGCAGCCCATCATGGTTGGAATGTACATCAGTTGGACATTAAAACAACATTTCTGAATGGTGATTTGCATCAAGAACTGTATGTTTTTCAGCCCCGTGGCTTTGTGCATAAAGGGCATGAAAACGAGGTATGCAGGTTAAAGAAGGCATTATATGGTTTAAAGCAAGCACCACGTGCTTGGTATGAGAAGATACATGCCTATCTAGTTGCACATGGTTTTGAGAACAGTCCAACTGAAAGCACCTTATATGTTAAGTGTGCTAATGATGTGCTTCTTATCATTGTTGTCTATGTTGACGACATGCTGCGCATTGGTCCTATTGAGAAGCATATTGCTGATTTCAAGGCTGATTTGCATGCCTCATTTGAGATGTCTGATTTGGGGCATTTGCATCACTATTTTGGGCATTCGGTTTATGCAAGTTGATGGTGGAATGGCTTTGTGTCAAACGAAATATATTGACACATTATTGTAGCATTTTGGCCTTGAAGGCTATAAGCCTATTGCCACTCATATGGAGACATGTTTAGGATTGAGTCTTCATGATGCTGGAGATGCATTTGATGCTGTTCTCTATCAGCAGGCTGTTGGATGCTTGATTTACTTATGCATTACCCGGCCAGATATTCAGTTTGCTGCCTCATAGATGAGCAGGTTTATGCATTGCCCAAGAGTCACGCATTGGAAGGCGGTTAAGCGCATCTTTTGCGATTTGAGTGGTACTCGGCTACTTGGGTTTTTTTATCCCAAGGGGGGATCACTACCGCTAGATTTGCATGCTTTTTCTAACTCAGATTGGGCTGGTTGCTATGACACTCGTGTGTCCACCAGTGGTTTTTGCTTCATGCTTGGTAGCTCATGTATATCTTGGTTGAGCAAGAAGCAGCTTACTGTGGCCACTTCCTGTTGTGAGGCTGAGTATAGGGCAGCTTTCACAGCGACTGTTGAGTGTGTGTGGCTCAGACACCTTATGGCTGATTTGGGTGTTGGCCAGTCTTCTGCCACCACCATCTTCACTGACAGTTAGAGCACATTGGCAGTTGTGAGGAACCATGTGTTCCATGCTCGCACTAAGCGCATTGAGGTGCATTATCACTATGTCAGTGAGAGGTTCTCTGCTGGGGAGATCAGCTTGGCATATGTGCCCACGCAGGAGAACATAGCAGACCTTTTCACGAAGGCTCTGCCTAGGGAGAAGTTTGAAGCTTTCCGCAAAGCTTTGGGCTTACTTCCTTTTGTGGAGTGATTTCCACATAGCTTGGCACTTCCTTATACATGAGTGCCAACTCCTTGTTCATTGCATCACTCCCAAGGGGATTTGTTGATATATTTAGGTAGTGATGTGTGTGAACACACTAGGACCGTCGGGGCACTTTTTTCCCTCTTTAGGAGGTTTTTTCCCTCGGCTTGTATATATCCCTATTGCCCTAATGGGATACTTATCTCATTGTCTAGTAATACATTGAGTATTGTGTGTTTGTGCTCCAAGCTTCTTCTTCTTCCTTGTGCTGTTCGCGTACTTCCGCAGACATCTATATCCAACATATACTTGAAGCAATTGTTGATATTTGGGAAGGCCTTGCATTTGCTGAGGAGTCTTCTCAAGATCTCATATTCATTAAGATCGACTTCGACAAAGCATATGATAGATTGCAATGGGACTTTATTCTTCAATCACTGAAAGATCTTGGATGCAGCCAAAAGTTCACGAACATGGTTTACACTCTACTCAGAAATGCTTCAAGGAGAATAAATATCAACGGTAAGCTCTCTGAACCCATACGTTTAAAAAGATCTATCAGGCAAGGCTGCCCACTGGCTCCACTACTCTTCGTTATCGCCTCGGATGGCCTCAGTTGCCTATTTAAGCATCACTTGGATGCTGGAAATCTCAAGGGTCTCTCCCTACCTCTTGGTCACCACTCATGGCCAAATGATTGTGAGACTCTTTGCCGATGACATGAATGCCTTTGTTCTTAACAATATCAACTGCATTGAGGTGTTTTGGAGTTGCCTCAACACCTTTTGTGTGGCGTCAGGTTCAAAAATCAACCATGCTAAAACTGCTTTCAGAGCAATCCATGGACCTCCACCCCAATTGTTGATTGATCAGGGGTGTCAAGTTATCCCTAGTGGTCAAGTCTTCCGTCTCCTCGCTATACTGATGGGCTTCAACATCTTGATGGACCAACGGTGGAACTCGGTGCTATCCTAACTAGATAGCAAATTGAATCATTGGAAAGGTATGCAAGATAACTTGGCAAGGCGTGCAATGGTTTTCAAAACATTTATGCTTTCTACGACTATTTACTATATCTCGTGTTGGAGACCTAAGGAGAAAGAATTGGCCAAAGTGGAAAGGATCTGTAGAAACTTCTATGGACAGGGGACCCCAATAGGAGGGGGATTCCCAAAATCAAATGGGAAACTTGTATTAGCTCGAAAGACTCAAGGGGCTTGGGTATTTTGGATATCGTTGGGTTGGTTGACAAGTTGGAAGCAAAGTGGTTTTATCAAGGCTTGGAGCAATAGAGAGTCCTCTTGGGCTAAATTGATCTTTAGAAATTTGAAAGACCTTACCTTAGTTGGTCTTCCTAGTTGGAAGGACATTGGGATCCTCACGCTTTTGTTCCCCCCCACTCGGTGTCCCCTAAAGGCTCTAGCCTCGTGTGTTCCTTATGGAAGAGTTGGAACAAAGCCAAACAATTCATCAGAATCAGTGATGAGTGGAAGTGGGCTGCTAGGATAAGACAAAATGACTCTATCTGGTTCCCGATGAACGGCATAAGGGGGGTGGAGTCTTGGAACCTCCAAACGACAAAGCGGCTATGGAACAAGGGGGTCAAACAATGGAAACAGCTCTGGAACAAGAGACCCACCAGTGGATCAGATTTGAAGACTTAGATCCAAGACATAGAGTTTCCCTCGAGGAATGGACTCTTCTTCAAAACAGGTGTTTAGTGTGGGACCACTCAACTACCCGCCTTCTCTGCGAACATGATCTTCCTTGCTTAGAAGGCCTCAAATGGAGCAATGGTAAGAAACTATCCAAAATTCCCAACTTCAAAGAAAACTTAGATGGTCATCACACTCTTAACAAGGTGTGGTGCCTTTCTTGGACCAAACTTCGATGGGAACTTAAGTTTATATCTATTTGGCACCCGCTTATTGAGATCAAGAATTCCATTCTCATGTGGCAAATCTTGCATAAGGGTATCTGGTACAATGCAAGGGCCAACAAAATTTGCAGTGTGCCTCCATGGTGCAAGTGGTGCCATCGATGCATCGAAGACCTTGTTCACCTGTTCTTCGATTGCCCCAAGTCCCGTGTTATCTGGCATCACGTGAATGGGTTTTGAGACTCTCGAACCAAATCAATTGGCAACAGGCATTGTTGGGTGAGGTGGTTGGCTGCTCATCAAGGCTGTGGAATGCCATCAGGGATGAGACTCTTTGGAAGATTTGGAGGGAGCAATGTGCTGTCAACTTTGGCCAAACCCCAAAGGAATGGTCGATTGAGAAATCCTTGTTTCTTCTAGGTAAAAGAATCTCCTGAGATAAGAGATCTCCACCATTTAGGCACCACTGTATTTATCTCCTCGTTGATAACAAGCTGAAACCCAAATGGGTCCCACATGAGAGAGATGATAGATTTGTACGCCTTATTTGTAATGCCCTCTAGCTTACCAAACTTGTCCGCTGCTTTGTGGGATTTGGGGGGTCCCATGGGCACTAGTTCCATTCACGTGTAACTTTTCTTCTTTATTTTAATTAAAGTCTGGGAGAATAGGCCAAGGCCGAACTTCCATTAAAAAAATAAAAAAGATGGTTGGCACTACTTGTCGAAAGCCGCTAAGTGCCTACAGTATTGCAAACTTTGAAATGAAGTATCAATATTGTTGTTGTCATTTTGCGCACCTTAATATAAGCAACACAAGGATGTTACGATTTGAAAAACGTACATATATGATTATCATCACCGATTCTGTGGAAAAAGACTCGAATATTTTTCGCTCTAGTCTGAAGATTAAGAGGTGCCACAAATACCTTAAAACACTTTTTTCTCTTTTTCTTTTTTTTTTAATTTTGAATTTGAGGCATCTACCTGCTTTGTTTAGTTGTGCTTGAAAGATCGAAGTAAGATCTTATTATCCCCCACTTTTCAGAGGTTGTACCATTTTTGCGTCCCAACCTAAGCTCTTATGCAGTACCATTTTTTGCATTAAATGCTCTTCGTTAATGAAGATGCCTAATTTCATTTCAACGTGGGCATATTTTAATGACTCTTTGAAAATTAAAACTAACGCGTACTGGAATATACTATAATAAAGATCACAAAATGATTCTATTTGGTTCCGATCATCGACATTAGGGGGTGAAGTCTTGAAACCTCCAAAGTGCTAACCGGCTATACCGGCTATGGAACACGGGGTTCAAATAGTGGAAACAGCTCTAGAAACATGAGACCAGCTAGTGAATCAGGTCCGAAGACTTCAAGGCAGGTGTTTAGGGTGGGACCACTTAACTACCCGCTTTCTCTACGGACAAGATCTTCCTTGCCTGGAGGGCCTCAAATGGAGCAATGGTAAGAAACTATCCACAATCCCCAACTTCAAAGAGAACTTAGATGCTCATCACACCCTTAAGAAGATGTGGTGCCTTTCTTGGACCAAACTTCGATGGGAACTTAAGTTCATGTCTATTTGGCACCCCCTAATTGAGATAAAAAAGTCCGTTCTCGTGTGAGAGATCTTGCATAAGGGTATCTGGTCCAATGCAAGGGCTAACAAAATTTGTGGTGTGCCTCCATGGTGCAAGTATTGCCTTCGATGCATCGAAGATTTAGTTCACCTGTTCTTCGCTTGCCCCAAGTGTCATGTTATCTGGCATCACGTGACGCGAGTATTGAGACTCACGAACCAAATCGATTGGCAACAGGCACTGTTGGGTGAGGCAATTGGTTGCTCATCAAGGCTGTGGAATGCCATCAGGGGTGAGAATCTTTGGAAGATTTGGAGGGAGAGATGTGTTGTCAATTTTGGCCAAACTCCAAAGGAATGGTTGATTGACAAATCCTTGTTTTTTTTAGGTAAAATAATCTCCCAAGATAAGAGATATCCACCGTTTAGACATCACTGTATTCATCTCCTCGAAAATAACAAGTTGCAACCCAAATGGATCCCACATGATGGAGATGATAGATTTTTTTGCCCCATTTGTAATGCCCTCTAGCTTGCCATTCTCCTCCCCTATAGTGTGGGATTTGTGGGGTGCCATGGCCACTAGTCCATTCACTTGTAACTTTTCTTCTTTATTTTAATTAAAGTACAGGAGAATAGGCCAAGGCTGAACTTCCAAAAAAATTAGCAAAACGACTTTATGTTTGATCATCTTCGAAATATTCAATGGATTTCTATCGAAAGCGTAAGTACAAATGGAGATGCCATGACTTATATATATGGTCAAGGATCTACGATTAGCATCCAATTGCACACTCCATGATTAGACAAGCATAGCCCCCCACAATCAGATAGATCGAGCTGTAAAACATTCTTTTGTTATAAATGTTTTTGAGAGTTCCATCACAACCGAAAAGTGCAGAAACTGTGGGCAGTTTACTTCATTAACGTCGTCATCTCTCTGTAATTTCAAGTCGCTTTATTCAAGGAATCTTCAATACCACATTGTATGATTGCACATGGAAGAGTGAACCCTTTCTAGAATCGTTCTCTACCAACCCATATTTTATGTTGTCCCTACAGTAGGCGATCATTCCAGGCACGCATATGGCCTTTTCATACTTCAATCGTTGCGTACTGAGTAGCAACACTCATTTGTGAAAGGGACACACAACTTCTCACATGTGAAATCATTATTCCTACAATCAACGTACAACTTTTCCTCTTTATTATGTGTCACGCAACCAAGAGGCACGCAGGGGTGAGAAGATATATTGTCTGAAGGAAGTATACAGGAAGAGCCATTCCAAGGATGGGAGGAAGAATGGACCATGCCAATAACGACTAATGAACACAGTAGAGCCGCATTTGCACAAAATTTCAGCAATGCGCCTGTTATGGCAGCCATGTCAACGGAAAGCCGTAGCTTGCACAATCATTAGAAGAAGTCCATCCAGAATTTTCAAGCCATGAGCTTGAAACGCCTTCGTTGATGTTGGCTCACTGAAATCGATCTTCTCTCTTTCGAAAGACTATCACCTACAAGAGAGAACATTGCCCGTGTTTGTGGGTGATTGCCGTTGTCTATGGGCGGATTACCTTCTTCTGTGGATAAGCAAGGAATTAAGATTTCGGAATCTTAAGAGACAACAAGTTGACAAACTTCTCTTCTAGCAGAGAATCGATTAATAAAGATTCAACTCTGTGTGTGTGAATGGTCGTTTTGTTGGAGATCTCTTACACATTCGTGCACTGTTACGAAGGGAGAGAGAGAGAGAGAGAGAGAGAGAGAGAGAGAGAGAAGGGGGGAATCTTTGCGTGTGCCAGCACCGGGGTCGTAACTCTGTGTGTTAAGGACGGAAATTCGTGCTCTTTGTATAAACGAAACTCTCTATTTATATGTTATTGTACACGGTTGTGTGGGCTTCCACGATCCTACAAACGAGATATCAACGATTATTATGTTAGACATCTCTTATGTTGGACAAAGAGGAATAGAGAGCGATAAAGAAATCCAGAGAATTTCTGAGCCGGAGAAAGAGTTGTTTGCAGTACGGTATTCGCGTTTTCTTTTCGATTTGCTTTATGTCTGCATTATTTGCAATAACATTGCTATTTGCCAATCGCACTAGTTTTCTGTGGTTTTCGCTTTTTTTTTTTGGGTTCTTTGCTTTTGCTTTATTTTTTCCGCTTTTTAATGGTCTTATGAAAAAGGAGAATGGGCCTACAAAAGCAAAGCAAGCATAAACATGTCCTTTCCGTGATGCCGACTTGTTGAGTAGATCGATTTAAAGTTATCCATAAAAGCTGCTTGGTTTCGCAAGGTAGAAGACGTGCATCATCATGCAAGCCAGGCCGCTGGTATTCACTGTTCACGAGTCACCTCACCTCCCACGAAACCAGAAACGGTGTGCGTCGCATGTGGCTTTTTCGCACGCTGTTGCGAATCGCGATGGAGACATTCTTCACACGCAGCTGTTGTAATGAAATGTATAGGTGACTATTGCTTTCTTTGCCGAAGAGATCCATTGTCAACGTCTCTCACTTTGTGTCTCCGTCATATACGCGGGGGCGTACACAGCAAGTACGTCAAGCACGCATTTCCTTCACTATTCCGCACTCTTCGCTTAAAGCTCTTGTCAACCTCTCCCAGTCCCTCTCACACAGCGCTTGTAGAGCCAGATTGAGTTGTGTTTGTCTGTAGGACAATTTTGTTTATAACTTTGATTTATGTCGTTTCCTTGCGAAAAAAAACTTAAAAGAATCAGGAAAGCAGAAGATGACCCATCGCACACGATTCAAGTGATTGCATCACTACAATAAATAGGGGGGCATAGCGACGCCGCCGAACCGGAAAAAAATGGGGACCGTCACTTATGCGACGCTAGCGTTGCATAAGCGACGATCGTGTTTTCGAAATTTTGATTTTTAGGCAGGGTATGTCACAGTTTCAAGCTTGCGTCGCTTATGCGATGCTAATCTTTGTGTCGCAAATAGAGTCGCTTGCTATCGACAGTATGTGCAACATGGGCAAACTGGAGAGCGTCGCATATGCGTCGTCCTTTCGAGAGTGTCACGTAAGCGACGCTTTAGAATCTTCAAAAAAAAATTCGATTTCTCTCGGCACATCTGTGCCGAGATCTGAACGAGAGCAAGAGAACGAGAGAGAGAGAGAGAGAGAGAGAGAGAGAGAGAGAGAGAGAGAGAGAGAGAGAGAGAGAGAGAGAGAGAGAGAGAGAGAGAGCACGAGAGAGAGAGACCACGTATGTGCACACACACACTTACACACACATACATATGCATACACACACACATATACACACATAGACACACACACACACATACACATATACACACACATACACACACAAATACACACACATATACACACATACACACATAATGTTGAATACACACACATATACGTACATACACACACACATATACATGCACACACACATATATACATACACACACATATGCATACATAATGCACATGCAAACATACACATACATAATGCATACACATGCACACACATATACACATACACATACACATACACACACATACACACATACACACATACACACATATACACACGCATACACACACATACACACACATACACACGCACATACACACATACACATACATACACACATACACACACATATATGCATATAGACACACATAGAGAGACATGCACACACATACACATACATGCATACATATGCATATGCATATGCATACATACATACATACTTACATGCATACACACACATATGCATACACAATGCACATACACATACATAATGCATATGCATACATAATGCACATGCATATATACACATACACAATGCATATGCATACATAATGCACATGCATACATACACATACATAATGCATGCACACACATATGCATACAATGCATACATACACATACATAATGCATATGCATACATAATGCACATGCATACATACACATACATAATGCATACACACACATATGCATACATAAAGCATACACACACATATGCATACATACATGCATACACACACACACACATAGACACATACACACCCATAGACACATACACACACATAAACAGATCCACACTCATAGACACACACATATACACATAGACGTGCACACACATACACGCATAGACACATACACACATAATGATGCATTCACACACATACAGATGCATACACACATACACGCATAATGATGCATTCACACACATACACATGCATTCACACAGGGATACAGGTCTTAAATATGACCTTTCTTCCTGGTATAGAGTACACATATTTAGGCAGTGTAGCTGTGCATGACAACGAGATAATGCAGTGTCCTGTTTGCAATAAATGGTTAACAAATTGCCATACGGGAATTGTCCCAAGTCTTTGCTATAAAAAAGGGACTCAAACTGCTCTTCAATTCATAACAACGAGTCTATGTGTGTCTATGTGTAAACCCATAACCTATCTACTAACACTCAACGAGTTTCTCATGAAAAGAGATATAAGCTTATCTATGTGTATGTGTGTGTATGTGTGCGTATGTGTGTGTTTATGTGTAAACCCACAACCTATCTACTGACACTCAACGAGTTTCTCATGAAAAGAGATATAAGCTTATTTGTCTGCACATGATTTAACTCAAATAGAATTTTCTCCTCTAAATAATTCACATAATTCACTGCTAATGCTCCCTCGTATATGCTTCTCCTTTGTTGATGGACCCACGTTGTAAACCCACAAACTGTCAACTGACACTCAACGAGTTTCTCATGAAAAGAGATATAAGCTTATCTGTCTGCACATGATTTAACTCAAATAAGTTTTTCTCCTGTGAATAATTCACATAATTCGCTGCTAATGCTCCCTTGTATATGCTTCTCCTTTGTTGATGGGCCCACGTTGTAAACCCACAACCTTTCTACTGACTCTCAACAATTTTCTAATGAAAAGAGATATAAGCTTATCTGTCCGCACATGAATTAACTCAAATAGGTTTTTCTCATGGTTTTTCTCCTATGAATAATTCACATAATTCGCTGCTAATGCTCCCTTGTATATGCTTCTCCTTTGTTGATGGGCTCACGTTGTAAACCCACAACCTATCTACTGACACTCAACGAGTTTCTCATGAAAAGAGATATAAGCTTATCTATCCGCACATGAATTAACTGATCAAATAGGTTTTTCTCCTGTGAATAATTGACATAATTTGCTGCTAATGCTCCCTTGTATATTCTTCTCCTTTGTTGATGGACCCACGTTGTAAACCCACAACCTGTCTACTGACACTCAACGAGCCTACATGAAAAGAGATATAAGCTTATCTGTCGCACATGAATTAACTCAGATAGGATTTTCTCCTGTGAATAATTCACATAATTCGCTGCTAATGCTCCCTTGTATATGCTTTCTGTCAATGGTGCACACTGACATCTCACCCGTATGCGTGCCTACATGTAAACAAAACCTCATTACACCTCAGACAGTGATATAATGTAATATCAGAGATTATTAAATCTAAGCAAAGAACCTGAGCTGAAAAATGTGTCTTCTACTTCCCATCAGTCCAAGCATATGGATTGACCTTCATCTCTCCATAGCTATCTGCCTCAAAAATACCATGCAACTTTATATCAATGTAATTAAACAAAAATAGTGGCATCCCTGGTCGGACATTCTTTACATAGATGATATGAGAAGCTCGAAGGCCTGGACATGCACAAAAGCTAATGATCAAGCTATTGTTCATGCATATGGTTTAAAGGGAGAGACGTATATCTGTGATAGAAAGTAAGAGGATAGATAAAGTATACCAAACAGAAGCTGTGTGACGCATTCATTGTAAGTCGCATGGTCACAGCCAAAAATCACAGCAGCAAGCTCCTCCGCCGGAAGGTTCAAGAACGGGAGCAGTGATGAAGGAGAATGGCTAGCCCAAGAGGAAGGAGAATGAAGGCCTTTGTATGTTTCGGTCTTACGTCCAGCTCCCATGACAGAAGCACTTTGCTGGCGATGAGACTTGTAAGAGTAGTTTTAGAATTTGTTGGAATACGTTAATTACAAATATATGTAATGAGATCATATGCTACATGTGTATTAATTACAATAATAGTTTCATAATAATATTTTTTTATGAATGAAGGCATTCTGTGGGTAGAATATTGACACCAATGGATGAAGATATGAAAGATATTGACACCAGCATTTTTGAGTTCACTGTTAAGGATGTAGTTGACAATGATGTGGATAGCAATCTGTGGAGCATGTGCAAGAGCAAGGCTAAGTGGTTCAGGATCTTGGGTGTTCTGTCGGGTATGATCGCTGTTGGGAGGTGGTTTTCTGATATTTGTAGATGGAAGAACCCTATCACCACAGTTCTCGTCCATTTCCTCTTCCTCTACATGTTCCTGATCGGAGCTTGGCATTACAAATTTTGCCCATGCCTACCACCCCATATGGATCCTCATCTCTCACACGCAGAGGTTGCCGAACCTGATGAGCTAGACGAGGAGTTCGACAATAGATCCCAAGGTGAATAAATGAAGAGAGTTCTTGTACCTTTCGCTATTCTGCATGTCGATGATTCCAAGGGTGAATTAATGAAGAGAGTTCTTGAATATCAAACATCATATTCATACTAGCTAATGACACCCAATATGTTGTTTTTTTTATTTCAATATTTTTAAAAATTCTCTTTGGAGTTCTCCAAATATCATGTCACCTATATCCATGTAAGCAACTACTCATGAATTATGAACCACTCTAGTAAATTGTGGATGATTGAAATCTTAACCAATAATATCGCAATAAATATACTGATGCAAAGTTGCATGTATGTAGTGTTATTTTCTCCTTTCTTTCGTTCATGTTGTATTCTTAAGATGTAGATATATAGATGTTGGAAAACTTGAACTTCTATAACATTTCAAGAACAAGAGTCAACAATTAGGAGAACAAGAGAGAGAGTCAACAAAGAGAGAGAGACAGAGAGAGAGAGAATTCAAAGTGAAAAAGATGTAGAAAGAGAGAAACAGAGACCTACATATACTTGCTTTAGCTCGTAAGCGCAATGCAACCGAGAACGTTGGAGTGCTCTTTGATCAGATGCGCGAAAATGCCGATCAAAGAGCCTCCAACGTTTTAATTTTTTTTCGTCAACAGACCATTGTGTAAGCGATGCTACCTGCGTCGCATAAACGACGTCAAAACAGCGTTGCTTATGCGACGTAAAAAGCATCGCTTAAGTGATGCTTTTTGGAACCCTCGTGTTAGCGATGCTACAGGCGAGCGTCGCAGGTCCCGTCGCAGTACAAGTCGCAAAACGCATCGTTCACTTCGTTGTTTAATCGACGGTCTGCGCGCGATGCTCATTACGACACATTTTGCAATTTTATAGTGATGAATTTGTATCGCCTTAACCGTCGCTATACGCCCGTATTCCTTGTAGTGCATGTGCCCAAACAAGCTTACAAATCAAGTGGTAGCAGGTCATCTGAGAACAACATAATTAGTAGGAAGATACTATCTAATATTTGAGTAGAGAGACAATTGATTTCCTGTTTAGAGATGAGGTTTATAACTCATCTGTATATCTTTGACAAATATTTTCTGAAAGAACAAGGAAAAGAAGTATATTAATGGTGAAATATTACATCCTATACAAGGGGCGGGCTCCCAAAGATACAAGTTCTATAGCCAACAGAGGTTACCCATAAGAAAAAAGTACAGGATAATACAAAGCTTCCTACAATGGTTTTAGCAGATATTGTGGAGCTTGTTGATAAGATTTTGAGCATGCTGCACCCCGAGAAGATATGAACAATATTTTATTGTGTACATCTAAAACATTGGCTATTGGCAATCGTGATATTTTGAGCTCTTTTTATGGTCCATAAACATGTATGAGTTACCTCCATTACAAAATGCTTTGCTTAAGTTGCATGATGCCACAAGCATCTGATGAGCTCATTGTCTAGCATTCCAGTGGATACTCCAATGCCTGCTTAGTTTTGTGAACAGTTTTTGACCAAATGGTCTATCTTTCTTGCAATTCTTGCAGATGATATTAGAGCAGTTGTGTATGTCAACCTTAGTCCTATCCGAGACCCGATTCATATGAGTGATAAGCAAGTAGTATCTGGTTTTCATTTCTTCCTTATATCTCCCTTGAAAGGGGAAAGTACTGTATTCTATGAACATGTAGTTGTCTAGTATCTAGATCAAGCACACCCTTCCAATACTCAATGCTACATTAGGAGCTCTAATCCCACTCCAATAGGGCCTCCCATAATGTGATTATTTATCTTGATATTCATTCAAAATAACCAGATTTTGGTCAGCAACGCACTGAAAATACAAAAGAGTGAGGATATCCATGTCTAGAGAATAATAACGACATGTTTTCAAGCAATAGACACACAAAAAATTGAACTACTACTTCCATATCCTTATAATGCCATGCAAATACATCCACATAAATTGTCATGAACGAAATTACCTTTGAAATCATCCTCGTATAGTTCCATGACCATGTGGTCACCGATATAGGACAAGAACTATCCTTGTTGCCTAGCTGAATTTCTTTGGTAGGGTTCCCATCCATCAATGCATCTGGAGGTTCTTCTTCATCGTGGAGGTTCTTCTTCATCGTTGGGATATTCCATCACTTTGTCCCACATATTCTTAGTTTATATCCAAGACCACTTTGAATATGAATTTTTTTCTTCCTTTTCTTGCATCTGTTGTTGTTTTCTGGGGGACTTTCTCCTCCTTTCCTTGGACAAAAGTGTTGGGAAAGATGGATGGATGATCCAAGAGATTGAGTAGGTACTGCTAAAACCTGCTTTGTACGAGCCCTCTTTAGCTTCAGACTTGATTAGTAGACTTCCTTAGCTTTCCAATGACACCAAGAAATGGCCTATGTCCTTTGGAAATGAAGTGTGTAATGATTGAATCAAAACATATAACTTTGGAATTCACAAAGTCAAGAAAACCTTCTATTTTGGTCTTGACACCTGCTCAATGTTTTGCTCAACGTGACCAGCACAGTAGCAATTGATAAAATGCCTTTTAGGGGTATTCAATTAGCTTAGTAAGATAACATTTGCAAGTGGAATGATGTAAAATAATGAACTATGCTAAGAGAAATTAATTTAGCAAGATTTGGTATACCCCCGACTTTTTAGGACCGTAGCCGAGATAGACCAGTGAACACCTCGACGACGATTTCTCTCAATTGGTGGAATGAAATCACTTCAAACTTTGTCAGCATGTAGATGACTTGGAGCTGAATCCAACAAGCTTTGAATCACTGAATTTCGTGGAGTATTGAGTGAGATATGCCCTTGACAAGTTGATAGACTTTGGAGTAGACAATTAGTGAGCACAGAGATGAATGATGTAAATGTATCTATAAATTAACACTTGTGTACAATCCCATTGGCATTACAAGCATTTCCTAATGGTGTAGAGAGGTGTAGACTATGATTTAGTGCTCACACACACTCAATGATAGTAGAATGAAGCTCGGGAGTGATCTCTCTCACCGTGACTTTTCAAGTTCACCTTTTATATGGAATGTGTAAGAATTTGAATTCCAATTCAAATTCTTGGCTCCTTCTAATCAAGCTTCTAAAAACTTGGAGATATTCTCTCAATCAAGTGAACTAACGTTTCCACGAATCATTTGGGTAGGTGATTACAAAAGATTCCAAGTCAAATTGACTTTTACAATGAGGTAAAGTGGTAAGTAATCACTAGCATATGTTCCTATGGTTCTTCATGCATGTAGAGTCTTCATGATATCTTTCAAGACAAATGTGTAGGCTTGTGATTTACACCAACAGCTCCCCCTCAAGCCAAACATTTTGGCTTAAGTCTTCATCCTCATTCTTCAAGTATATCTTGCAATCCGATCATAGATTTGAACCTGCAAAGTTTGGTCCCATCCAAAGCTTTAGTCAGCAAATCTGCACATTGCATGTTGGTTGACACATAAGTCAGCTGAATGTCCTTGCTTAGCAACTTCTCTCTCACATAATGATAATGAACTTCTATGTGTTTTGTTCTGGCATGATAGATAGGATTAGCTGCAAGATGAAGAGAACTTGTATTATCTCCAAAGATAATTGGAGGCCTAGTATATAAGCCCAATTCTGTGTACAAAAGCTTAATCCAAATCGCTTCTTGAGTGGCATTAGCTAGCCCTCTATACTCTGCTTCTGTAGAAGACAATGCAACAGTTGCTTGCTTCTTTGGAGACCATGAAATTGGTTTGTCACCTGCAAAAGAAATGTATCCAGAAGTGCTTCTCCTATCATCCTTGCATCCTACCCAATCTGCATCTGAATAAACTTTTATATCAATATCTGAAGTGTAAGGAAAATATAAACCATGGTTCTGTGTACCCTTGAGATACTTCAAGATTCTTTTGGCAGCCTCTAAGTGAGGTATCCTTGGCTTGTGCATAAATTGACTTAGCACATTAACTCCATATGCAATATCAATTCTTGTAAGAGTAGCATAGTTCAAGCTACCTACCATACTTTGATAACCTGTAATGTCTTGGACTTCATCATCTTCATGGGCACTTAGCTTTAGATTCACCTCCATTGGAGTGCTTGCTGCTTTAGCATCCTGCAATTGAAATTTCTTCAACATGTCGTGCACATACTTCTTCTGAGTAATGTATATCCCTGAATTAGTGTAAACTAATTCAAGTGCCAAAAATACTTCAATAGCCCAAGATCATTGATCTTGAACTCCTTCATCATTTGGCTTTTGATATTTTTGATTCCACTGACATCATTACCTGTAATGATGATGTCATCAACATAAACACAGAGATATATTACCTTTGAATTACTTCTTTTAATGAAAAAAGAAGTATCTGCCTTGCTCATAACAAATCCTTGGTCTTGGAGGTATGTAGTTAGCCTGTAATTCCATGCCCTAGGTGCCTGCTTCAATCCATATAAAGCCTTCTTTAATTTACAAACATAAGTTACCTTCTTAGGGTCTTCATAGCCAGGAGGTTGTGACATATAAACCTCTTCTAAGATCCATCCATTCAAGAAAGCATTCTTGACATCCAATTGGTACATGTTCCAATTCTTTGATGCAGACACACTCACCAACACTCTGATTGTTGGCATCTTGGCCACAGGAGAAAATGTCTCTTCATAGTCAATGCCTTGGGTTTGTGCAAAAACCTTGGCTACCAATCTGGCCTTGTACCTGTTAATTGTGCCATCAGAATTTCTTTTCAATTTATAGATCCATCTGGATCCTATTACCTTCATGGAGTCCTTCTTGGGTACTAACTCTCATGTATCACTCTCCTTGAGTGCTTCAATCTCCTCATCCATAGCTTCTTTCCATTCTGACTTGGTGATTGCTTTTTCATATGAACCTGGTTCTTCATTTGACAAATCCTTTGCAAGATAAATTGAATGTTTAGTAACTAGAGATGTATCATACCCATATCTGATAGGTTTTTTGCTTTCTCTTTGAGACCTTCTGATTGATTGAGTTGAAGATTCTGGTATGTCCTCAAGCTTCTTCATCTTCATTTTGCCTTTCGACTTCCATGCCTTGAACTCTTCAAGGTTGATTGTATCTTCATCATCTGAACTTGACTCTCCATTCTGAGTAGGTTCCTCCTTTGTAAGTTTTGGAAATTCTTCTTCCAAATCATAGGGTAGTTTGACCTTCCTGCACTCATTCTCATACCAAGAATCATTCTCATCAAAGATCACATCTCTGCTTACCATAAATCCCTTATTGGCAGGGTTATAAAACCTGTAACCTTTTTAATTTAAATCATATCCAATGAAAATATATTTTTCAGCCTTTGGATCTAGCTTTCCTCTTACCTGTGAAGGAATGTGTACATATGCTACACATCCAAAAATTTTGCAGTGATCCAATGATGGTATCTTACCATGCCATGCTTCATATGGTGTTATACCATCAAGTGACTTTGATGGTAACCTGCTTATGAGATAGGTGGCAGTAGAAACACTATGTGCCCATAGATAGTTAGGTAATTTCTTCTCATTAAGCATATATCTAGCTGTCTCAACAATTAACCTATTTCTTCTTTCAGCTACCCCATTCTGTTCAGGAGAGTACCTTGTGGTTATTTCCCTTTTGATTCCTCTGTCCTGCAAGAAGTCCTCAAATTCATTGGAGAAGTACTCACCTCCTCCATCTGACCTTAGCCTCTTCAAATTCCTTCCTGTCTGATTTTCAACTAGTGCAAGATATTTCTTAAAACAATTAAATACCTCATCCTTGTGTTTCATAAAGTATAATACAGTCCATCTGGCTATAGTCATCAATAAAAGACACATAGTACCTTGAACCTGAGACTGAGGGGTCTTTGCTAGGTCCCCAAACATTTGTGTGTACTAGCTCTAGGTAGTCTTCATGCATATATCCTTTCCTTGAGAAGGGTAACCTGTGAGACTTACCAAATTGACAAGCACCACACTTGTAAATCATATGTTGTTTGGATACATTAGGTATCCCAAGCACACATTGGTCCCTGCACATTTGCTTCAAGGTCCTTTCTCCTATGTGCCCTAATCTCTTGTGCCAAATCTCAAGCTCTGAAAGTGTTTGATCTTTATAACTGTATAATGCAATGTTCTTTGTATCTTCCAACTCAAAAGTGAAAAGTCTACCTGATTTTTCTCCTTTAGCTATCCTTTTGAATCCATGTCTTGGGTCCTCCACAAATGCTCCATACTGATTGAATCTGACCTGCAACCCTTTCTCTACAATCTGACCAACACTCTTAAGTTCTTTGTTATTGTAGGTACATAAAGTACTCTACTCGACAAATTCTGATTACCATCACAAGTTTTCACATTTCCAACTTTAACTACAGAATGCATTGTATCATTACCTATTTGGACTTGGTGTTTACCTTTTGGTTCCTCAAGATCAGAGAGTAGTGCCACATTACCAGCCACATGATTTGAACACCCTGAATCAATATAAAATAAGTGATCATCATTTGTACCTGACTTTGAAGTCATGTTCATGAACAAGAGAGAGTCATCCTGCTCCTCTATGTAGTTGTTGTAGTCCTTTCTGTTTCTGAATCCTCCTTGGTAGTTGCCATTGTAATTGTTGTTGTAGTTGTTGTTATAATTGTTGTTGTGGCCTTGGTGATGGTTGAACCTTCCTCTAGACTGAGAGTATCCACCTCTTTGGTAGCCTCTTCCTCTCTGATTTTTGTCATTCCTGTAACACTCATCTATGGTGTGGTTTGGCAAACCACAAATGTTACATGGTGATGTGTTATAGGGTCTCCCCCTACCTTGCTTACCTCCTCTACCCCTTCCTCTTGAAGATCTACCTCTCCGTGCATAGTTGGCTTGGGAGGTAGAGCCTTCATCTTCCACCTTTTTACTCTTGCCTTTATCCTTAGATTTCTTATCAGTGTATAGGGCAGAAGAGTTGTTACCTTTGGATGTATCTCCACTCTTTGTGAGCTTTGCTTCATGTGTAAATAGTTGTCCCATGAGAGTTGTAAGATCTGGGATATGCATGTCCATGTAGAGATCCATTGCAGTGGTGAAGCTTTCCCACTTGTCATCAGCCTTGATTCCATTGATTACCTGCCTTACAATTTGTTCTTCTTCAATCTCTTCTCCTATGCTTGGTAACTGATCTGCAACATCTTTGATCTTGGTCACAAATTCTGAAATAGCTTGCTTAGGTTGCTTCCTTAGTGTTGTGAATTCAATCAACAACTGATTTTTCCTAGCCCTTGTATTAGAGGAAAAATATGATGACAAGGTTTCCCAAGTCTCTTGGGAAGTCTTACAATTTCTGATATGAGGTAAAAGAAAGTCAGATATAGAGTTGAGTAGATAAGTTGTATTGAGCTTCTCTTGTTCTTCCTTGGTTGGCAATCCTCTTGCTTTGAATGAGGGCAATTCCTCATCTCCTGAGATGTATCCATAGAGACTCCTTCCTTGTAAGTAGGTCTTCATCCTTAGAGACCAAGCTTGATAGTTGTTCCTGTCCAATTTATCAATGAATGAAGGAAAACCATCTCCCATTTTACCTTATTTGCTCTGATACCACTGTTGGGAAAGATGGATGGATGATCCAAGAGATTGAGTAGGTACTGCTAAAACCTGCTTTGTACCAGCCCTCTTTAGCTTCAGACTTGATTAGTAGACTCCCTTAGCTTTCCAATGACACCAAGAAATGGCCTATGTCCTTTGGAAATGAAGTGTGTAATGATTGAATCAAAAGAGATAACTTTGGAATTCACAAAGTCAAGAAAACCTTCTATTTTGTTCTTGACACCTGCTCAATGTTTTGCTCAGTGTGACCAGCACAGTAGCAAGTGATAAAATGCCTTTTAGGGGTATTCAATTAGCTTAGTAAGCTAACATTTGCAAGTGGAATGATGTAAAATATTGAACTATGCTAAGAGAAATTAATTTAGCAAGATTTGGTATACCCCCGACTTTTTAGGACTGTAGCAGAGATAGACTAGTGAGCACCTTGACGACGATTTCTCTGCATTGGCTGAATGAAATCACTTCAAACTTGGTCAGCATGTAGATGACTTTGAGCGGAATCCAAGAAGATTTGAATCACTGAATTTGGTGGAGTATTGATTGAGATATGCCCTTGACAAGTTGACAGACTTTCATTCATTAGGGCTTTATGGGGTAATATTTCTTCTTTGTTAGCAATAGACAGCCACTTTTGCTAATATCATTGGTGAAATATGTGCAAACATGACATGCAAAACATGATAGGGTGCGAATATGAAATTCAAGACCATGATTAGTATGCATAGAGCCTCGTCACTCTCTCGACTAAAGGTCATAGAAGTAGAAATTCAGGAGATTTCTCCAAACACGTTCCAAGATATACATGAGCTACCAAGCATGAAGCAAAAGCCACTAGTGGACACATGAGTGTCATAGCAACCAGCCTAATTAGAGTAAAAAAAAGCATGCAAATCTGACGGTAGTGATTCCCCCTTGGGATACAACAACCCAAGTAGCTGAGTACCACTCAAGTAGAGAAAGATGCGCTTAACTGCTTGCCAATGCTTGACTCCTGGGCAATGCATAAATCTCCTCATCTGTGAGACAACAAATAGAATATCTGGCTGAGTAATGCATAAGTAAATCAAGCATCCAAGAGCCTCTTGATAGAGAATAGCATAAAATGCATCTCAAGGCCAAAACACTACAATAATGTGTCAATATATTTCGTTTGACACAAAGCCATTCCACCATCAACTTGCATAACCTGAATGCCCAAATAGTGATGCAAATGCCCCAAATCAGACATCTCAAATGAGGCATGCAAATCAGCCTTAAAATCAGCAATATGCCTCTCATGAGGACTAGTGAGTAACCTGTCATCAACATAAACCACAATGATTAGAAGTACATCATTAACATGCTTAACATATAAGGTGCTTTCAATTGGATTGTTCTCAAAACCATGTGCAATCAAATAGGCATGTATCTTCTCACACCAAGCATGTGGTGCTTGCTTTAAACCATATAATGCCCTCTTTAACCTGCACACTTGGTTTTCATGCCCTTTCTCCACAAAGCCACGGGGTTGAAAAACATACACTTCTTCATGCAAGTCACCATTCAAAAATGCAGTTTTAATGTCCAACTGATTTACATTCCAACCATGATGAACTGCAAGTGCACAGATGCTCTGAATAGTAGTCATACAGCATGTAGGTGCAAAGGTCTCATCAAAATCAATGCCTCTTTCCTGTGCATAACCCTTTGCAACAAGCCCAACCTTATACTTGTCAACTATACAATCTGGTTTACACTTCAGCTTGTATACCCACTTAGTGCCAATGGCCTTCTTGAAAGGAGGCAAGTCACATAAAGATCAAGTACCATTCTTCATTATTGCATCATATTCAGATTGCATAGCAGCCACCCAATTTTCTGAAATTTTTGCTTCATCAAATGAAACCGGCTCATTCTCATTATAGAGGCTAGATGCAGCCATAGCATAGCAATTTGATGCAAAAGAGGAACTATCAGAGCCTAAACGAGTAGGATATGATAGAGGTGCATCTAATTTGCTATCATGCAAAGTCTGCACCAGCCATTTTGGCATAGTTTTTGCCTGCTCAATATCAGCTCTCTCATCAACTAGTGCATCATGTAAATCTACATAAGAAATGGAATGATCTTCATCATCACATGAAACCTACAAAGGCTGAGAAGTTGCCTCATTGGGACCAGCACTAGACTGTCCACCTCTAAAGAGGCAGCAAAGTATCATACATGTCTTTGGAGCTAACAAGTGTCTCCTTAGTACATGAAAGCAATGGCTAAATAGCATCTTCCACAAAAACCACATCACGACTAACCAAAATGTGTTTAGTCTGTGTATGTACAAACGATAGCCTTTACTTTCCGAATTGTACCCAACAAAAATACATTTTACTGCTTTATCATTCAATTTTCTACGATGTTGTTCAGGCACTAATGCATACGACAAACAACCAAAAACACGCAACTGAGCAACAGATGGCTTGCGATCATGCCAAACCTCATACGGAGTGATAGACTGCCGTGCTTTAGTGGGACACCTGTTAAGTACATATGTTGCACACATGATAGCCTCAAGCCAGAAACGATGTGGTAAAGCCTGACTCTTGGCCATACACCTCGCCATCTCCATGACTCACCTATTCTTTCGTTCAGCAACTCCATTCTCTTGAGGTGTATACGTCACTGTACACTGGTGTTTTATCCCACATTCAGCCAGAAATGCATTAGAATTAGAAGACATATATTCCCCCCCTCAATCTGAACGGAGGGTGCCCATTTTACATGTTGAGAGATTTTTAGCCAAAACCAGAAACTGTTTGAAGCACATGAATACTTCGGACTTTGCCTTCAATGGATATACCCATGCATGCCTGAAAAAATCATCAATGAAAGTCATGAAGTAAAGATAATTTCCAAAAGAAGGTGTTTGCATAGGACCACAGACATAACTATGTACAAGCTGCAATTTCTGAGTAGACCGAACTAAACCATCTTTTGGAAATGAGGAACGCTGCTTTTTCCTAAAATACAACCTTCACAAACATGTTTTCTAGGTGCCTCAAGTTTGGGCAAAGAGGACACCTTTTCAGATTTCTGGAGGTGTAGAAAACCAACAAAATTCAGATGACCAAAGCGTGCATGCCAAAGCTTTGCATCTGACATAGCCTGAGAATCATGTACTACACATGCCGAATCATTGACAGATCTTTCATAGTCTATGAGCTTATACTGCCCATGACATAAAATGCCAGAAGCATTAATCACATCGCCATTTGACAGATCATGAATTGTATACCTGTCATTAACAAATTTAATAACCAAGCCAATCTTGGCTAATGCAAAAACTGATAACAAGTCCTTGATCCCTGGCACAATTGAAGCATCTGACAAAGTGAAAGAACTACCATTAGTAGTACTCAAAATGATTTTACCAACTCCCATAATAGGATAAGAGGAGTTGTTGGTGCATGTAACAGTATTCCTTGTAGGGGCAGGCTTGAGTAAAGAGAAGAAACTATGCTGCAAGGTAATATGTTTGGTCACCCCACTCTCAAAATACCAAACATTTGAGTCTACTGCACACATGCAGTGCTCATGAGAAGATTGGTCAAAACTGTAGAGAGTAGTAAACGCCCATTCTTCTTCCTGCACAAGATTAGTAGACTTTGTTTTTGGTGTAGAGGCCTCTGCAATAACCATTCCAGCCTCTTTCTTCTTTGCCTCTTTAGCAGCCAGTTTTTGATAGTTCTTTATGATATGATCATTCCCTTTACAGTACTTTCAAAACAATTTCTGCTTTTCTTATTTCTTCTCATCTTTATCTTCCTTCTTCAAATGTGTAGCATTTGCAGATTTTTGCTTACTAGTTGGAGAGCTCCATTTTCATTTGCCCTTCTGACTAGCCAAGAAAGCTTGATCTACAACATGCATAATGCACCTGTTCTGTCGGGACTGATCTTCCTGCAACAGAACAGAGACTAACTCCTCAAATGAAAATACATTTGGATTGCCTTTCATCATTAACCGAAGAGTAGAAGCAAAACTCTGATATGAATCAGCAAGACGATTGAGAATGGTCTACACAAGTGAGCTATCTGGTACAACCTCATCAACAGAAATCAATTGTTCCTTCAAGTCTTTGATCTTTGTTAGAAAATTGTCCATAGAATCACCTTCATTCATGTGCTCACTCTCCAACTGTTTTCGGAGTTAAGCAACACGAGCCTCATTCCTAGGTTGGTACAATGTTGTAAGTGTATCCCAAGCATCCTTAGCTGTTCTGCAAGAGCGAATGTGAGGAATAACGGCACGTTTGATAGGCGAAGCTATCAATGGATGTGCCTCGACATCTCTACCATCCCAACAAATTTGCTATGCAGTAGGTGTAGCAGAAACCGTAGCACGAATAGGAATATGTAGAATATCATCGTCTTCAACACCTTCTGCCTCAGCGTCTATACCTGTAGTAGTAACAATTGCAGGTGTGATAGGATGTTTTTCAACACCCTGCACAATGTTCCATAGTCCTTTTGCAACCAATACATGTCCCATCATATAAGCCCATAACGGGTAGTTGGTATCATCCAACTTAAGATCAAGAATCAAGTAACCCCCATCAAGTGACAACAGTGTCAAAAGCTATCCTCTGGTAGAGCTTTCATACGGAATACATCACTGCTTTCAGCCATGGCCAGTGACTAAAATACCTTGATGTAGAAAATTGACTGTGTCTCAAAAAGTTGAAGAGAACTGCCCAGATGAATTCTGCTAGACGTAGCAGACTTCGAGATGCTTATACTGGCGAATAGAAACTGGTATATACCTTTGGCACAAAAAGACAAAATAACCTGCACAAGTGCTCCAATAGTGCATTCCGAGGCCAAAAACATGTTGAGTATGCTCACCAAAATTCGTGTGATTCTAAGACTGCAATCGGATGAGTCTCGACGGTGCCCTAGATGAAGCGACGACCTACTCTGATACAAATTGTTGGAGATAGACACCTGCGGAAGCATGCGAACAGCACAAGGAAGGAGAAGAAGCTTGGAGCACAACACACAATACTGAATGTATTATTAGAGAAGGTACAAAGGTAAGTAGCCCATTAGGGCAATAGACGTATATACAAGCCAGGAGAAAAATACCTCCTAAAGAGGGAAAAAAGTGCCCCAACGGTCCTAGTGTGTTCACACATATCACTACCTAAATATATCAACAACTCCTACGCTTATTAGGCTTTAGAAAACTAAGATGAGCACTAGAAGGCATCTCTCATCATGAACAATTCATTTTTAGAATATTTCTTTTATTTCATATAGTAGAAAGTGATAGCGCTTTTCATATTCAATAAAAATCCATTTCTTTGATTACAATAAGGTCATAGAAGACTAGCACGCAATGTATTCCAAAAGGTTAACTTTTGGAGTAGCGCATATTAAAATTCAAGCTTCAACCTTAGTACTTTTGATCACATTGGATGATTGCCACTTGGAGCAATGGAATGCAAGAGATCAACCATGAAGACTAGAGTTCAATTTTGAATTTGAAAAGTCCCCTCACAACAATCATAAATGATCTTTCTCATATAGGTGTGATAAAGCTTATGATTTAGGAAATATGATTCCTAACATCTAGGGGGTTCTTTTAAGACTATATTTACACACATTATACTTTGAATTGATGATCCACATGTATGTATGCTCTCATAGATTTTGAATAAGCTATTTGGACCCCTTGCTTAGTAAGTGCCCTACTTTCTTGAGTGATTTTAATAGAATTTTTGGAGCTAGAGCTAGCTCATAGATTTTTGTGTCTATGAGCTAGATAACTCCAAGTGTTAAATGGATTTCCCTTATCAAATTGTTATTATTTCTTGTAATCATTTGCTTGTTAGAAATATATCTTGTCTATTAAAGTTTTCTTGAAGCTTATATCCAAATTGTGCATACTTTGAGAGAAGCAATTCGAGAAGTGAGTAGTGGTCTCTATGTGTATGCCTAGTGAGGTTAATAACTTCTCTATGTTGGAGGCATTCGTTCTCACAATAAAAGTGACAATTTTTAGTGATATGGGGCTAATATGCAAGATCATTATGTTTATTTTGTGTGTGCTCAAGCTTTTAGGTTCAAACCTCAAGAGTTTAGAGAGACATTCATTTGAGTGAATAGAGGTTCAGAGAGTGTGCCTGTGAGGCCATCTATGCTTGAAGCCTACATAGGGAAGCTGATAATCTCCCTTCAATGGTATCAAATCATTGAGTGGAGAATTCCCATAGGGAAGTTGATCAATGGTAGCAGATCATTTCAACACACAAAGGGATCAAAGGAGGACCACAATAAGCCATTAAAGGACCTTGAATGGAGGAAAGTTGCTAAAGCAAGTTCAAGAGCACACAACAAGCAAAGGGAGGCCAATACTTGAAAAAATAGAGCATCAACTTCATTTGTTTGGTAGTTGTGAAGTATAGACATGAACGCTATTATCATTCGTCACTTCTCTTAATGAAGAGATGGATAGGTATGTGCTTGAAGATGAAGAGGTGTTGCAAAATCCTTGATCTACACCAGCCAATTGAACTCTAGGAGTATATGGTGGGCCCTTTTAGCTTGCCAATGGATGTATTAGAAACCCTATGTACCTTGGAAGATCCTTCTCAAAAAGATAGATCAAAACAGATAAGTTGGAGTTAGCTTAGAGGTGAAAAACTTGCTAATTTGGTTCATCCACCTGTCCAGTGTTTTGCATAATTCTCTAAGCACAACAGCAATTAACTTAATTCCTCTTGGGGAAGTCTAGATAACGTAAATAGCTAACTTTCAAGAGTAATCGCATCAAAAATAATGAACCACACACTGAGAATGATGTTTAGCAAGTGATGACATCATCCCGATTTTCACGGGCTGCTACAGTTTGAGACCAGTGAGCAGAAAAATGCACATAACTCAAAATGTAGGAATTCAATGATTATGGAAATTTGTACGGTTATACTAGACAGTCAGCTGCATCTAAAAAGCTTTAAATCGCTGCATTTGGATAAGTAACCACTACGAAATGGCTCTGACACGGTGAGTGCAAAATCGGGTACCTGACAGAGAAGTGAAGATGAACAGACCCTGTTGACTTCAAATGAACATAACTGAAGATTACAACATCCAAATGACATGAAACTTTGTGAGCATATAGTAGACATATAGAGCTAACTTTACCAAGTTAAATTAATGAAAATGATGCACCAAGCTCAGAGAAAACATCTCTGCAATCTGACTGAGAAAACTGAGAGTAATGGTAGTGAGTAGTATACTTCACTACAACATGGACATATGAACTCAAATGATAATGAAAATGAAAGTATATTGCTTGTACAATACAATGGACTTACTCATACATATGTGTGCCTTGTAATCACACATTCATATGGCATAAAGCTCAGCTCTTGGAGGTCTTCACATAGGTCTCTCTAACCACGACTAAAACTGCCATCTATTTATAGTAGAGTTTGGGAGGCTAACTTCCCTCAATCACTCTCCAATCAATCAATGATTGATTTGATTCTCTACCTACCACAAATCAGGAATTCGTGGCTCCTCTTTCCCTTTTTGATAAAGTGGACTCAACCACTTAAGATTCTCTTACTTTTACATTAAGTAAAGTCTTCAAAAGTTACAAGAGGTAATTCACAAGTGAACTTTACATAGTCTTCATTTTAAGGCTTCTTCTATGACTTTGTGGGACTCAAGCCAATACTTAGGCTTGTCATACACTTGCTCCAACAGCTCCCCCTCAAGCCAAGTATGCTTGAGGTCTTCAATCTTCCAAGATTACCTGCAAACCAATCATAGCCTTGAATTTGCAAAGCTTTGTACCATCCAATGCTTTGGTTAGAATATTTGCACATTGATGATGAGTGGACACATATGATATTTGAATCTCTTTGCTTAGAACCTTCTCTCGTACATAGTGATAATGAACTTCAATATGTTTAGTCCTTGCATGAAAAATAGGATTATCAGCTAAGTGAATAGAACTCATATTGTCACAAAAAATAGTTGGAGTTCCAAACTCCAATCCAAGATCTTTGAATAATGTCTTCATCCACATAGCTTCTTGAGTAGCTATGGCAAGACCTCTATATTCAGCTTCAGTAGAAGAGAGAGCAACTGTGGGTTGCTTCTTGGATGACCATGAAATAAGCTTTGAACCTGCAAAGGTAAGATAACCTGAAGTGCTCCTTCTATCTTCCTTGGAGCCAGCCCAATCTACATCAGAAAATAGCTTCAAACCTAAATCAGATACATAAGGATAATAAAGTCCTTCATTTATGGTTCCTTTGAGATACTTGAGAATCCTTTTGGCAGCATCCATATGTGGTTTCCTTGGTGTGTGCATAAATTGACTTAGCACACTCACACTGTAACATATATATACTCTTGCAATGTGGCATAGTTGAGACTACCCACTAGTCTTTGATATGATGTGATGTCCTGTGAGCTCAATTTGTGATTGACCTCCATTGGAGTACCTGCAATCTTACAATCTTGCATCTTGAATTTGCCAACATGTCCTTAATGTACTTTCTTTGAGTGAGAAACAAACCATGATCTTTGTAGACAACTTCCAAACCTGGGAAGTAGGTAAGTGAACCCAAATCACTTATCTTGAACTCTTCTCTCATCTGATCTTTGATCTTCTTCATACCATCTGCATCATTTCCTGTCAATATAATATCATCTACATATACACATAGGTAGATGATCTCGGAATTACTCTTTCTAATAAAGAGTGAAGGATCTGCCTTGCTTGGTTGAAAGCATTTGTCCTGCAAGAATGAAACAAGCCTGACATTCCAAGCTCTTGGGGCTTGCTTGAGACCATACAATGCTTTGTTAACTTTACACAAACACATAATCAGGATAAACTTGATTCTCAAAACCAGGTGGTTGTGCCATATATACCTCTTCTGTTATCCAACCATTCAAAAATGCATTCTTTACATCTAGTTGAAGTATCTTCCAATTCTTGGAAGAGGCAATACTAAGCAAAACCCTAATAGTAGGCATCTTTGAGAGAAGGTCTCCTCATAATCAATTCCCTAAGTTTGTGCAAAGCCTTTTGCTACAAGCCTTGCCTTATATCTATTAATGGAACCATCAGAATTCTTCTTGAGTTTATAGACCCATCTTGAGCCTATTACCTTCATGGATGAAGTCTTGGGCACCAAATCCCAAGTGTTGTTTTCCTCAAGTGCTTCAATCTCTTCCTTCATTGCATGCTTCCATTCTGATTTTGCTTTGGCCTCTTCAAAGGATGATGGCTCCTCTTGGTTTATGTCCTGTGCTATGTAGATAGAATGTTTAGTTACTAATGAGGTGTCAAACCCATACCTTTCTGGTTTTTTCTTTTCCCTCATAGATCTTCTTAGGTCATGATGTGATGATTATGCCTCATGTCCAAGTTCCTGCAATTTTGCTTTACCTTTAGACTTCCATGCTTCGATCTTTTCCATCTGAGATTCTTCATCATCCTCTGAGGTGTCTTGTTCTTCAATCTTTGGTTGTTCTCTACCAAGCTTTGGAACATCTTCTTCAAGATCATATGGTAAATTGACCTTCCTGCATGAATCTTCATACCATGAATTGTTCTCATCAAAAACTACATCTCTGCTTACCAACAATCCTTTGTTGGTAGGGTTGTATAACTTGTAGCCCTTTTGATTGTTGTCATATCCAATAAATACACACCTTTCTACCTTTGGATCCATCTTGCCTCTAACCTGTGAAGGAACATGAGCAAAAGCAATACATCCAAAAATTTTACAATGATCTAAGCTTGGTCTTCTTCCATTCCAAGCCTCATATGGAGTCATCCCATCAAGGGATTTTGAAGGCAACCTGTTAATCAAGTAAGTGGCTATAGAAATAGCCTCAGCCCATAAGTAATTAGGTAAATGCTTTTCATTTAACATAGACCTTGCAGCTTCAACAATTGTCCTATTCCTCCTTTCTGCCACTCCATTTTGCTCAGGAGTGTACCTTGTAGTTACCTCTCTTTTGATTCCTCTTTCTTGAAGAAAAGAATCAAACTCATGGGAGAAGTATTCTCCCCCTCCATCTGACCTTAGCCTTTTTAGTGATTTACCTGTTTGATTCTCCACAAGAGCCAAATATCTTTTGAAACATGAAAAAATTTCATCTTTGTGTTTCATAAAGAATAGGATAGTCCATCTACTGCAATCATCAATAAAGGAGACATAATACCTTGATCCAGATATTGAAGCTTCCTTGCTAGGTCCCCATACATTTGTATGAACCAACTCCAAGAGATTTGCATGCATATAACCTTTCTTCATGAATGGTAACCTGTGAGACTTTCCAAATTGACATGCACTACACTTATAAATCATATGTTGTTTTGACAAATTAGGGAGTCCAAGTACACTTTGGTCCCTGCAAATTTGCTTTAATGACCTTTCACCAATATGTGCTAACCTTTTGTGCCATACTTCCAATTCTGTGAGTGTCTGACTACCATAATTAAAGAGAGCAATGTTTCTAGTGTCCTGTAATTCAAATGTGAACAATCTACCTATCTTTTCACCTTTTGCATTTTTTCTAAATCCTTGACTTGGATCTTCAACAAATGCACCTGCTTTTGTGAACCTGACTTGCAACCCTTTCTCTACTATCTGCCCAACACTTATCAAATTCTTTGTAATGGTAGGGACAAAGAGTAGCTTACTGAGTAGGTTGATGTTTCCATCAGGTGCTTTGACATTGCCTATTTACTCCATAGGATGTTTTGTATCATCTCTTGTTTGTACCTCATGCTTATTCCTTGGATCTTCTAAATCTGATAGGAGTGCCACATTTCCTGCCACATGATTTGAACAACCTGAATCTATGTAGAAAACATGCTCATCAGATTTACCTTGTGGCATAGCCATGTTCATGATCAATAATGAGTCCTCTTTGTTTGAGTCTTCTGTGTAGTTATTGAAGTCTCTCCTTCCTTTGTAGCCTCCTTGATAGTTTAAATTATTGTAGTTGTTGTAGTTTCCATGATAATTGTTGAACCTTCCACTTGAGTAGCCATAACTTCCTCTATTGTATCCTCTACCTCTTTGATTCCTGGAATTCCTAAAGCAATTTTCAGTTGTATGATTAGTTAATCTACAAATAGAACATGAGTTGGAGACTTGGGATCTCCCCTGCCTTGTCTACCTCCTCTTCCTCTACCTCTTCCATGTCTTCCTCTACCTGCATAGTTAACTTGATATGTACTTGCTTCATCATCCACTTTCTTTGCCTTTCCTTTGTTATCTTTGGACTTGCTTTTATCAGTGTATAAAGCTGAAGATTGATTACCTTTAGAGCTTTCTCCATTTTTTATAAGCTTTGCCTCTTGAGTTATCCATAGCTGTGGTGAATGCTTCCCACTTGTCATCTGCCTTCAAGCCATTGATGACCTGCCTTACAATTTGCTCTTCATCTATTACCTCTCCAATGCTTCCCAACTGATCTGCTATGTCCTTGAGCTTTGTGACAAAATCAGTCACATTTTGTTTGGGAGCCTTCTTGAGAGTTGTGAAATCCAGCCATAGTTGATGCTTCCTAGCTTTGGTACTTGAAGAAAAGAAAGCTTCAAGTGCATCCCACACTTCCTGAGATGTCTTACAATTTCTAATGTGAGGCAACAAGAAATTTGAGATAGAGTTGAGGAGATAAGACATTGCAAGTGCATCCTTGGAGCACCATGTGCTCAATCTTTCTTGCTCTTCTTGTGTTGGTTGACTTTTGTTCCTGAAACTTGGCATAACTTCATCTCCAGCCACATAACCATATAAACTTCTACCTTGGAGATAAGTTTCCATTCTTAATGACCAAGCTAAGTAGTTACCTCTGTCCAATTTGTCAATTGATGAAGGAAATCCATCTGCCATGTTGTCCAACCTTGCTCTGATACCACTGTGAAGAGATGGATAGGTATGTGCTTGAAGATGAAGAGGTGTTGCAAAATCCTTGATCTACACCAGCCAATTGAACTTCAGGAGTATATGGTGGGCCCTTTTAGCTTGCCAATGGAAGATCACTCTCAAAAAGATAGATCAAAACAGATAAGTTGGAGTTAGCTCAGAGGTGAAAAACTTGCTAATTTGGTTCATACACCTGTCCAGTGTTTTGCATAATTCTCTGAGCACAACAGCAATTAACTTAATTCCTCTTGGTGACGTCTAGATAACTTAAATAGCTAACTTTCAAGAGTAATCTCATCAAAATAATGAATTAGACACTGAGAATGATGTTTAGCAAGTGATGACATCTTCCCGATTTTCACGGGCTGCTACAGTTTGAGACCAGTGAGCCGAAAAATGCACATAACTCAAAATTTACGAATGCAATGATTATGAAAATTTGTATGGTTATACTAGACACTAAGCTGAATCCAACAAGCCTTAAATGACTGACTTTGGATACCTAGTCACTAGGAAATGGCTCTAACAAGGTGAGTGAAAAAATCGGGTACCTGACAGAGAAGTGAAGATGAACAGACCCTGTTGACTTCAAATGAGCATAACTGAAGCTTGCAACCTCCAAATGACATGAAAATTATGAGCATATAGTAGGCTTAAAGAGTTAACTTTACCAAGTTAAATTACTGAAAATGATGCACCAAGCTCAGAGAAAACATCTCTACAATCTGACTCAAAAAACTGAGAGTAATGGCAGTGAGTAGTACACTTCACAAGAACATGGACATATGAACTCAAATGATAATGAAAATGAAAGTATATTGCTTATACAATACAATGGAATTACTGATACATATGTGTGCCTTGTAATCACACATTCATATGGCATAAAGCTCAGCTCTTGGAGGTCTTCACATAGGTCTCTCTAACCACGACTAAAACTGCCATCTATTTATAGTTGAGTTTGGGAGGCTAACTTCCCTCAATCACTCTCCAATCAATCAGTGATTGATTTGATTCTCTACCTACCACAAATCAGGAATTCGTGGCTCCTCTTTCCCTTTTTGATCAAGTGGACTCAACCAATTAAGATTCTCTTACTTTTACATTAAGAAAAGTCTTCAAAAGTTACAAGAGGTAGTTCACAAGTGAACTTTACGTAGTCTTCATTTTAAGGCTTCTTCTATGACTTTGTGGGACTCAAGCCAATACTTAGGCTTGTCATACACTTGCTCCAACACTCTTGTGTCAAAGGGATCTAGGAGAGTGTATTAGAGTATATCATGGGAGATTATAGCACTCAAATTGAGAGGTTGGACAAAAATAATTTTCAACGATGGAGACTAAGAATATCTAGCTATCTCATGGGGAAAGGATTATGGGGTCTCATTAGTGGCATAGATGCTACACCTAGCTTGGGTGAAAATACAACTCCTGATCAATTACACAAGTTTAGACAGTGGAATAAGAGAGATAAAAAAGTCATCATCATATTTTGATAGCAAATTACTAATGCCATGATAGGGCATATGCAAGATCTAGAGACCTCCATGAAGGTTTGGGTAATGGTGGAGATTCTCCACTTCAACCAAATCCAAAAACATCCAATTGATGCATGAACTCAACAACGTGAGGAAACTACCTAGTAGCAATAAGAGGGACTATATATAGAAGATCAAAGAAGTGATTGATGCATTGGGCTGCATAGATTGACACATAGATGATGATGACCTAGTTTCATACATCGTGAATGGGCCAAGGGATGCTAAGAAATGGAAAGTATTTACAACATTTGTGTATGTCAAAGATATGCTTTCGGAATTTGACCAATTGGTGGCCTTGATGGTCACTAAGGAGATGAATATTCGATGTTCAAAGGCAAAGGAAAATGAAGTTAGAGCATTCTATGCATGTAAAAGCAGAGGTAGAGGAAGGAACCAACGTTGAGGAAGAGATAGGCAAGGGAGAGGATCAAATAGTGATTCTCATCAAGAACAAGGAAGAAAATACTCCGCATCAAGAGGAAGATGCAAGTGTAGAGGAAAAGGAGGAAGCTTCAACCAAAAAGAGCCAACCACAACTCACAAGTTTGTTTCATTTGTAGAAAGTATGGCCATTATGTAAGGGATTCCTATCAAAGGGAGAAGACAAATTCAACCCACAAAGGACATAGAAATTATGCATCTATCTCAAATAAGAATGATTTCTTCATCATACTTGTATAGAAACTTAAGATTAATTGTACTCCTCACATACCTTAACACTCTCTTTGGAAGATTGAGATGTGTATCTATAGCTTCAACTAAGATATAACTCCAACTATGTAGCACAAGTTAGGACTTCTAAGTGTAGCATAGATCAATGATCCCACAATGCTCCTATATAGTGTAATATCTTCTATTTTCGTACCATATTCCTTGCTTAACTTGACATTTGAATCCCTAGGTTGAGCTATTGGTTTGGAATCTTTCATGCCAAACCTAAACAAGACATCTAGAAGATACTTCTTTTGAGAGAGATAGATACCTTCTTGTTGGAGTTAAACATCTGCGGAAGCACGCGAGAAGCACAAGGAAGAAGAAGAAGCTTGGAGCACAACACACAATATTGAATGTATTACTAGAGAATGTAAAAAGATAAGTAGCATGTTAGGGCAATAGGCATATATACACGCCGGGGAAAAAAAACCTCCTAAAGAGGGAAAAAAGTGCCCCCATGGTCCTTAAGTGCTCACACACATCACTACCTAAATATATCAACAAATCCTCCCTAGGAGTGATGCTGTGAACAAGGAGCTGACACTCATGTATAAGGAAGTGCCAAGCTATGTGGAAATCACTCCACAAAAGGAAGTAACCCCAAAGCTTTACGGAAAGCTTAAGACTTCTTCCTAGGTAGAGCCTTTGTGAAAAGGTCTGCAATGTTCTCCTCCATGGGCACATCTGCCAAGCTGATCTCCCCAGTAGAGAACCTCTCCCTGACATAATGATAATGCACCTCAATGAGCTTAGTGTGAGCATGGAACACAGGGCTCCTCACAATTGCCAATGCGCTTTGACTGTCAGTGAAGATGGTGGTGGTAGAAGAGTGACCAACACCCAAATCAGCCATAAGGCATCTGAGCCACACACACTCAACAATCACTATGACAGTTGCCCTATACTCAGCCTCATAACTGGAAGTGGCCACAATAGACTGCTTCTTGCTCAACCAAGATATACATGAGCTACCAAGTGTGAAGCAAAAGCCACTAGTGGACACACGAGTGTCATAGCAACCAGCCCAATCAAAGTAAAAAAAAGCATGCAAATCTGGTGGTAGTGATCCCCCCTTGGGGTAAAACAGCCCAAGTAGTCGAGAACCACTCAAATAGCAAAAGATGCATTTAACCACCTGCCAATGGTTGACTCCTAGGCAATGCATAAACCTGCTCATCTGTGAGACAGCAAACTAAATATTTGGCCGAGTAATGCATAAGTAAATCAGGCACCTAAGAGCCTGCTGACAGATAACAACATCAAATGCATCTCCAACATCATGAAGACTCAACCATAAACTTGTCTCCATAGGATTGGCAATAGGTTTATAGTCTTCAAGGCCAAAATGTTGCAATAATGTGTCAATATATTTTGTTTGACACAAAGCCATTCCACCATCAACGTGCATAAATTGAATGCCCAAATAATGGTACAAATGCCCCAAATTAGACATGTCAAATGAGGCATGCAAATCAGCCTTAAAGTTAGCAATATGCCTCTGATGATGACTAGTGAGCAGCATGTCATCAACATAAACTACAATGATCAGAAGTACATCATTAACACGCTTATAAGGTGTGTTTACTTGGATTCAAAACCATGTGCAATCAGATAGGCATGTATCTTTCCATACCAAGCACGTGGTGCTTGCTTTAAACCATATAATGCCTTCTTTAACCTGCACACCTGGTTTTCATGCCCTTTCTGCTCAAAGCCATGAGGCTGAAAAACATACACTTCTTCATGCAAGTCACCATTCAGAAATGTTGTTTTAATGTCCAATTGATGTACATTCCAACCATGATGAGCTGCAAGTGCACAAATGCTACAAATGATAGTCATTCAATAAGTAGGAGCAAAGGTTTCATCAAAATCAATGCCTCGTTCCTACGCATAACCCTTTGCAACAAGCCAAGCCTTATACGTGTCAACTGTAACATCAGGTTTGCACTTTAGCTTGTATACCCACTTAGAGCCAATGGCCTTCTTGCCAAGAGGCAAGTCACATAAAGACCAAGTACCATTCTTCATTATTGCATCATATTCAGATTGCATAGCAGCCATCCAATTTTTGGAATTTTGTGTTTCATCAAACGAAACAGGCTAAATCTCATCATAGAGACTAGATGCAGCTATAGCATAGCAATCTGATGCAAAAGAGGCACTATGAGAGCGTGATCGAGTACGATATGATAGAGATGCATCTAATTTTCTATCACGCAAGGTCTGCACTAGCCATTTTTGCATAGTTCTTGCATGCTCAATATCAACTCTCTCATCAATAAGTGCATCATGTAAATCTACATCAGAAATGGAATTATCTACATCATCACATGAAACTTGCAAAGGCTGAAATGTTGCCTCATTAGGACCAGCACTAGACTGTCCACCTGTAAAAAGAGGCAGCAAAGTACCATACATGTCTTAATAGCTAAAAAATGTGTCCCTAGTACATGAAAGCAATGGCTAAATAGCATCTTCCACGAAAACAACATCATGGCTAACTAGAATGCATTTAGTCTGTGATGATATAGAGGATAGCCTTTACTTTCAGAATTGTACCCAACCAAAATACATTTTACTGCTTTATTATCCAATTTTCTACGATGTTGTTTGGGCACTAATGCATATGCCAAACAACCAAAAACATGCAGATGAGCAACACATGGCTTGCGGTCATGCCAAGCCTCATATGGAGTGATAGACTGCAGCGCTTTAGTGGGATACCTGTTAAGTACATATGTTGCACACATGACAGCCTCAAGCCAAAAACTATGTGGTAAAGCCTGACTCTTGACCATACACATCGCCATCTCCATGAGTGACCTATTCTTTCATTTAGCAACTCCATTCTGTTGAGGTGTATATAGCACTGTACACTTGTGTTTTATCCCACATTCAGCCAGAAATGCATTAAAATCAGAAGACATATATTGCCCCCTCGATGAGAACTAAGGGTGCCCATTTTACATGCTGACAGATTTTCAGCCAAAACCAAAAACTATTTGAAGCCCATGAACACTTCGGATTTTGCTTTCAATGGATATACCCATGCATGCCTAGAAAAAGCATCTATGAAAGTCACGAACTAAAGATAATTCCCAAAAGAAGGTTTCTACATAGGACCACAAACGTCACTATCTACAAGCTGCAATTCCTTAGTAGCCCAAACTGAACCATCTTTTGGAAGGACAAAAGTTGCATTTTGCCCAAAATATAGCCTTCACAAACATGTTTTCTAGGTGCCTCAAGTTTGGGCAAAGAGAACACCATTTCAAATTTCTGTAGGCATAGCAAACTAGAAAAAATTAGATGACCAAAGCATGCATGCCAAAGCTTTGCATCTGACATAGCTGAGAATCATGTACTGCACATGTCGAATCATTTATAGATCTTTCATAGTCTATGAGCTTATACAGCCCACTACATAAAATGCTAGAAGCAATAATCAGATCCCCATTTGATAGATCATGAACTGTACACCTGTCATCAACAAATTTCATAACCAAGAGAATCTTGGCTAATGCAAAAACTAATAACAGATTTTTCTTGACCCCTGGCACAAACAAAGCATTTGACAAAGTGAAATAACTACCATCAACAATAGTCAAAATGATCTTACCAACTCCCATAACAGGATAAGAGGAGTTTCTGGTGCATGTTATAGTATTCCCTGTAGGGGTAGGCTCGAGTGAAGAGAAGAAACTGCACTGCGAGGTAATATGTTTGGTCACCCCACTCTAAAAGTACCAAAGATCTCAGTCTACTATAGACATGCACTGCTCATGAGAAGATGGGTCAAAACTGCAAACAATAGTAAACGCCCATTCTTCTTCCTCCACAAGATTAGTAGACTCTCTTTTTGGTGTAGAGGCCTCTACAACAACCATTCTAGTCTCTTTCTTCTTTGCCTCTTTAGTAGCCAGTTTTGGACAGTTCTTTATGATATGATCATTTCCTTTAAAGTACTTGCAAAACAATTTCTGCTTTTCTGATTTCTTTTCATCTTTGTCTTCCCTCTTGGATTGTGCAAAATTACCAAATTTCTGCTTACTAGTTGAAGAGCTCCATTTTCCTTTGCCCTTCTGACTAGCCAAGAAAGCTTGATTTGCAACTCGCATAATGGACCTATTCTGCCTGGATTGATCTTCTTGCAAGAGAACAGAGACTAACTCCTCAAATGACAAGGCATTTGGATTGTCTTTCATCATCAATCGAAGAGTAGAAGCAAAACTCTGATATGAATCAGGAAGACCATTTAGAACGTTCTGCACAAGTGAGCTATCTATTATAACCTTGTTAGCAAGAATCAACTGTTCCTTCAAGTCTTTGATCTTTGTTAGAAAACTCTCCATAGAATCACCTTCATTCATGTGCTCACTCTCCAACTGTTTTCAGAGGTAAGCAACACGAGCCTCATTCCTAGCCTAGTACAATGTGGTAAATATATCCCAAGCATCCTTAGCTGTTCTGCAAGAGCAAATGTGAGGAATAATGGCATGTTTGACAGACAAACCTATCAATGCATGTGCCTCGGCATCTCTGCCATCCCAATGAATTTGCTCTACAGTAGGTGCAATAGAAACCGCAACAGGAACAGGAATATGCAGAATATCATCATCTTCGACACCTTCTCCACGAGCTTCAGTACCTAGAGTTGTAATAGTTGCAGGTGTGATAGGATGTTTTTCAACACCCTGCACAATGTTCCAAAACCCTTTTGGAACCAATACATGTCGCATCATATAAGCCCACAATGGGTAGTTGGTACCATCTAACTTATCCTCAACAACCAACATACGAAACACATCACTGCTTTTAGCCATGGCCGATGACTAAAATACCTTGATGCAAAAAAATGACTGTATCTCAAAAAGTAAACCTGTAGCAGACTTCGAGATGCTTATACTAGCGAACCGACATAGGTATAAACTTTTAGCAAAAAAAGATGAAATAACCTACAGAAGCACTACGATATTGTGTTCGGAGGTCGAAACAAGCTCAGATCGCAATTTTGGCACCACATAACAAAGCTATTTTGATCTCGGAAACACGTCATTATGCTCACCAGAATTCGTACGATTTTGAGACTGCAACGAGAGAGGTGTTGACGATGCCCTAGATGAAGCGGCGACCTGCTCTGATACCAATTGTTGGAGTTAGACATCTGTTGAAGCACATGAGCACCACAAGGAAGAAGAAGAGGCTTGGAGTACAACACACAATACTGAATGTATTACTAGAGAATGTACAAAGATGAGTAGTATGTTAGGGAAATAGGCATATATACAAGTCGGGGCAAAAAAAACTCTTAAAGAGGGAAAAAACTACCCTGACGATCCTAGAGTGTTCACACACATCACTACCTAAGTATATCAACACTACTTTCTCATAGATCACCTCAGTGCCAAGAAAGTACTTTAGCACAGCTAAATCTATGATTTTGAACTCTTTTCCAAGCTTCTCTTTGATGGTCCTTATCTATACATCATCATCCCCTGTCACAAAGAGATCATCTACATATATGCAAATCAAACATATCTTTTCATTTGTCTTGTTCATCTACAAGGATGGATCTGCATCACTTGGAGAGAAACCACATCTCTTCAAGAAGTCCACAAGCCTTTGACTCCAAGCCCTTGGGTCTTACTTTAGGCCATACAAGGCCTTCTTGAACACCTCTTCTTGTAACTCACCATTCAAGAAAGCATTCTTTATGTCCATCTCGTAGATAGACCACTTGCTTGTTGCACATAGAACTGTGAGAGATCTAATGGTAGCCTTCTTTTGCACAGCGCTAAATGTCTCATCATAATCCAACCCTTGTGTATGTGTGAAGCCTTTGGCTACTAGTCTAGCCTTGTACCTTGCCAAGCTGCCATCTGCATTCCTCTTGGTCTTGTATACCCATCTGTTTTGGATTATCTTCATGCCTTCATTCTTGGGTAAAAGTTCCCAAGTCTTGTTCTCCTTAAGAGTTTTGAACTCTTTATACATAGCCTTCCTCCACTGTGGTTTGATCTTTGGCTCCTCATAAGAATCAATGTCTTGATATGCAATGACATTCATCATGTATGCATAGTGCTTTGCCATGAAAGAACCATATGTATACCTTTTTAGGGGTGCCTTCAGCTTCCTTGTAGACCTCCTCTCTTGACTTTGGGATATTGCTTCTTGAGTGTATTGAGCTTTACATTAGGAGTAATGACATCCTCAAGCTCTTCCTATTCTGAATCCTCTTGAGTTCCCCTAGTGTCATAGTCTGTCTCTTGCAACCTTCTATACTTTCAAGTAGGGGATGGTCTTTCATAATCATAAGCGTAAAGTGATCATATGAGTATAATTTAGATGTAGAAGCCTCTCATCCACCCATTGTGATTGACTCTTGAGGTTGAATATGCACATCAAAGTATGCATACTCCTCTTGATCCTCTTCATCCAACTTTTCCTTGCCCTTGTCTCCATACCATGACAACTCATGAAACACATCTCTTGACACATATGGCTTTGTTGAGAGAGGGTTGTAGAAATTGTAGCCTTTTGCCCATTTGAGTAGCCAATGAGCACACATTTCTCACTCTTGGGCTCTAACTTTGTTCTCACTTCACTAGGAATATGAAGAAAGCATACACATCCAAATACCTTGAGGTGCTCCATGGTTGGTTTCTTGCCATAATATTCATAAGAACACATATTTCTCACTCTTGGGCTCTAGAGTTTTTCTCACTTCGCTAGGAATATGAACAAAGCATAAACATTCAAATACCTTGAGGTGCTCCATGGTTGGTTTCTTGCCATTATATTCTTGCCATATTGAGTCAATTTGTGCACACCACCCATTGGAACATTGTTTATCAAGTAACAAGCTATATTCGCAGCCTCAGCCCTATAAGAGAATGGTAACATACCTTCATTTATGAGACATGTAGCTATCTCAACCAAATGCCTATTCTTCCTCTCTACAACACCATTTTATTGAGGCATGAACCTAGATGTAAAGTGCCTCTTTATGTCATTGTCCTACAAGTACTTTGTGAATTCTATTTGGGCATTACTATTCAATGCAATACTATAGTACCCAGTTATAGGTTCGGGAACATGGATTCATGAATAGAGCAGTATTCATAAACAAACATTTCTATTCCTTACACTATATTCATAAAAACTTTATACAATAGCACTTCATCACATGAGCAAAAATATGGACAGAATAGGATATGACAATAGCTTTGATGTCTCCGAGAACATAGTATTGAATTACATCATCTTCTTACAGATAGTACTCTGAATAGCATCTTATAGACTTCATAGAATTAAGCACTCTGCATATTTTCATCCTTCGTACTTGTTGTTTCCGAAATGCGCATCGTAATGAACATCACCCAACTTCTTCATAATCCACACACACCATTCCAAACTTTTGGAAAACAACAATCACCGAAATTATAGACTCCAAAAACGCTTAGGATCTCAATAAATTCGTGTTTCCTACTAGATCATAATTACATTTTACAAATGAAGTGGTCATCCACACCGTTTGCTAAGATTGGCATGCATGGTGGATTCGAACCCACAAATTACAAGGAAAAAGTTTTTTACAAATCATCATCTTGATTTTGCATTTCAAGGAACATAATTCTTTCTATATCATAATGCAACTCATTGAACATCTCCCTAAGGTTTTCCTCTGCGAGTTGGATCCCTACTTCAAAAAACTACTTTGGGTCTAAGAGTTGCTGGCTAGAACTTCTACAACTAATTACAGAGGCTTCTAATTCTCGTATACGCTTTTGAAATCCATCTAATAAGTTATCGAAAGCTATAGTAACATCCGATAACTTAGTTATATATTCTTCTCTTGATTTCATCGCTTCCTATAATTTTACTTTATAGGTTAATTCCAAATTTGTCACATCTTTTCTCTGATGGGGAGTGTTAATCTCCAAAAGAACAAGCTATACTTGATGTTAGGCACCTCTATATGAAGAACAACTCAAAATCTCAACCAATTTGGAAGACCAATGCCAAATCATCAAGATTTTATCTAACTATGAAGAAAATCATTTACACAGAAAAGTGTGTTGCACTTAACTCGTTCATTAGCTGACCAAATGTGTAAAGTTTCTAATGAAACTTTGTGCAAAGTGTCGGCTAAAGGTTGCATACCTTCTTGAATTTAGAACTTCTCAAAAGGTTTATTAAATCTTCATATTTACTCTAAACATTTCGCATATGTCTAAAACTGTACTTCTCTATAGTCGACTTTGACACCTACAAATTTTAATGCACAGTTCTCATAATCTAGAACCCATTTATTCAAATGCTTTTAGCCATAGGTAGCTTACCTTCCAATTGAAAGAAGGAGTGGTTTCTTGGCAAAACTTTACATTGTGGAAGGAGAATTGACCAAAACATTATCATCGAATTTGCGCCTATTGTAGTCTTCTATTCTTCACATTTACACATGTAAATGTTCCTACTCTCAATTCTCTCAGCGTGATCACAATTAGGATCTGAAAAATTTGTAGAGAGGTCACCCCATTGTAGACTTAGACTTGTACAAAAGCATTTCACAAAAGAATAAACACAGAAGGAGCACTGAGCAAAATATCGGGCACATCTTTTTTTCTATTCAGGAAAACATTACATCTGTTTGATGAGAAGTATTCTCTTCATTTCTAAAGTGTCTAATGACTCTTCGGACTTATCATTCATCATCTCTCATACATTCTCCGACTTTTTTCTTGTATATATAGACATATTTGTCCTAACTCTTAACCATAACAAAGGTATAAGTGAGTTAATTACAAGTCTAGTGTACATGTATATATGAGACTTCATTCTCTGATCATGCACTAACTTCATGCTTCATATATTGGTCGTTCCTTCATCCTTTGACTTCAAAAATTTGTTTAACACATCAATTGATGGTTTTCATGCACCAAGCACTCCCCCTCTATCATCAATTTAGGTTTTATCCATCTTGTTTATACCTGCAATGTCTTTGAATCTTTGTAGCTTTCGTCCATCCAAGCTTTTGGTTAACATGTCTGCAATCTGATCTTTTGTTGAAGTATGTATAACTTCAATCTCCTTATCACTCACCTTCTCTCTTAAGAAGTGATACTGAATCTCAATATGTTTAGTCCTAGCATGAAAAACAGGGTTAGCAACTAGATACAATGAACTCATATTATCTCCATGAATAGTGGGTGTACTCTGAATGATATCAAAACTCTTCATGAGAGTCTTCAACCATATGAACTCCTTTGCAGCTTCAACCATTCCTTTATACTCTGCTTCTGTAGATGACAAAGCAAGTGTGTGTTGCTTCCTAGAACACCAAGAGATTACCTTATCTCCCACATAACGTAGAGACCCATAGGTTGATCTCCTATCATCAGTATTACCTGCCCAATCTCTATCACCATATAACTTGATGTTTGTATCTGATGTGAAACCATAATACAAACCTTCGTTGAGTGTACCCTTAACGTATCTTAGCACTCTTTATCGTGCAACCCAATGTTCTCTCCTAGGGCAATGCATGAATTGAGACAACACTCCAACTCCACATGACAAATCAGGCCTAGCTAATGTAGTATAGATTGAACCACCATCCTCAAATTCTTCTCCTCGATATCTGCTCAATTTGTGATTCACCTCCATTGGAGTAGGTGTACCCTGCAATCTTCCATTTTAAACTTGATTAGAAAGTTCTTCAAATACATTTCTTGAGTCATGTTGGAGTTAGATGTCTGCGGAAGCACGCGAACAACACAAGGAAGAAGAAGAATCTTAGAGCACAACACACAATATTGAATGTATTACTAGAGAATGTACAAAGATAACTAGCCCGTTAGGGCAATAGGCATATATAAAAGCCGGGGAAAGAAACCTCCTAAAGAGGGAAAAAGGTGCTCCGACAGTCCTAGAGTGTTCACACACATCACTACCTAAATATATCAACAAATCCCCCCTGGGAGTGATGTGGTGAACACGTAGCTGGCACTCATGTATAAGTAACTGCCAAGGTATGTGGAAATCACTCCACAAAAGGAAGTAAGCCCAAAGCTTTGCGGAAAGCTTCAAACTTCTCCCTAGGCAGAGCCTTCGTGAAAAGTTCTGCAATGTTCTCCTGCGTGGGCATATATGCCAAGCTAATCTCCCCATCAGAGAACCTCTCCCTCACATAATGATAATGCACCTCAATGTGCTTAGTGCGAGCATGGAACACAGGATTCCTCGCAACTGCCAATGCGCTCTGACTGTTAGTGAAGATGGTGGTGGCAGAAGACTGACCAACACCAAATCAGTCATAAGGTGTTTGAGCCACACACACTCAACAGTAGCTGTGAAAGCTACCCTATACTCAGCCTCACAACTGGAAGTGGCCACAGTAGGCTGCTTCTTGCTCAACCAAGATATACATGAGCTACCAAGCATGAAGCAAACACCACTAGTGGACACATGAGTGTCATAGCAACCACCCCAATCAGAGTGAGAAAAAGCATGCAAATCTAGCGGTAGTGATCCCCCCTTGGGATAAAACAACCCAAGTGGCCGAGTACCACTCAAGTAGCGAAAGATGCGCTTAACCGCATGTGAATGCTTGACTCTTGGGCAATGCATAAACTTGCTCATCTGTGAGACAACAAACTGAATATCTGGCCGAGTAATGCATAAGTAAATCAAGCATCCAACAACCTCCTGATAGAGAACATCATCAAATGCATCTCCAGCATCATGAAGACTCAATCGTAAACCTGTCTCCATAGGAGTGGCAATAGGCTTAAAGTCTTCAAGGCCAAAACGCTTCAATAATGTGTCAATAGATTTTGTTTGACACAAAGCCATTCCACCATCAACTTGCATAAATTGAATGCCCAAATAGTGATGCAAACACCCCAAATCAGACACCTCAAATGAGGCATGCAAATCAGCCTTAAAATCAGAAATATCCTTCTCAATAGGATCAGTGAGCAGCATGTGGTCAACATAGACAACAATGATCAGAAGCACACCATTAGCATGCTTAACATATAAGGTTCTTTCAGTTGGACTGTTCTCAAAACCATGTGCAATCAGATAGGCATGTATCATCTCATACCAAGCACGTGGTGCTTGCTTTAAACCATATATTGCCTTCTTTAACCTGCACACCTAGTTTTCATGCCCATTCTGTACAAAGCCACGGGGCTGAAAAACATACACTTCTTCATGCAAGTCACCATTCAAAAATGTTGTTTTAATGTCCAACTGATGTACATTCCAACCATGATGGGCTGCAAGTGCACAAATGCTCCGAAAAGTAGTCATACCGCATGTAGGTGCAAAGGTCTCATCAAAATCAATACCTCTTTCCTGCACATAACCCTTTGCAACAAGCCTAGCCTTATACGTGTCAACTGTACCATCAGGTTTATGCTTCAGCTTGTATACCCACTTAGTGCCAATGGCCTTCTTGCTAGGAGGCAAGTCACATAAAGACGAAGTACCATTCTTATTTATTGCATCATATTCAGAGTGCATTGCAACCATCCAATTTTCTGAATTTTATGGTTCATCAAAGGAACCAAGCTCATTCTCATCACAGAGACTAGATGCAGCCATAGCATAGCAATCTGATGCAAAAGAGGCACTATGAGAGCCTGATCGAGTATGATATGAGAGAGGTGCATCCAATTTACTATCACGCAAGGTCTGCACCGGCCATTTTGGCATAGTTCTTGCCTGCTCAATAGCAGCTCTCTCATCAATAAGTGCATCATGTACATCTGCATCAGAAATGGACTTATCTACATCATCACATGAAACTTGCAAAGGCTGAGAAGTTGCCTCATTGGGACCAGCACTAGACTGTCCACCTATCAAAAGAGGAAGCAAAGTATCATACATGTCTTTGGAGCTAACAGATGTCTCCTTAGTACACGAAAGCAATGGTTGAAGAGCATCTTCCACAAAAAAAACGTCATGGCTAACCAGAATGCGTTTAGTCTGTGGGTGATACAAAAGATAGCCTTTACTTTCGAATTGTACCCAACAAAAATACACTTTACTGCTTTATCATCCAATTTTCTGCGATGTTGTTTAGGCACTAATGCATATGCCAAACAACCAAAAACATGCAGATGAGCAACAGATGGCTTGTGGTCATGCCAAGCCTCATATGGAGTGATAGACTGCAATGCTTTAGTGGGACACCTGTTCAGTACATATGCTGCACACATGACAGCCTCAAGCCAAAAACTATGTGGTAAAGCCTGACTCTTGACCATACACCTCTCCATTTCCATGAGTGACATGTTCTTTCGTTCAGCAACTCCATTCTATTGAGGTGTATACGGTTTATCCCACGTTCAACCAGAAATGCGTTAAAATTAGAAGACATATATTCCCCCCCTCGATCTGAACGCCTTCAATGGATATACCCATGCATGCCTGGAAAAATCATGGATGAAAGTCACGAAGTAAAGATAATTCCCAAAAGAAGGTGTCTACATAGGACCACAAACATCACTATGTACAAGCTGCAATTTCTGAGTAGCCCGAACTAAACCATCTTTTGGAAAGGACGAATGATGCATTTTGCTTAAAATACATCCTTCACAAACATGTTTTCCAAGTGCCTCAAGTTTGGGCAAAGAGGACACCATTTCAGATTTCCGTAGATGTAGCAAACTAGCAAAAATCAGACGATCAAAGCGTATGTGCCAAAGCTTTGCATCTGACATAGCTTGAGAATCATTTACTGCACATGCCAGCTCATTTACAAATCTTTCATAGTCTATGAGCTTATATAGCCCACGACATAAAATGCCCAAAGCAATAATCACATCACCATTTGACAGATCAGGAACTGTACACCTGTCATCAACAAATTTCACAACCAAGCCAAACAGAAACTGATAACAGGTTCTTCTTGATCCCTCGCACAAATAAAGCATCTGACAAAGTGAAAGAACTACCATCAGTAGTAGTCAAAATGATCTTACCAACTCCCATAACAGGATAAGAGGAGTTGTTGGCACATGTAACAGTATTCCCTATAGGGGCAGGCTCAAGTGAAGAGAAGAAACTGTGCTGCGAGGTAATATGTTTGGTTGCCCCATTTTTTCTTATCATCATAACCAATGAGCACATTATTTCAGCCTTTGGTTCCAACTTATGTCTTAATTGAGAAGTTGAAAGAACTTGGAGAAGCTTGTCCAAGGTAGAAAAGTGCGTTTCGAGGCGATGAAGTTTGGTCAAGCCAACCGGCACAAGACCAACCATTGAGCTTATGGAGACTCAAATAGACCTTATAGGCATGCTATAAGTGCAAAGAAACACACTATGTTCTTTGGAGCATCAAGGAGAATGAGTCGATACAAAACAGATAGGTTTGCGGGTCGACTAGCTCAAAAAACTTACTATCTATGGAAGAAACAATGAAATTCAAATGCCCATAGCGACCAGCGTGATTACAATTAGAAAAACTCCTTTTATGGGAGTGATAAACATAGGGTTGAGTGTATGGAAAGCACAAAAGTATAAGGAATAAGCAAAATATGCTATAGGAATGAATGCGACATTCACCGGTGGTACTTCCTATTTTTCAGGAATACGCATAAATTGACCCCGCAACAGAAAAACTGAGATTTCTCCAAATCTGCTGAACCAAATGCTTTGAAACTTTACAGACATAAACTCGACACTTATAATTTCCAATGAGTCATCTTTCACTCAATGTGGAGCTCTGGAGAGAGAGCAGCAGCCTCTGCAAGATTACAGTTGGCGAAGAAGATGATGCAGAAAATTGAAGGAGCAAGACAATGATGGTCACAAGTGTATGTATATTGCTTCCATGTAATGTACAAGTGATTTCAAGTCCTTATATAGACTCTAGTAGTGTTCCACGAGTTTTACAAGTTGAATTTGAATTCAAATGAAGGTGGGAATGGTTGTTGGAGGGAATCAATTCACTTTCCTACAATGTAGGAAAAGTGAAGATCTAGTTTGATCTACTTTTAGGTGATTGATTGCTTGATTGAATGAAATTTCAACCACCACAAATTCGTGGGATTTGGGCTCTATATTTTTACCTTTACATGTGTAAAGTCAAGGCTTTTACAACGGTAAATGAGCCATCAAAAATCTCTCAAAAAACAAAATACAATAAATGAGCATATGAAAAAGAACTCTCCAACGGATATTCTTTCGACACGATAGCCTTTGATGTAGATCAAATCCACCTCAAGCATAGTGTAAGCTTGATGTTCCAACAGCTCCCCCTCAAGCTAAAGTATGCTTGAGTCTTCATTCTCTGATAGGTTGAATACCTGCCATAGCTTTGAATCTACAAAGCTTTACTCCATCAAGTGCCTTCATCATCATATCTGCTACTGGCTTTTCACTAGGAACAAAAGAAATATCGATCTCCTTTGCCATGAGCTTCTCCCTGATGAAGTGGTAATACACTTCTATGTGCTTTGTTCTCGCGTGGAAAATAGGATTTGCCGCTAGATGCATGGAACTTACATTATCTCCAAATATGTGAGGTTTGGAACTCACGAGTCCCAAATCTGTATACAATGCTTTTAACCATATTGCTTCTTGAGTTGCTATGGTAAAGCCTCTATACTCTGCTTTAGTTGAAGATAAAGGAACTGTTGGTTGCTTCTTGGAACTCCATGACACTAGCTTCAAACCTGCAAATGGTAAGTAACCAGATGTACTTTTTCTATCATCCTTAGCTCCTGCCCAATCTGCATCTGAGAAGATTTTGATATCCAAATCTGAAGAGTAAGGATAGAATATACCTTCGTTGATTGTACCTTTGAGATACTTGAGTACTCTCTTAGTTGCATCCATGTGTGGTCTTCTCGGTGAGTGCATGAACTAACTAAGCACTCCCACACTATATGAGATGTCTACCCTTGTATGAGTAGCATATATCAAGCTACCTACCAAGCTTTGATATTCTTTAATGTCTTCAATTTTCTCACCTTCATAAGCACTAAGTTTATGATTCATCTCCAAAGGTGTACCTGCAGGTTTAGGTGTTCTCCATTTTGAACTTGAGAAGAAGATCCATAATGTATCTTCTTTGAGTCAAATACATTCCTTCATCTGTGTATATCACCTGCATACCTAGGGAATATGTGAGCTCACCTAGGTCACTGATTTTGAACTCCTCTTGCATGTGTCTCTTGATCCTTTGAATGCCATTTAGATCATCACCTGTCACAATAATATCATCTACATATACACATAGATAGATAACCTCATTGTGATCCCTTTTGATGAATAGAGAAGGATCCGAGCTGCTAGCTTTGAACCCTTGATCTTGAAGATATGTAACCAACCTATAATTCCAAGCTCTAGGAGCTTATTTCAATCCATACAATGCTTTCTTAAGCCTGCAAACATAAGATGGATGATTAGGGTTTTCAAAACCTGGTGGTTGTGACATGTATACCTCTTCACTTAGCCAACCGTTTAAGAATGCATTTTTCACATCAAGTTGGAGGATTCTCCAATTCCTTGCAGCAGCTACACTTATCAATGTCCTGATTGTAGTCATCTTTGCAACTGGTGAGAATGTTTCCTCATAGTCTACATCATGCGTTTGTGAGGATGCGCAACAACCTTTCCTTGTACTTGCAAACTGATCCATCTGAATTTCATTTAACTTTATATACCCATATGCAACCAATTACCTTTTGATTTGGCGACATTGGAACTAAATCCCAAGTGTCCATCTCTTTCAATGCATCTATCTCTTCGTTCATGGCCTTTTCCCAATTAGGGTTTCCCTTTGCCTCTTCATAGGTTGAGGGTTCCTCTGAAATAGAGTCTTTTGCCAAGTAGATTGAATGCTTTGTAACAAATGTGGAATCATATCCATACCTTTCTGGTTTTTTCTTCTCTCTTGCCGATCTTCTAGATGCTTGTTTGGAGCATTCTCCAACCTCTTGCATCTTTGCTTTGCCCCTTGACTTCCATAGCTTGTAATCCCTTTCTCTTTCATCCTGGTCATCGTCTGTATCACTTCTTGGATCCTGGACCTGTGTATCATGCTTGCTTTCTAATTGATGAGAGTCAGAATCAAGATCATATGGTAGTGTTACCTTTTGTTTGTCTTCATCATACCAAGACCAATGTTCTTCAAACACAACATCTCTACGTGTACTGAATTGCTTTGTTGAAGTATTGAAGAACCTATAACCCATCTGAGTTGAATCATATCCAATAAAAACTGCCTTTATTTCCCTTTCATCTAGCTTACCTCTTATTTATGATGGTACATGAACATAAGCTAAACAACCAAAAACCTTGCAATGTCAAAGACTAGGTTTTCTTCCATGCCATGCTTCATATGGAGTCATACCTTGAAGTGATTTGGATGGTAGTCGATTGATAAGGTACACATCAGTTGAAATAGCTTCTGCCAGTAGATAATGTGGCAACTTCTTCTCTTCAAGCATTGTTTGGGCTGATCCAACCAATGTCTTGTTTCTCCTCTCTCCAATTCCATTTAGTTGAGGAGAGTACTTGGTAGTCACTTCCCTTTTGATACCTTTGTCCTGCAAGAACTCATCAAACTCTTTGGAGAAGTATTCTCCCCCTCCATTAGATCTATATGTACTAAGTCCAATAAGTTGTTGTGGATGTAGCCTTTGTGGTTGAATGGTTGTCTTTGTGCCTTCCCAATCTGACATGCATCACACCTATTGATCATGTGTTGCTTTGATATGTTCGGTAGTCCTAGAACACTTTGATCCCTGCATATATCCTTCAAGGTTCGTTCATTCACAGGAGCAAGTCTCTTATGCCACACTTCAAGCTCACTTAGGGTTTGAGACCCAAAGTTGAATAGAGCTATGTTCCTGGTATCTCCTACTTCAAAAGTAAAGAGCCTACTATGCTTCTCACCTCGGGCTATCTTCTTGAAGCCTTGACATGGATCTCCACAAAAGCTCCATGTTGGGTGAACCTAACTTGCAAGCCTTTTTCAACTATTTGGCCTACACTTATTTGGTTTTTAGTGATAGTGGGTACATAGAGAACCTTACTCGGAATGTTTGTCTTGCCATTGGAAGCTTTGACATTACCATTCTTCTCCAGATTGTGCTTTGTGTCATCCCCTGTTTACACTTCATGTCTATGCTTTGGACTTTCCAAATGAGATAGAAGAGCAATGTTGCCTGCAACATGATTCGAACATCCTGAATCTATGTAGAACAAATGATCATCTTCTTTACCCTCTTTGTGGCTTAGATTCATAAGAAGCAATGAGTCTTCATGTGGTTGATCTTCTGAATAATTGTTGTAGTCCCTTCTATTATAGCTTCTATTGTTGTTGTTGAAGTTGTGTCCACCTCTGCCTCTATTGCTGCCATATCCACCTCTTCCACTTCCTGTCTAGGTCTTCCCATTGAACCAGCAGTTCTGAGTGGTGTGGTTCGTCTTATCGCATATGGCACAAGGTTGAACATTCTGACCTTTGGCTTTGTCTTGCTTTGGTCCTTTCTTCTTCCCTTTCCACTTGCTCTTGCTTGCAAAATTGGCTTGAGAAGTCTCTTCTTCATCTTCTTCCTTCTTCTTGCCTTTTTGCTTCTTATCCTTCTTATATGCATATAGAGCACTAGTTGAATTACCATGGCTTGAGAAGTCTCTTCTTCATCTTCTTCCTTCTTCTTGCCTTTTTGCTTCTTATCCTTCTTATCTGCATATAGAGCACTAGTTGAATTCTTATCTGCATATAGAGCACTAGTTGAGTTACCTTCCTTTATGCTATTGTTGGCTTCTTGATTGAAGAGTTGTCCAAGAAAGATGTTGAAGTCTGGAGTTTGCACATCCATGATGAGATCATAAGCTGTCGTGAAGGATTGCCATTGCTTATCACTTCGAATGCCGTTGAGAATTTGCCTCATGATGACCTCTTTTTCAATCAGCTCTCCAATGGATGCTAATTGATCTACAACCTCCTTGACCTTGGTAACAAACTCTGTGATGGTTTGTTTAGGTGTCTTCTTCATTTGGTTGAACTCGTTCCAAGGATGATTCTTTCTTGCTTTGGTACTAGCAGAAAAGAAAGTCTCGAGGGCATCCCAAGTCTCTTGAGATGTCTTGCATCCTCTAATATGTGGTAATAGAAAGTCAGAGATAGAGTTTAGTATGTACGACCTTGCTTGAGCATCCCTTGCGCACCAAAGTGTGAGCTTCTCTGTCTCCTCTTGTGTAGGTCCTCCTTTGGATCTTGGAATAGGCATAACTTCATCACTTGCTACAATTCCATAAAGAATTTTACCTTGCAAATAGGCCTCCATTCTGATTTGACAAGCCGCATAGTTTTGTCGATCAGGCTTCTCGATCATTGAGGGAAAGCCGTCACCCATCTTGATCTAGCTCTGATACCACTGAAAGAACTTCAAGAAGCTTATCGAAGGTAGAAAAGTGCGTTTCGAGGCAATGAAGTTTGGTCAAGCCAACCGGCACAAAACCAGCCCTTGAGCTTATGGAGACTCAAATAGACCTTATAGGCATGCTATAAGTGCAAAGAAACACACTATGTACTTTGAAGCATCAAGGAGAATGAGTCGATACAAAACAGATAGGTTCGCGAGTCGACTAGCTCAAAAAACTTACTATCTATGGAAGAGACAATGAACTTCAAATGCCCATAGCGACCAGCGTGATTACAATTAGAAAAAATCATTTTATGGGAGTGATAAACATAGGGTTGAGTGTATGGAATGCACAAAAGTATAAGGAATAAGCAAAATATGCTATAGGAATGAATGCGACATTCACCGATGGTACTTCCTATTTTTCAGGAATATGCAGAGATTGACCCCGAGACAGAAAAACTGAGATTTCTCCAAATCTGCTGAACCAAATGCTTTGAACATTCACAGGAATAAACTAGACACTTATACCTTTCCAATGTTTCATCTTGCACTCAATTTGGAGCTCTGGAAAGAGAGCAGGAGCCTCTGAAAGATTACTATTGGCGAAGAAGGTGATGTAGAAAATTGAAGGAGCAAGACAATGATGCTCACAAGTGTATGTATATTGCTTCCATGTAATGTACAAGTGATTTCAAGTCCTTATATAGACTCTAGGAGTGTTCCAGGATTTTTACAAGTTGAATTTGAATTCAAATGAAGGTGGGAATGGTTGTTGAAGGGAATCAATTCACTTTCCTACAATCTAGGAAAAGTGAAGATCTAGTTTGATCTACTTTTAGGTGATTGATTGCTTGATTGAATGCAACTTCAACCACCACAAATTTGTGGGATTTGGGCTCTATATTTGTACCTTTACATGTGTAAAGCTCAAGGCTTTTACAACGGTAAATGAGCCATCAAAAATCTCTCAAAAAACAAAATACAATAAATGAGCATATGAAAAAGAACTCTCCAACGGATATTCTTTCGATGCGATAGCCTTTGATGTAGATCAAATCCACCTCAAGCATAGTGTAAGCTTGATGTTCCAACAGAAGTAACATAAGCATAGGCTAAGCAACCAAATACTTTGCAATGATATAAGGTAGTTCTCTTACCCCACCAAGCTTCAGATGGTGTCATACCCTGCAAAGCTTTCCATGGTAACCTATTAACCAAGTATGTGGTTGTATTTACAAACTCAGCCCACAAATAGTTGGGGCAATTCTTTTCTTTCATCATTGACCTTGCAAACTCAACAACAGTTCTATTTCTCCTTTCTGCTACACCATTTTGTTGAGGAGAATACCTGCAAGTAACTTCTCTTTTTATACTTGCATTCCACAAGTAATCACTAAATTCATTATAGAAATACTATCCCCCTCCATCTCACTTTTGCCCTGTGATTCTCTCTGCATCCACATGATAATGTTTAAATGTATTGAATACCTCTTATTTATCTTTGATCACATATATGGTGATCCACCTAGTAACATCATCAACATAAATCACCTATGATGGCATCACAATTGTGGCTATTTATGTCGATGACTTGATTGTAGGTGGTAAGAATGAAGAAATCTTTAAAGAGATAAAGAAACTCCTTATGTAGGAATTTGACATGAAAGATCTTGGTGTGCTGTGCTATTTCTTGGGCATTTGATTTATACATACAAAAATAGGTATATGGATCTCACAAAGGCAATATGCCTTGAGTATAATGCAAAACTATGGATGACTGATTGTAAGCCAATTTCTACACCATTAGATCATTTGAAATGGTGTGCTCTTTGCCCAAACTTGAGGAACCTGGAGAGCATGTTTGTGAAGGCTAAATTTTGGGCAAAATGCAGCGTTCATCCTTTTCAAAAGATGGTTCAGTTCGGGCTACTTAGAAATTGTAGCTTGTACATAGTGATGTCTGTGGTCCTATGCAGACACCTTCTTTTAGAAATTATCTTTATTTCGTGACTTTCATTGATGATTTTTCCAGGCATGCATGGGTATATCCATTGAAGCCAAAGTCTAAAGTGTTCATGTGCTTTAAACAATTTTTGGTTTTGGCTGAAAATCTGTCAGCATGTAAAATGAGCCCCCTCCATTATGATCGAGGGGGGAGTATATGTCTTTTGATTTCAATGCATTTCTGGTTGAGCGTGGGATAAAACACCAGTGTACAGTGTTGTATACACCTCAACAGAATGGATTTGTTGAACGAAAGAACATGTCACTCATGGAGATGGCGAGGTGTATGGTCAAGAGTCAGGCTTTACCACATAGTTTCTGGCTTGAGGCTGTCATGTGTGTAGCATATGTACTTAACACGTGTCCCATTGAAGCGTTGCAGTCTATCACTCCATATGAGGCTTGGCATGACTGCAAGCCATCTGTTGCTCATCTACGTGTTTTTTATTGTTTGGCATATGCATTAGTGCCCGAACAACATCACAGAAAATTGGATGATAAAGCAGTAAAATGTATTTTTGTTGGGTACAGTTTTGAAAGTAAAGGCTATCGTCTGTATCATCTACATACTAAATGCATTCTGGTTAGCTGTGATGTTGTTTTTGTGGAAGATGCTATTCAGCCATTGCTTTCATCTACTAAGAAGACATCTATTAGATTCAAAGACATGTATGATACTTTGCTGCCTCTTTTTCCAGGTGGAGAGTCTGGTGTTGGTCCTAATGAGGCAACTTCTCAGCCTTTGTAGGTTTCATGTGATGATGCAGATCATTCCATTTCTGATGGAGATTTACATGATGCACTAGTTGATGAGAGAGCTGATATTGAGCAGGCAAAAACTATGCTGAAATGGCTGGTGCAGACTTTGTGTGACAACAAATTAGATGCACCTCTTTCATATCGTACTCGTTCAGGTTCTCATAGTGCCTATTTTCCATCAGATTGCTATGCTATGGTTGGCCTGTTTTGCTTGATGAAGCATAAAATTCAAAAAATTGGATGGCTGCTATGCAATCTGAATATGATGCTATAATGAAGCATGGTACTTAGTCTTTGTGTGACTTGCCTCCTAGCAAGAAGGCCATTGGCACTAAGTGGGCATACAAGCTGAAGCATAAACCTGATGGTACACTTGACAGGTATAAGGCTAGGCTTGTTGCAAAGGGTTATGCAGTTGCAGCTCATCATGGTTGGAATGTATATCAATTGGACATTAAAGCACCATTTCTGAATGGTGACTTGCATGAAGAAGTGTAAGCAAGCACCACGTGCTTGGTATGAGAAGATGCATGCCTATCTGATTGCACATGGTTTTGAGAACACTCCAATTGAAAGCACCTTATATGTTAAGCGTGCTAATGATGTGCTAGTGATCATTGTTGTCTATGTTGATGACATGCTGCTTATTGGTCCTATTGAGAAGCATATTGCTGATTTTAAGGTTGATTTGCATGCCTCATTTGAGATGTCTGATTTGGGGCATTTGCATCACTATTTGGGCATTCATTTTATGCAAGTTGATGGCGGAATGGCCTTGTGTCAAATGAAATGTATTGACACATTATTGTAGTGTTTTGGCCTTGAAGACTCTAAGCCTATTGCCACTCCTATGGAGACAAGTGTACGATTGAGTCTTCATGATGCTAGAGATGCATTTGATGTTGTTCTCTATCAGTAGGCTATTGGATGCTTGATTTACTTATGCATTACTCGACGAGATATTCAGTTTGTTGTCTCATAGATGAGTAGGTTTATGCATTGCCCAGGAGTCAAGCATTGGCAGGCAGTTAAGTGCATCTTTTGCTACTTGAGTGGTACTCGGCTACTTGGGTTGCTTTATTCCAAGCGGGGATCACTACCACCAGATTTGCATGCTTTTTCTGCCTCTGATTGGGCTAGCTGCTATGACACTCGAGTGTCCACTAGTGGCTTTGCTTCATGCTTCCTAGCTCATGTATATCTTGGTTGAGCAAGAAGCAAGCTACTATGGCCACTTCCAATTGTAAGGCAGAGTATAGGGCAGCTTTCATAGCGACTGTTGAGTGTGTGTGTGGATCAAACACCTTATGGCTGATTTGGGTGTTGGTTAGTCTTCTACCACCACCATCTTCACTGACAATCAGAGCATATTGGCAATTGCAAGGAACCTTCTGTTCCATGCTCGCATTAAGCACATTGAGGTGCATTATCGTTATGTCAGGGAGAGGTTCTCTACTAGGGAGATCAGCTTGGCATATGTGCCCATGTAGGAGAACATTGCAGACCTTTTCATGAAGGCTCTACCTAAAGTTTGAAGCTTTCCGCAAAGCTTTGGGCTTACTTCCTTTTGTGGAGTGATCTCCACATTGCTTGGCACTTCCTTATACATGAGTGCTAGCTACTTGTTCACCACATCACTCCTAGGGGGGATTTGTTGATATATTTAGGTAGTGATGTGTGTGAACACTCTAGGACCACCAGGATACTTTTTTCCATTTTTAGGAGGTTTTATTTCCCCGCTTGTATATACCCCTAATGCCCGAATGGGTTAATTCTCTTTGTACATTGGCTAGTAGTACATTTAGTATTGTGTGTTGTGCTCCAAGCTTCTTCTTCTTCCTTATGTTGTTCGGGTGCTTCCGCAGACATCTAACGCCAACATCCATTTTCCTTTGCCCTTCTGAGTAGCCAGGAAAGCTTGATCTACAACACACATAATTGACATGTTTTGCCTAGACTGATCATCCTGCAACAGAAGAGAGACAAACTCCTCAAAAGACAAGGCATTTGGATTGCCTTTCATCATCAACCAAAGAGTAGAAGAAAAACTATAATATGAATCAAGAAGACCATCCAGAACGGTCTCCACAAGTGAGCTATCTCGTATAACCTCATCAGCAAAAATCAATTTTGCTTCAAGTTTTTGATGTTTGTTAGGCAATCGTCCATAGAATCGCCTTCATTCATGTGCTCACTCTCCAACTCTTTTCGGAGGTAAGAAACACGAGCCTCATTCCTAGCTTGGTAACAATGTGGTAAGTGTCTCCCAAGCATCCTTAGCTATCAACGCATGTGCCTGGGCATATCTACCATCCCAATGAATTTGCTCTGCAGTAGGTGCAGCAGAAACCACAGCACGAACATGAATATGCAGAATATCATCATCTTCAACACCTTCCGCATCAGCTTCAATACCTACAGTTGTAACAGTTGCAGGTGCGATAGGACATTTTTCAACACCTTGCACAATGTTCCACAGTCCTTTTGCAACCAATACATGTCACATTATATAAGCCTATAATGGGTAGTTGGTACCATCCAACTTATCCTCAAGAGCCAACATACGGAATACATCACGGCTTTTAGCCATGGCCTGTGGCTAAAATGCCTTGATGCAGAAGATGACTGTATCTCAAAAAGTTGAACAGAACTGCCCAGATAAATTTTGCTAGACTTGTAGCAGACTTCGAGATGCTTATACTAGTGAAACAAAACTAGTATGTACCTTTGGCACAAAAAGATGAAATAGCTTGCACAAGTGCTACAATAGTGCATTCGGAGGCTGAAACGAGCTCATATCACGATTTTGACACCACAAAGTGAAGCAATTTTGATGTTTGAAACACCATGAGTATACGTACCAAATTTCATGCGAATTTGAGACTACAATTAGAGAGCTTTCGACGATACCCTAGATGAAGTAGTGACCTGCTCTGATACCAATTGTTGGAGTTAGATGTCTGTGGAAGCACGCAAACAACAGAAGGAAGAAGAAGAAGCTTGGAGCACAACACACAATACTGAATGCATTACTAGAGAATGCACAAAGGTAGTTAGCCCATTAGGGCAATAGGCGTATATACAGACCGGGGGAAGAAAACCTCCTAAAGAGGGAAAAAAGTGCCCTGGCCATCCTAGAGTGTTCACAGACATCACTACCTAAATATATCAACAAAATATAGGTTCATGGATACACCGATGCAGATTGGGCTCATAATATTCCAGACAAAAGATATACTAGTGTCTTTCTATTCTTACTTGGAAGTACAACTATTACATGGATTAGTAAGAAGCAACCCACTATTGCTTTGGCAAGTATAGAGGTTGAGTATAGAGGCTGAGTATAGAGGTGTTGCAATGGTAGTGATGGAGAGTATTAATCTCCAAAAGAACAAGCTATCCTTGATGTTAGACCACTCTATATCAAGAATAACTTCAGACTCCACTCAATTTTAAAAATCAATTATCAAACTATCAAGAATTGATCAACTGTGGAAAAATTACTTCTCTGAAAAGTCTGCTGCAGATTAATCACTCATTGACTAATCATTCGTGTAAAGTTTTTGATAAAACTTTGTAGGATGTGTCGCCTAGAGGTTGCGCACTTTATCCAAGTTAAATCACTTCAAATGATTGAGTAGAATGTGAGAAATGATTCAAACACTTTACCTATGTCTGAAACTGCCTTTCTGTAATGACGACTTTGACACCTGTAACTTCTAAGCTATGGTTCTCCCAACTTATAGCCCGTTTAATCAAATGCTTTTAGCCATAGATGGCTTACCTCTTAACTTAAATTTTGAGTCCTCATTTGTGTAAAACTTTACACTGTGCACTGAGCACTGTCCATTTCTTTGATCACAAAATCTGCGCCTATTTCAGAAGACACTCAGAACTTTTCACATATGAATGTTCCTATTTAAAATTCTCTCAGCCTGTTTGCAATTGGACTCTCAAACTTTAGCCATAGATAGATTAAACTATGGACTTAGATGTGTGCAAAAGGATTTCTCTAAAGATTAACCAGAGAAGGAGAATCAGGAAAAGGATCGACGCGCAATTCTTCTAAAAACTTTTCTTCTCATAACTTTTCATACATCTGATGGATGATACATACAATGTTCATCATCTACTCATTTATTGTCTTCTCTATCTCTTTTATTTCTCTCTCTCTTAACTATAGGCACGTATCTACATATATATACGAGTCTAACTCGTCATTTTTCCAAACACATTGAAATATTTACAAGGGTAATATACAAAAGAACTTTATTTCTGAAACTCCTCTTTCCCTTGAAACTGATCTTCAATCTCTTAGTCATCTTTGCACTTTTGGACTTTATGTAATCACTAATTGTTGATTGTTCTACTCCAACAGCTCCCCCTCAATCATTAATTGTGATTACCTGCATCTTCTTTACTCCTGCCATATCTTTAAACCTTTGCAATTTTGGTCCATCCAAACTTTTTGTCATCATATCTGCAAGTTGATCTTTTGTAGGAGTATGCATGACTTCAATTTCTTTATCAATAACCTTCTCTCTCAAAAAATGATACTGAATTTCAATATGTTTAGTTCTAGCATGAAACACAGGATTTGCTGCCAAGTACAAAGAACTCATATTGTCTCCACAAATGATAGGAGTACTCTGAACAACATCAAAACTCTTCATAAGTGTCTCTAGCCATATTACTTCCTTTGCAGCTTCCACCATGCCTTTGTATTCTGCTTCTGTAGATGATAAAGCAACTGTATGTTGCTTCTTAGAACACCATGAGATTAGCTTGTCTCCCACATAACACAAATATCCATGTGTTGATCTTCTATCATCCATATTACCTGCCCAATCTGTATCACTATATATTTTGACTCTTGTATCTGAAGTAAACCCATAGTACAACCCTTCTTTAAGTGTGCCCTTGATGTACCTAAGTACTCTTTGCCCTGCAACCCAATGTTCCTTTCTAGGACAATGCATGAATTGAGATAGGACTCCAACTGCATATGATAAATCAGGCCTTGTTAATGTAGCATAAATCAAGCTACCCACCAAACTCTGATAGAGCTTCATATCTTTGAATTCCTCTCCTCCAAATCTAGTCAATCTGTGATTCACTTCCATTGGAGTTGGTGTTATCCTGCAATCTTCCATTTTAAACTTAGTTAGCAAGTTTTTTAGGTACCTTTCTTGAGTCACATATACTCCATGTTGAGTATATGAAATCTTCATTCCCAAGAAGAATGACAAATTTCCCAAGTCACTAATTTTGAACTCTTTCTCCATCTGTTTCTTAATCATTTGTATACCTTTTTCATATGTTCTTGTAAGTATTATGTCATCAACATAAATACAAACATAAATAAATCCATCTTCACTTGCTTTGACTAGCAAGCTACTATCTGCCTTTGATGCTTGAAATCCAAGTTCCTTCAAGAACTTTACAAGCCTATAATTCCATGCCCTTGGGGCCTGCTTCAATCCATACAAAGCTCTCTTGAGCTTACACACATGATTTGGATACACTTGATCTTTGAACCCTTCTGGTTGCTCTATGTAAACTTCATCTGAAATGTGACCATTCAAAAAAAGCATTCTTAACATCTAATTGAGATAATTTCCAACCTTTGCAAGTAGCAATTGCTATGAGTGTCCTGATGGTTGTCATCTTTGCCACAGGACTATAAGTCTCATCATAGTCCACTCCATATGTCTGTGCATATCCCTTTACAACAAGTCTGGCTTTGTACCTAGACACACTTCCATCTGCAAATCTTTTTGTTTTGTAAACCCATTTACATCCAATGATTTTTTGGCTATTAGATTTAGGAACCAGATCCCATGTCTGATTTTCCATCAATGCATCATACTCCTCTTGCATAGCTTCTTCCCAATTCTTCTTCCCTTTGGCTTCATCATATGTGGATGGATCTTCATCTGCTTTTACCATGTAAGCATAATCCTTAGTAGTTAGAAATGAAGTATCATAACTATACCTTGTAGGTTGCCATTTATGCCTAGATGACCTTCTGACTTCTCCACTTCTTGAAGTTTCTGGTTCATCACATTCTGGACCAAATCTTGGCCTTTCTTCAACTTCAACCTGTACTTCATTATTTTCATCTTCATCAAATATTTGAATCTTTGATTTACCTTTCTTTTGATCCACCACTTCTTCAACATCTGTATGCACATTAAGTTTACCTGCATACCAAGTGCCTTGCTCATCAAATGTAACATCCTTGGACACAAGGAATTGTTTTGTAGATGGACTCCACAACCTATAACCCATCTGCTTGTCATCATAACCAATGAATACATACTTCTCTGCTTTAGGCTCCAATTTATGCCTCAATTGAGATGGCACATATGCATATGCCAAGCATCCAAATATTTTACAATAATCCAAGGTAGGTCTCTTACCCCACCAAGCTTCATATGGTTTCATACCTTGCAAAGCTCTACAAGGCAATCTATTAACCAAATATGTGGCTGTATTTACAGCCTCAGCCCACAAATAATTTGGGCAATTCTTCTCTTTCATCATGGTTCTTGCAAATTCAACAAGTGTCCTATTTCTTCTTTCTGCTACCCCATTTTGTTGAGGAGAATACGTGCAAGTAACTTCTCTCTTTATACCTGCATTCCACAAGTAATCACTGAACTCATTAGATAAATACTCTCCCCCTCCATCTGACCTTAACCTCTTCAATTTTTGACATGTAATTCTCTCTGCATATGCATGATAGTGTTTAAATGTATTAAACACTTCTGATTTGTCTTTGATCACATAGATTGTGATCCACCTGGTAGCATCATTAACATATATAACATAATATCTTGAACCATTAATACTAAAGTCCTTTGAAGGACCCCACACATCTGTATGTACCAATTCAAGTCTTTCTGAATACATAAAACCATGCTTATTGTATGATTGCTTATGAGCTTTACCTAACTGACATGCTTCACATCTGTATGTCATGTGTTGACCTGCAATGTTAGGAAATCCAAGTACTGAACCATTGTTTATCATTTCTTTGATACCTCTCTCATTAAGATGTCCAAGTCTTTTGTGCCAAAGATCCAATTCAGATACCTTCTGCTCTCCATATGTAAACATAGCATGTCCAATATTTCCTTGTACCTTTAATGTGAAGAGTCTTCCTTCCTTCTTTCCTGTAACAATCTGTTTATACCCTTGACTAGGGTCTTCAACATAAACTCCATCATTAGTGAACCTTACCTCATATCCTTTTTCCACAATTTGACCTACACTGATCAAATTCTTTGGAATTGTAGGAACATACAGAACCTTACTCAAGAGAGTGCTTCCATCTTTGGATTTGACTGAACCAATTGACTTTACCTTGTGCTTTGTATTGTCACCTGTTTGGACTGTATGGTTAATTGCATTATGATCTAGATCAGTCATCAAAGCAATATTTCCACTCAGATGATTGCTACATCCTGAGTCAATATAAGATACTCTCATATCTTCATGTGATGCTTCACATGTAGCATTCATAATAAGAGTTGAATCTTCTTTCTGATCTGATGCATAGTTGTAGTAGGTGTTATTATAGGATTGATTTTGGAAGTTTCTTCCTCCACCTCTTCCAAAAGAATTCCTACCACCTCTTCCTCTGAAGTTTCCTCTCTAATATCTACCACCTCTTCCTCTTTGATTAAAGTTCTGACTAAAATTACCATTGCTTTGATTATTATGCCAACAATCATGAGATAGATGATTGGTCTTACCACATATCCAACAAGCTCTGACATTATCTTTGTTATTTCAGCCTCTTCCTCTACTTCTACCATTTCCTCTTCCTCTTAGGAAGTTTGCTTGGCTTGAAGTACCTTCATCTTCACCTAATTGTTGCTTTCCTTTGTTAGCTTTCTTCTTATCTTTAGAGTACATTTCATGACCTGCACTCTTGTCAACATCTCCTTTGATATCATTCTCAAAAGTTAGCATATGTCCTAACAATTGATTCAAATCAGGAGTGAAATGGTCTAATGAAAGTTCTGTAGACAAAATAAAAGGCTTCCACTTCTCATCTCCTCTTAGTCCTGTGAGAATTTGTCTTACCAATATGTCTTCTTCAATATCCTCATCCATTGCACCTAAAGAATCTGCAATGTCCTTCATCTTTGTCACACAATCAGATATTGATTGTGAAGCCTTCTTCTTGAAAGTAGTAAACTCTGCCCATAATGAAGCCTTCCTTGATTTGGTTGTGTTCTGAAAATGCTCTTCCAAAGCATTCCAAATGTCACTTGCACTTTCAAGACCTCTAATGTGAGGTAGCAAGTAGTCATTGACTGCCATATAGATAATGCTCCTAGCTTGAGCATCTCTCTTCATCCAATTCTTCAAATCTGACAATTCCTCCCTAGTTGGAACACTAGGATCTCTGAATTGAGGCTTTTCTTCTTCTCTTGTAATGTAAGCTATCAAGTCTTTGCTCATAAGATGAGCTTCCATCCTCATTGACCATGCAAGATAATTCTCTCTATCCAATTTCTCAATTTGGAGACTATCTCCCATCCTTTCTTCACCTGTACTATCAAATCTTTAACCCTTATAAGGAGTGAATGTACCTTGGCTTTGAATGTTACTCCTTCTGATCCTTTTGACAACCTTAATGTGTCTTCCTTCACTCTTTCTTCACACTTTATTCTTTTGATCCTTCGAGATGTAAAGTTTGTATGTCTGCAGCAATTGGAGTCTTCTTTTCCTCAATTTTGATACAACCTGCTCTGATACCACTGATGGAGAGTATTAATCTCCAAAAGAACAAGCTATCCTTGATGTTAGACCACTCTATATCAAGAATAACTTCAGACTCCACTCAATTTTGAAAATCAATTATCAAACTATCAAGAATTGATCAACTATGGAAAAATTACTTCTCTGAAAAGTCTGCTGCAGATTAATCACTCATTGACTAATCATTCGTGTAAAGTTTTTTATAAAACTTTGTAGGATGTGTCGCCTAGAGGTTGCGCACTTTATCCAAGTTAAATCACTTCAAATGATTGAGTAAAATGTGAGAAATGATTCAAACACTTTACCTATGTCTGAAACTCCCTTTCTGTAATGACGACTTTGACACCTGTAACTTCTAAGCTATGGTTCTCCCAACTTATAGCCCGTTTAATCAAATGCTTTTAGCCATAGATGACTTACCTCTGAACTTAAATTTTGAGTCCTCATTTGTGTAAAACTTTACACTGTGCACTGAGCACTGTCCATTTCTTTGATCACGAAATCTGCGCCTGTTTTAGAAGACACTCAGAACTTTTCACATATGAATGTTCCTATTTAAAATTCTCTCAGCCTGTTTGCAATTGGACTCTCAAAATTTAGCCATAGATAGATTAACTATGGACTTAGATGTGTGCAAAAGGATTTCTCTAAAGATTAACCATAGAAGGAGAATCAGGAAAAGGATCGACGCGCAATTCTTCTAAAAACTTTTCTTCTCATAACTTTTCATACATCTGATGGATGATACATACAATGTTCATCATCTACTCATCTACTGTCTTCTCTATCTCTTCTATTTCTCTCTCTCTTAACTATAGGCACGTATCTACATATATATACGAGTCTAACTCGTCATTTTTCCAAACACATTGAAATATTTACAAGGGTAATATACAAAAGAACTTTATTTCTGAAACTCCTCTTTCCCTTGAAACTGATCTTCAATCTCTTAGTCATCTTTGCACTTTTGGACTTTATGTAATCACTAATTGTTGATTGTTCTGCTCCAACAAGTAGCATGTGAAGCATCATGGCTAGAGATGCTACTTCTAGGCACAGGTGCAATGGAAGCACAAAAGTTTATCACCATCTATTGTGATAATATTACTAGCATACAGTTAGCAAAGAACCCTATTTTCCATGCTAGAACAAGGCATATCGAGGTGCATTATCATTTCATTATGGAAAAGGTATTAGCAGGTGATATTGACCTTGTTTATGTGAGGAAAGATGAGTAGGTTGCTAATATTTTCACTAAAGTACTAGCAATTAAGAAGTTGAAGAAGTTCCGTAAGATACTTGGATTATAGGACATGATGTTGAGCTTGAGGGGGAGTGTTGAGATATCAAGTTCAACATGGATCTAGGATGACACATATCACTTTTTCATTTCCTTGACATGTATAGTGGTCATGATGATATATATCAAGAATACTTCATCCAACTTTACTAGATTTATCTACCAAGAGTGATGGCATATTTGTTTCTTGCCAACTCACGCATTCACATACATTAAGATTTTCCTTATGTATTGTTCTTTATATATTGTACTAGTTGTATTGCTGTTTTAGGTCATTCTTGTATATTCCTTTTATGTAACAAAAGAAGAAGAAGATCATTCTTCTTTGCCTCAATCTATGTGTGTGTTCCTCTTTGAGTGTGCAAGTGTGTGAGTGAGCTCTTTTCCTTATCTCCTTCCTCATGACAACTAAGTCACCGATGTTCAGCTCCCTACATAAGGCCACATCTTTCCATGCTCTATGTATAGAACATTTTTTCTCATGTATATACAACTAAGTTAAGCCTTCACATATCATCTACTTTGTATGACCGATCTAGAGTTGTCTAGATCTCAATTGAGGTTCTAGTGCGATAGGTAAAGAATTCCATCATTTTTTGAAGTTAATGTTAATAATGTATTTTTCAATTTCGAGTGAATTAGATATCTTCCATTCTATTGCACTTATCTATTTTGTCCTATTTCTTCCTTGCGTGTTAGTCAAGGGATGAGAAAGCTCATACAAAAAGAAAACACACAACCGACATTGAGATATTAAGAACAAGATACCCATGGGGATGTTCTCAACACGTTTCAAGCTATACATCACAAAGCAGAATCCACGAAATTAGGAAACCGGCTCACTCCATATGTAGACTCGTAAGGGTGTGTGAAAAAATGAGAAAGATAAACAGATCTATAAGTAATACGTTGAGAAGGAGCAAATATTTATCGAAGGGCTATGGATGTGCCCATGCGTGCATAATAAAGGAAACCCAAACTTTTTTTAAGAGTGAACACTGAACATGTTCGTGGGAGTGGACAATCTAAGGTGAAAGTAATTCATCTTCAGGGGAAAAAACATACATCACATTCCCTCATATACTTATATAGGACACTCATATCACTTTCTTAGTCCATTATTGGTGATGCTGATGCAATTGAAGCTTTTGAATGATTAAGGCAATTTTAGTCGCTGTCTCTCTCTCTCTCTCTCTCGATCTCGAGTGGCTTCCAACACATGCTTTCGTTGCCTCTAAGGGAAGTGCAACAGCATTTAACGCACATGCCCTTCCTTTAATTTTTATGTTCCAGTAAGAGGCTTTCCATAACACAAGGATGAGGATGCAGATGGTATTAATTCAATATCATCTTTGTTTTTCAAACGAGGTAGCATTTAACTTTCTTTCATTTTTCAGAGTGAATGATTAGTTTTTAAGAAATATAAATACTAAACCAAGGCAAGAATATTGGTTGAGAATAAAACTCATCCTATTCAAATTATGAATATTTCTTCGGGATTAATACAGCTGCTCATCAATTATAGATGATGAAGAAACTGTGAACTAGTCGAGGTGAAAAAAAACATATCCAGAAACACAGAAACGTGCTAATAGACAATCACTTTTTGTTTTTGGTTTTTCTTTTCTGTTGACTAAACGAATTTTTTTTTTTTATAGAGTACAATGAATTGGGAATAGACACTCACACACCAAACCTCCTAAGGTAGAGATATCCATCGTGAGTATCTCATGGACATGTCCAACCAAGAATTGAACTCAGGACTTCCTCCCGAAGCTTCATGGCCATATAAATGTATACTGTTGAATCTCGATCCGTTGAAGGTCAGTAAAGGAAAAGTGAGTGGACTCCATGTGAATGGCCCTTTGCTTTCAGATGAGTAGTTGATGAGCAGTAAATGAGGGATTATCTGTTTTCTCGTGCCTTTCTGTTCCTGTCTTGGAGCTTTTTCCGAGCAGATGACTTGCCAGTCGCGACGTGACGCCTCTGTTTCGAAAACGAGCTGAGTTGTTGTGGGCACATGGTTACTTACCAATACATCACCATGGCGATGGCAGAGACCACTTACATCACCATGGCGATGGCAGAGACCACTTGCACTAATGAATGTCTGCTTTCGCTGTGATGTCTTGTGGCTGCCACCGTAAAGTGCGCCATGCCCCATCATCTGTCTGCACGAACTGTTTGCAGGCTCCTTTCGATAGGAACCCGTGAAAGCATGTGTTGGTAGAAAATGATTTGATGCAGCTAGTAGCTACTTCGAGTCTTGGACGCTCAGCCAAGGTCCATGCTGCTCCCGTCAAGGAGAATCCAAACTTTAAAGGAACATCGTACGTCGATTGGAGAGAGAAAGAGAGAGAGAGAGCAGTTGAGAATGTGCCAAGCACCGTGCAACGATTAATCTCATCGCTCTCCATCATCTTATGTCCGAGAACCGTTGTTTAATGCGCCATGTGCCATTCTGCAATTTTTGCCTTTCGGTCTCGCTTTTTACAACATAAAACCAAAAAGCAAAGTTGACGATGAGAGAGAGAGAGTGTGTCGAACGTGCAGCTGTATATGAAGGTTCACGGACAAGGTTAACATCGACGCTCTTAAGGGGATTCTGGCATCTGCAACCTATAAGAATGCGTTTAATGCGCAATGTGCTACTCTCCATTTTCGCCCTTGATGCGTGGTTGTGCTTTTGCTGTTTAAATCAAAAAACAAAGTTGACGATCGAGAGACAGAGAGACTCTTAGAATGGAGACGAAATTTAATTCTAAAACCGTTGTTGATGCGATGTGCTACTTTCTCCATTTCAAATTCTACTTCTTGTGCATAAAAGAAAGAGCAAAGTTCACGACACGATAAGATTCAACTCATGCATTATACAAGCTTCACAATTTGTTTGATCCACTCCACTTGGAAGGAAAACGCCATGTGCTACTTCGCTTTGTTTTTCATGATGATACTAAATCGGAAATACAAAAGGGGATCCGATGATGTGATAATTGGCTTGGTTTTAAGAGCATGATGAGTTTTGGAATTACTTGGAAGACGTTTGCCTAGTTAATTCTTCAAACATCAATCAATGAAAGAGTTTTTTCTTCAATATCATTCATTAAAACATTGGTTTCAAACTTATACTTTGTTTCATCTCTCTTAACATTTTATCATTCTTATAACATACATTGTATCATTCTTATTGACGTGAATTGAGCCATCAACTTTGACTTTCTCAATTCCAGGTTATTCAATAGATTCTAGATGGTGATCAATAGATGGTGCATGCTTACTTCTTTGTCTCTCACTCCTTACCCATCTTTCTCTTCAGATCTTTAGTTTTTCGTAAGATGGGAAAGAAATGTGATGGAGATTTTTAGGTGTGAAGATGTGAATGACACTCTGCTACCCCTTTTTACAAGTGGACAGCCAAGTGTTGATCTAAATGAGCTAATTTCTCAACCTTTACAAGTTCCACACGATGTAGATCATTCCATTTCTTACACACATTTACATGATGCATTTGTTGATGAGAGTGCTGATATAGAGGAGGCAAAGACTCTGCATAAATAGCTAGTGGAGACTTTGCAAGATAGCAAATAAGATGTGTCTCTATCATATCATACTCGTTCAAGATCTCACAGTGCTTCTTTTGCATCATATTATTATGCAATGGTTGCCTCTAATCGTTTTCATGAAAATGAGCTTGTTTCTTTTGGTGAAGCACAAAATTCGAAAAATTGGATGGCTGCTATGCAATCAGAATATGATGCTATTATTAAGAATGGTACTTGGTCTTTATGTGATTTTCCTCGAGTCAAAAAGGCCATTGGCACTAAATGGGTCTGCAAGCTGAAGCATAAGCTTGATGCAATAGTTGATAAGTATAAGGCTACACTTATTGCAAAAGGTTACACTCAAGAAAGAGGCATTGATTTTGATGAGACCTTTACACCCACATGACAAATGACTACCATTCATAGAATCTATGCACTTGCAACCCATCATGGTTGGAATGTACATCTGGACATTAGAAGTGCATTTCTAAATCTTGACTTACATGAAGAAGTGTATGTTTTTCAACCCCATGTCTTTTTTGCAAAAAGGGCATGAAAACAAAGTGTGTAGCTTAAAAAAGGCACTATATGGCTTGATGCGAGCACCATATGCTTGGTATGAAACAATACATGCTTACTTGATTGCACATGGTTTTGAAAATAGTCTAGCTGAGAGCACCTTATATGTTAAGAAATGATGTGTTGATGATTGTCATGTACGTTTATAACATGCTACTTGCTGGACCTGATGAGAATCATATTATTGAATTTAAGACTGATTCACATGCCTCTTTTGAGATGTCTTATTTGGGGTGTTTGCATCATTATTTGGGCATTGAGTTTATGCAAGTTGATGGGGGAATAGCTTTGTGTCAAACAAAATATATTGACACATTATTGCACCATTTTTGCCTTGGATCTCTTATGGAAATAGGTTCACCATTGAGTCTTCATCATGTTGGAGATGCATTTGATGTTGTTCTCCATCAACAGGCGGTTGGATGCTTTACTTAGTTATGCATAACTTGATCAGGTTTGTTGTCTCATAGATGAGCATGTTTATGCATTGCCCAAGTGTCAAGCATTGGCAAGCAGTCAAGCACATCTTTTTCTACTTGAGTGGTACTGTAACATAATCCTGGTAGGAGATGGTTGAACCACACCCTAAGAGAGAGGATTAGGAAGTAATCCTCAACCATGGCTTTTGGGGCAAGTGGTTAGCCCATCACATTCCTAACCAAGAGGTTGTGAGTTCAATTCCTTACATTGGTATCAGAGCCTAGGAAGTAGGCTTGGGCAAAGTGGAATGACTCAATGGCCTCTAAAAAAGGCGCTTGAGCATCCTCTATGTGAAAGGGTAGGACTTGTGGAAGGCGCGCGCGTCGATTTCATGGATGGACCTTACAATGATTGGGGTGTATCTCTCAATCCGTATGTCGGATTGAGGCATGTAATATACCGTTGGAAAGCTCTCGGAACGAACTTTCCAATGAGCTAGCTTGGAAGTGTGAATTCCTTGGAAATACTTGGGTGGCACTTGATTGAGTGTTCAAGATACCAAGCATGGATGAGAACAAGGTTCAAGACTGAGGTTGAGAACAAGGGCTCGAGACACCAAGGTTGCGAACAAGAACGTTCAAGACACCAAGGTTGAGAGCAAGGGTTCAAGAGACCAAGGTTGCGAACAAGGTTCAAGAAACTATGCGAGGTTGAGGAACATCAATTCAAGGGCACCTAGGGAGTTCAAGGGACTGATCACCGAGGCTAGAGGGATACAAGAGTAGATCATTGAGGACAATGATCGACCAAGGGGGGAAGAATGTAACATAATCCTGGTAGGAGATGGTTGAACCACACCCTAAGAGAGAGGATTAGGAAGTAATCCTCAATCATGGCTTTTGGGGCAAGTGGTTAGCCCATCACATTCCTAACCAAGAGGTTGTGAGTTCAATTCCTTACAGGTACCTATGTACTTGGATTGTTTACCTAAATATTTTGATTGTTTTCTCTCAAGGGGAGATCACTACCACCATATTTACATGCTTTTGCTTACTCAGGCTATGTTGGTTGCTATGACACTCGTGTGCCCACTGGTGGTTTTTGCTTCATGCTACTCATGCATATCTTGGTTGAGCAAGAAGCAGCCTACTATGACCACTTATAGTTTAGAGGCTGAGTATCAGGTAGCTTTCACAACGACTATTGAGTGTGTGTGGCTCAGATGCCTTTTGGTTGATTTGGGTGTTGGTCACTCTTCTGCCAACACCATCTTTGCTAACAGTTAGAGTGCATTGGTGGTTGTGAGGAACACTATGTTCCATGCTCGCACAAAGCACAAGATCTCTTGGGGAGATCTGTTTGGCAATTGTACCCATATATGATAACATTGCAGATCTTTTCACAAAGGCTCTACCTCGAGAGATGTTTGAAGCATTCTGCAAAGCTTTGGGGTTACTTCCTTTTGAGGATTGATCTCTTTCCGCATAGCTTGGCACTTCCTTATACATGCATGCTAGCTCCTTGTTCACCACATCACTCCTAGGGGGGATTTGTTGATATATTGTTATAATGATGTGTACAAACACACTTAGGACCACCAAGGCTATTTTTCCCTCTTAATAAGGTTTTTTCCCCTCGCTTGTATATACATCTATAAACTGACCATGTAAATTATCTTTGTACATTCACTGAATAATACATTCAATATTGTGTGTTTTGTTCCAATCATTTTCTTATTCCTTTTGTTGTTCCCATCTTCCCATAGACCTCAAACTCCAACAATTCACATCTGAATATAACTTGAGATGCAAATTTGATGTATAAGAGTAGAATATACCTTCATTTATTGTACCCTTTAGATATTTGAGTACTCTCTTAGCTGCATCCATATGTGGTTTTCTTGGAAAATGCAGGAACTGTCTTAGCACTCCAACACTATATGAAATATATATCCTTGTATGTGTAGCACAAATTAGACTACCTAAAAGACTTTCGTACTCTTTTATGCCTTCAATCTATTCACCTTCATAAACACTAACTTTATGATTAATCTCCATGGGTGTTCTTGTAGCCTTTGCATTATCCATTTCGAATGTAAGAAGTAGATCTTAAATATACCTTCTTTGAGTCATGTACATTCCCTGAACTGTATAGATGACCTACATACCTAAGATGAATGTGAATTCTCCAAGGTCACTAATCTTGAAATCTTCTTGCATATTCCTTTTGATCTTTTTTGTTCCATTCAAGTGATCAACTCTCATAATTATGTCATCTACATACGCACATAAATAGATAATGTCATTATGAACCTTCTTGATGAATAATGAAGGATCTACATTGCTGGATTTGAATCCCTAATCTAATTTTGTAGATAGGTCACCAATATGTAGCTCCAAGATCTAAGGATCTTATTTTAAACCATACAATGTCTTTTTAAGCTTGCATACATAAGTAGGATAATTGAGTTTTTGAAACACTAGGGGTTGTGACACGTATACGTCTTCACTGATCCACCCATTTAGAAATGCATTCTTCACATGAAGTTGAAGTAGCTTCCAATTCCTTGGAGCTACAACATTTGCATGGTCCTGATGGTGGTCATCTTGGGAACTAGTGAGAAGGTTTATTCATAATATTTGCCTTGAGTTTAAGCACATCTTTAGCAACCAAACTAGATTTTTACCTAAAAATGGATCCATCTAAATTCCCTTTCAATTTATAGACCCATCTTTAACCTATTACCTTATGACTCGTTTGCATGGGACCTAACTCCCATGTGTCCATGTCCTTTACAACTTCTATTTGTTCCTTTATGGTTTTCTGCCAATAAGGGTTACCTTTGGCTTTTTCATAATTTGATGGTTCCTCTAAACTTGAATCTTTTGCCTCATAGATAGCGTGTTTGGTTACAAAGGTAGAATAATAATCATAACTTTCACGTAGTTTTTCCTCCCTTGTCGATCTTTTAGAAGTGAAGCTGGAGCATTCTCCACATTCTTGCATTTTGGTTTTTGCTCTTGACTTCAAGAGTTTTTAATCTCTCTCCTTTTCATCTTGATCATCATTTGATTCACTTCTAGAGTCATGTACATGTGTATCGTGCTTGCTACATAATGGTTGAAAAGATAAATCAAGATCATAGGGTGAATTAACTTTCTATTTATCCTCTTCATACCATGACCTATGTTCTTCAAATACAAGATCTCTGCTTGTGGTGAATTTCTTTGTGAATGGGTTGTAGAACATGTAGTCCATTTGAGTTGAACCATATCCAATTAATATAACATCAGTTGCACTTTCATCCAATGTCCCTCTCATTTGTGGAGGTACATGTACATATGCTAAACAACTAAAAACTTTGCAATGACCTATACTTGGTTTTTTAATATTCCAAGCTTCATAAGGAGTCATACCTTAAGATATTTGGATGGAATTTTATTTGCAAGATATACTGCATAAGATATAACTTCCACCCACACATAATGTGGAAACTTCTTCTCTTCAAGCATAGTCCTTGTTTATCCAACTAGCATTTTGTTCCTTATTTCTGAAATACCATTTAGTTGAGGAGAGTGCGTGGTAGTGACTTCCATTTTGAATCCTGAAAGTACTCATCAAACTCTTTGAAAAAGTATTCCCCCCCTACATTAGATGTGAGTTTGTTAAATGATCTATCTATATGATTTTTCATGTGTGATAGATACTTCTTGCAGCATTCAAACACTTCAGTCTTATCCTTGGTAAAGTACATAATTCTCCATCTATTGTGATCATCAAAAAAAGATACATAGAGTCCACGCCCCGTAGGACAGTTGGTTGAGCTTTGGCCTCTTGAGGCAGAGGTCCAGGGTTCAAGTCCCGGGCTGGACATGTTATGGCTTAGGCTAGTTAAACCTAGTTGTAACCATGTCTCTTTCAGTTCTAACCTTGTCTAACCCCTGCTTTGTGGGATACGGGGGGTCCCGCGGGTGCTATGCCCATTCACTTGTACAGTTGCAATTTCAAAGTTAAAGTCTGGGGGAGTAGGCTTTGGCTGAACCTCCATTAAAAAAAAAAAAGATACATAGTAGCATGAGCTTGTTAATGAAGGTTCTTGACTTGGTCCCCACACATCATCATGTACTAGATCCAAGAGACTATTGTGGATATGGCCTTTGTGGTTGAAAGGTTGTTTTTTTCCTTCTCAATTAAACAAGCATCAAACCTATTGATCATGTGTTGCTTTGAAATGTTTGGAAGCCCTAGAACACTTTGATCACTACATATATCCTTCAAAGTTCTTTCATTCACACGAGCAAGTTGCTTATGTCACACTTCTAGCTCAATTAGGGTTTGAGATCCAAAGTTGAATAGAGCTATATTCTTGGTCTCTCCTACTTCAAAAGTGAAGAGTCGGTCATGCTTCTCACCATTGGCTTTCTTCTTGAAACCTTGACATGGATCTTTCACATAAGCTCCATGTTGGGTGAATCTAATTTGTAAGATTTTTCCAATTATTTGACCTACACTTATTAGGTTTTAATGATAGTGGGTACAAAGAGAACCCTACCCACAATGTTTATCCTACCATTGGCAGATTTGATATTGCATATTCTTTCCACATTTTGTTTCATATCATCCTCTATTTATACTTCATTCTTATGCTTGGTTTCTCAAAGTCTGGTAGAAGAGTGACATTGTCTATAACATGGTTTGACCAATCAAAAACTATGTAGTAAAGTTGCTCATCTTCTTTACCTTCTTTATGGCTCAAATCATTAAGATTAATGAATCTTCATGTAATTAATCCTCTCAGTAGTTATTGTAGTCCGTTGTTTTATGGTTTCTATCATTGTTGTTGTAGTTTTGTCCACCTCTACCTCTTGTGTTGGAAAATCTACCTCTACCTCCTCCTTTCTGTGTTATTCCATTGAACCAACAATTTTGAGTGTGTGATTGGTCTTGTTACAGATGGAACAAGGTTTAAATTCTTGTCTTGTTCGCTTGCATAGTTGGCTTGAGAGACTTCATCATCATCATCTTCCTTCTTTCCTTTGTTTGTACTATCTTTCTTGTATACATAAAGAGCACTTGTCAAGTTAGCTTGATAATAATTACCTTCTTTCAAATTGTTTTTGGCCTCTTGAATGAAGAATTGTCCAGGAAATATGTTCGAATCAGGTGTCTGCACATCATAAGCAATTTGCAGATAATTGCCATTCCTTGTCAGTCCTAGTACCATCTAGGATTTGCCTCATGATGGCATCTTTTTGAATTTGTTATCCAATTGAAGACAAATGATTTGTAACTTCTTTCACTTTGGTGAAAAACTCTATGATTGTTTGCTTTGATGTCTCTTCATTTGGCCAAACTCATTCCATAAGTGGTTCTTCCTAGCTTTGGTGCCAGCAGAGAGGAATGTCTCAAGTGCATCTGAGGTTTCTTAGGATGTTTTGCAACCTCTAATGTGTGGTAAAAAAAGAATCAAAGATAGATTTTAAGATATAAGACCTGGCTTGAGCATCTCTTGCACAAGATAATGTAAGCTTCACACTCCCTTCTTATGTAGGTCCTCCGTTGGATCTTGGAGTATGCATAACTTCATCACCTACTACAGTTTTTTCCTATCAAGGTTCTCTATCATTGAAGGAAAATCATCACCCATCTTGATGTAGCTCTAATACCACTAAAACTGCTTGGAGAATTGAAGGTTGATATAAATTGTTGGTTGAAGATGTTGAAGTTTGATCTAGCTAACTATCACATGACCCACCCTTTAGCTATTGGAGATTATAACATACCTTATATGCTTCACATTGATGCAATATAACAAACAAAGTTCTTTGGAAGGGCATTGAGAAACCTTTGGAAAAAATAGATAGTTTTATTTATAGGGCAGTGCATGGAAGTTGCTATCTATGGTGAGAGCTAATTGCAACTTCAAATGCTCAGTGCTCCAAGCCTGATTATAATTGTCTAAATTCCTCCTAGAGGATGGTGACTTATACATTTGATTAGCTCTTATGCATAAGAATTAGGTTTATAATCAAGCTATGCTCTAATCATAAGTCTAGCATTGATCGTTGGTGATCATGCCTTTTCATGAGTGTGCAATGAATCACCTGCAGAGCTTAAAACATATGTTTCTCACAATTAATCAAAACAAATGAAACAAAACTTTACACAAATACATTAGACAATAGCATCTTTCTATGTGGCCTTATTCATAAGCATTGGACTTTCCAGGGTTGAAAACTAGCCTCTACAAGTCCATGGACTTTGAGGGGAATGATATGGAGAAATAATGAATAAGCAAGATGAAGATGAAAGATACTTGTACATTCATCTAACATATGGTACGCAACTTTTTCAGACTTCATATAGACTCATTGTGGATTCCATGACTCCTTTACAACCAATATGAGCTCAAGATAACTCATAGGATAGTTTGTTCTGATTATGATTACTTTTCCTATAATCAAAGAAAAGGAATCAAATCCAAAAAAGTGTTTAAGGTAGTTTATTTACTAACAAATTCATAGCTCGTGGTTTTCATATCTCCTTTTTTATGCTCTAAAAAGAATAAATATCTAGAGTCCATAAATACATATGGATTCTTACAATGAACAAAAGAAATCATATGATATACCATCATTATGGTTCTTTTCATAAATAATTTATGGTCAAGAATAAATTTATCATAAGCATGGTGTGAGCATGTTGTAATAGATATGTACACACTACTCATGTTGTCACACATGATTAGAAATTGATTAACGTGCAAACGTAGTTCAATCCTTAGCTTCTTGGGCCACATTAGCTCATAAATCGCTTGAGCTAAAGTCCTATATTCAGCTTCAATGTAGGATAGAGTAACTCCGGGTTGCTTCTACGCCATCATAGAGATGCTCTTCTTGTCACATATCACTAGATATCCACTCGTATGTCTCTACATATCCACTTGTACTTCCTGAAATAACTTGGAGAAGCTTGTACCAGGTAGAAAAGTGAGTTGCAAAGTGATGAAGTTTGGTCTAACCAACCGGCACAAGACCAGCCCTTGAACTTATGGAGACTCAAATAGACCTTATAGGCATATGATAAGTGCAATAAAATGCACTATGTACTTTGGAGCATGAAGGATAAAGAGATGATACAAAATAGATAGGTTTGCAAATCGACTACATCAAAAAACTTACTATCTTTGGATGCGACAATCAACTTCAAATGCTCATAGCCACCAACATGATTACAATTAGAAAAATTCCTTTTGTAGGAGTGATACACATAGGGTTTAGTGTATACAATGCACAAGACTACAAGAAATAAGAAAAATATGCTTTTGGAGTGAAATAGACACTTAATAGTGGTACCTGCTATTTTTTAGGAATGCATAGAGATAGACCCCGAGACACACAAACTATAATTTCTCCAAATTTACTAAATCAAACGCATTGAAAATGTATACACATAGACTAGACACAAATATCTTTTCAATGCATCCTCTTGCATCCAATTTGGAGCTCTGTAAAGAGAGCAACATCCTCGACAAGCTTATTCTTGTTGAAGAAGATGGTGCAAAAAAATGAGGGAGCAAGACAATGATGACCACGTGTATATATATTGCTCCCATGTAATTTAAAAGTGATTTGAAGTATTTATATATACTCTTGAAGTGCTCCACGACTTCTATAACTGAATTTTTAATCCAAATGAAGTCGGGATTAGTTGTTGGAGGGAATCAATTCACTTTCCTACAATGTAGGAAAAGTGAAGATCTAATTTGATCTACTTTTAGGTGATTTATTGATTAATCGATTGCAAGTAAACCACCTCAAATTCGTGTAATTTTAGCTCTTTTTTCTACTTTTACATGTGTAAAGCTCTAGGCTTTTACAATGGTAAAAGATCCATAAAAGATCTTTTACAAAAATACAATAAATGAGCATAAGTAAAAGAACTCTTCAATGGATATTCTTTCGATGTAATCCAAGCGATAGCTTTTGATGTAGATCAAATCCACCTCAAGCACAATGTAAGCTTGATGTTCCAATAGATCCCCATCAAGCTAAATTATGCTTCATTCTTCATTCTTTAATAGGTTGATTACATTCCATAGCTTTGAATCTACAAAGCTTTATTCCATCAAGTGCCTTTGTCATCATGTTTACTATTTGCTTCTTAGTAGGAACAAATGAAATGTCAATTTCCTTTGCCATAATCTTATCTCTTACAAAGTGATAATGGACTTCTATGTGCTTTGTCCTTGCATGAAAAATTGAATTTGCAACCAAATGCATGGAACTTATATTATCTCCAAGTAGATGAGGTTTGGAACTTACAAGTCCCAAATTTGAGTACAATTGCTTGAGCCATATTGCTTCTTGACTTGCAGACCTCTACATTTTGCTTCAATTGAAGATAAAGAAGCTGTTGGTTGCTTCTTGGAACTCCGTGACACCAAATTTGAACCTACAAATGCTAAGTATCTAGATGTGCTTTTCTATCATCCTTTGCTCCTGCCTGCTCCTGCCCAATCTGCATCTGAATATATTTTATATCCAAATCTGAAGAGTAAGGATCGTACATACCTTCATTAAGTGTCCTTGGAGGTACTTGAGTACTCTCTTTGCAGCATCCATGTGTCGCCTTCTAGGTGAGCGCATGAACGGACTAAGCACTCCCACACTATATGATGTGTCTGGTCTTGTGTGAGTAGGATATATCAAGCACCAACTAAACTTTGATACTCTTTAGGATCATCAATCTGCTCACCTTCATAAACACTTAGTTTATGGTTCAATTCCACATTGTGATCCCTTTTTATGAATAGAGCTGGATCTAAGTTGCTAGGTTTGAACCCTTGATCTTGAAGGTATGTAACCAACCTATAATTCTAAGATTTAGGAGCTTGTTTCAATCCATACGGTGCTTTCTTAAGTCTGCAAACATAAGATGCATGATTAGAGTTTTCAAAACCTAGTGGTTGTGACATGTATACTTCTTCACTTATCCAACAATTCAAGAATTCATTTTCTACATAAAGTTAAAGGAGTCTCCAATTTCTTGCACCATCTACACTTATCAACGTTCTGATTGTAGTCATCTTTGCAACTAGTGAGAATGTTTCCTCATAGTCTATACCATGAATTTGTGAGCATCCTTTGGCAACTAATCTTGCCTTGTACCTGCAAATTGATCCATTTGAGTTTTTTTTTTACTTTATACACCCATATGCAACCAACTACCTTTTGATTGGATGACATTGGAACCAAATCCCAAGTGTCCATCTCCTTCAATGCATCTATTTCTTCTTTCATGGAATTTTTCAATTAAAGGTTTCCCTTTGCCTCTTCATAGGTTCAGGGCTCCTTTGAAATTGAGTCTTTTGCCAAGTAGATTGAATGCTTTGCAACAAATTTTGAGTCATATCCATACCTTTCTGGTTGTTTCTTCAATCGTGTTGATCTTCGAGGAGCTTGCTTAGAGCATTCTCCACACTTCTGCATCTTTGCTTTGCCTCTTGACTTCCATAGTTTGTAATCCTTTTCCCTTCATCTTGGTCATCATCTGTATCACTTCTTGGATCCCTAGACCTCTGTATCATGCTTGCTTCCTAATTGATGAGAATCAAAATCAAGGTCATATGGTAGAGTTACCTTTTGTTTGTCTTCATCATACCAAGACCTGTGTTCTTCAAACACAACATCACTACTTGTAGTAAATTGATTGGTTGAAGGATTATAGAACATGTAACCCATTTGAGTTGATTCATAGCCAAAAAACACTTCCTTTGTTTCCCTTTCATCTAGCTGACCTTTTATTTGTGATGGTACATGAACATAAGCTAAGCAACCAAACACCTTGCAATGTCCAAGGCTAGGTTTTCTTCCATGCATTTCTTCATAAGGAGTCATCTTGAAGTGATTTGGATGGTAGTCTATTAACAAGGTATAGAGTAGTTCAAATAGCATCTACCCATAGATAATGTGGCAACCTCTTCTCTTCAAGCATTGTTTTGGATGATGCAACCAATGTCTTGTTTCTTCTCTTTGCAACTCCATTTAGTTGAGGAGAGTACCTGGTAGTCACTTCCCTTTTGATACATTTATTGTGCAAGAACTCATCAAACTCTTTGGAGAAGTATTCGCCCCCTCCATCAGATCTGAGCTTCTTGAGAGATCTACCTATTTGATTCTCCACATGTGTTAGGTACTTTTTGAAGTAATCAAACACTTCATTATTACTTTTGATAAAGTATAAAATATTCCATCTAATATGGTCACAATAAATGACACATAATACCTTGATCCTACCAATCAAGGTTGTTGAATTAGTCCCCATATATCTGTATGTACTAAGTCCAATAAGTTGTTGTGGATGTAGCCTTTGTGGTTCAATGGTTGTGTGTGTGCCTTCCCAATCTGACATGCATAACATCTGTTGATCATGTGTTGCTTCGATATGTTTGGGAGTCCAAGAACACTTTGATCCCTGCATATATCCTTCAAGGTTCTTTCATTCAGATGAGCAAGTCTCTTATGCCACACTTCAAGGTTCTTTCATTCAGATGAGCAAGTCTCTTATGCCACCCAAAAGAGAATAGAGCTATGTTCCTGGTTTCTCCTACTTCAAAAGTAAAGAGCCAACCATGCTTCTCACATATGGCTATCTTCTTGAAGCCTTGACATGGATCTTCCACAAAAGCTCCAGTTTGGGTGAACCTAACTTGAAAGCCTTCTTCAACTATTTGTCCTACATTTATTAGGTTTTTAGTGATAGTGGGTACATAGAGAACCTTACTAAGAATGTTTATCTTGCCATTGGAAGTTATGAAATTCACAATCTTCTCCACATTGTGCTTTGTTTCATTCCCTATTTGAACTTCATGTCTATGATTTGGCCTTTCTAAATCAGATAGAAGAAAAATGTTGCCTAGAACATGATTTGAACATCCTGAATCTATGTAGAAAAAATGATCATCTTCTTTACCTTCTTTGTGGCGGCAATAGAGGCATAAAGAGCACCATTTCTGCTTGCAAAGATTTCTTTAGCCCCATATGGAAAAAGATATTGCACATTATGTTTCTCAATGCATTGTATGTCAACACGTAGAAGATCATCTTAGTAAAGCATTTGGATTATTAATGCCCCTTCCCATTCCGAATGAACCACAGGAACAAATTTTTATCGATTTTATCATTGGTCTCTATTGTTATTGTTGAATTTGTGTCCAGCTCTACCTCTATTGCTGCCATATACACCTCTTCCACCTCCTTTCTGGGTCTTCCCATTGAACCAGAAATGCTTAGTTATGTGGTTGGTCTTATTGCACATGGCATAAGGTTGAACATTCTAACCTTTGGCTTTGTCATGCTTTCGTCCTTTTGTCTTCCCTTTCCACTTGCTCTTACTTGGAAAGTTAGCTTGGGAAGTCTCCTCTTCATTTTCTTTCTTCTTCTTGCCTTTCAAATTCTTGTCCTTCTTATCTGCATATAGATCACTAGTTGAATTACCATGATAGGAGTTACCTTCCTTTATGCTATTGTTGGCCTCTTAATTGAAGTGTTGTCCAAGAAAGATGTTGAAGTCTGGAGTTTGCACATCCATGATGAGATCATAAGCCATGGTGAAGAATTACCATTGCTTATCACTTCGAATCCCATTGAGAATTTGCCTCATGATAGCCTCTTCTTCAATCAGCTCTCCAATGGATGCTAACTGATCTCCATCCTCCTTGACCTTGGTAACAAAATCTGTGATGGTTTGTTTAGGTGTCTTCTTCATTTGGTTGAACTTGTTCCAAAGATGATTCTTTCTTGCTTTGGTACTAGCAGAAACGAAATTCTCTATGGCATCCCAAGTTGCTTGAGATGTCTTGCATCCTCTTATATATGGTAATAGAAAGTCAGAGATAGAGTTTAGTATGTACGACCTTACTTGAGCATCCCTTGCACACCAAACTGTGATCGTATCTATCTTCTCTGTTGGCGACGTCGCGGCAAAGGCCCGAACCTTGTCAAGCCTGCGGAATTTGCCGCGTCACCGTAGGGTTGCTAAGCTAGAGTGAATTAGAACACCTCTATAATCAGCAGTAACTCAGCACAGTTACTGTTACTCAACATATAAGATTGCGTTTTGAATTTACTGAAAAATTCACTAGAACTTCACCGGACTATCACTGGACTGTCACCGTAATAAGACCGAAATGTTACCGGAATCGACTGCAATTCAGTTTGTAATTACTTTAGGTCTATAAGGAAGTGATGCGTGAACTTCCTTCACTGAAGGAACTCTTTCTGAGTTTAAGGAAAAACTTCACGAGTTCAGAATTCCTCTTTCCGGTCAGACTTTGTACTGTGTGTACATATCCATTTCACCGAAATCTTTGATGAGCTGATAGTGGAGAAGTCTAACTACAAGATAAGCTATCTCTCATACAAAGCTTTAATTTATTCTGCGAGATATACTTCGTTGTTCTACCAAAAAACCACGTTTACTGAGAAAACTGTAATTGACCGAAAAATACGTTTACTGAAAAAAACTGTAACTGTTAACTGACTTTATACCGTAACATGAGAATACTCAGATTTCTTCACATACGAACAGTGCACGCAAACTTCCACATGAACATGTGTTTTCTATTAGAGAAGATGTGTACAAAACTAGCTTGGCCTCTTCTTGCTCAAGCTATAGAAACTCTCCTACACTGAGTAGCTTCTTCTTACCATCTCTCTCAGATGAATACCTGACATTTCAGGTTTCTGTTATTCATCTTTACATGTGCGATCTTTGGCGTCTTCCAAACCTATTCTTGATCTCTATATGCGCTCTATTCAAACTGCACGCTCTTCTTACGCACGTTCTAGCTCGCATACTTTTTCTGTCTTTGTCTCTCTTTATATACAGTTTGATCCGGTGTAACAAACTCTTACAAACTCTGATTCTGGAAGATTCTACGCTGTACATAACGGTCGTGAATTTGTCCCTTCATTGAGACTTTGATTTTCTAAATACTTTTACCTTTTTTTTTGTGTCTGTATGTCAAATTCGTGAGTGATTCTTCAACAGCTCCCCCTCAATCACTAATTTGACTCTTCCTGTCTTTCATATATTTTTCTTTCTTTTATACCTTCCATTTCTTTGAATCTGCTTGTCTTTGTTCCATCCAAGCTCTTTGTCAAAATATCTGCAATCTGATCTTTTGTCGGAGTGTATATTATTTCTATCTCTTTCTACATTACCTTTTCCCTCAGGAAATGATACTGAATTTCTATATGCTTTGTTCTTGCATGAAATACTGGATTTGCTGCAAGATACAGCGAGCTCATATTATCTCCATGTATGATAGGTATACCTTGATCAATACCCATGCTTTTGAACAAGGTCTGCATCCATATCACTTCTTTAGCTGCTTCTACAAGTCCTTTATATTCTGCTTCTGTTGACGATAGAGCCACTGTCTGTTGTTTCTTCGAACACCATCTCAGTAGCTTATCTCCTAGGTATATCATATACCTATGTGTTGATCTTTTGTCATCTTGACTTCCTGCCCAATCTGAGTCACTGAATGCTCTCAACTTTATATCTGACGTATAATGATAATATAATCCTTCCTTTATAGTTCTTTTGATGTATCTAAGAACTCTTTGTCCTGCAACCCAATGTTGATCCTTCGGACAATGCATAAACTGTGAGAGAACTCCTACTGCATAACTAAGATCCGGTCTTGTTAGCGTAGCATAAATTAGGCTTCCCACTAACGACTAATACTTTCTCATATCTTCAAACTCTGCACCACGATATTTGCTGAGTTTATGATTTACTTCAAGTGGTATTGAAGCTTCTCTGCAATTCTCCATATTAAACTTCTTCAATAAGTTTAGGAGATACCTTTCTTGCGAAACATATACACCATGATCTGTGTATGTGATTTCCATTCCAAGAAAGTATGATAACTTTCCTAGATCACTGATCTTAAACTCCTTTTCAAGCAATCTCTTTACTTCTTTAATTCCTTCGTCTGATGTCCCTGTGATTATAATGTCATCTACATAAATACAAATGTAGATCATACCTTCTTCTGTTCTTTTGATGGGTAGACTTGCATCTGCCTTTGAACTTTGGTATCCAAGTTCATTGAGATATTTCACGAGTCTGTAATTCCAAGCTCTTGGAGCTTGCTTCTGTCCATAAAGTGCTTTTCTTAATCTACAGACAAAATTTGGGTATTTAGAACTTACAAACCCTTCAGGTTGTTCCATATAGACTTCGTCTGATATATATCCATTCAGAAACGTATTCTTGATATCCAGCTGACTTAGCTTCCATCCTTTTGATGCTGCTATACCAATCACTGTCCTTATGGTTGACATCCTTGCCACCGGACTAAACGTCTCATCATAATCTATGCCATGCGTCTGAGCATAGCCCTTGATAACTAGTCTAGCTTTGTGTCTGGCTATCCTTCCATCTGTAAGTTTCTTAACTTTGAAAACCCATTTATTTCCAATTACTTTCCATTCTTGCCACCGGACTAAACGTCCCATCATAATCTATGCCATGCGTCTGAGCATAGCCCTTGATAACCAATCTAGCTTTGTGTCTGGCTATCCTTCCATCTGCAAGTTTCTTAACTTTGAAAACCCATTTATTTCCAATTACTTTTTTCTAGTGCGCTGAACTCTTCTTCCATTGCTTCTTCCCAATGCTTCTTGCCTTTAGCTTCATCATAGTTCTGAGGTTCTTCATCATCTTTGACCATATATGCATTATTTTTCTGAGTTATGTACGAAGTATCATAAGAATACCTTTCTGGTTGCCTTCTAGTCCTACTTGACCTTCTTGGTTCACATTCTTCATAACTGTCTGAATACACTTCTTCATCAAATGTAGGAATTTCTTCATTCCTTCTTGTTAATCCATTTCTGGACGTACGTGCTTGCATATAATCTTCATCTGTGTTCACCTGCACGATTGATTTCCCTTTCTCATTTCTTCTTTCCTCTTCTTCAAATTCTTCCGTTGTATGACTTTGATCTGCATACCAACTTTTTTGTTCATCAAATGTAACATCTCTAGAAACAGTAAACTATTTTGTTAGAGGACTCCATAACCTGTAACCCATCTGCTTTTCATCATATCGTACGAATACATATTTCTCTGCTTTTGGTTCAAGCTTATGTCTGAGTTGTGATGGTACATAAGCATAAGCTACTGATCCAAACACACTGCAATGATTAAGTGTTGGCTTCTTTCCCCACCAAGCTTCATAAGGAGTCATTCCATCTAAAGCTGTACACGGTAATCTGTTTACCAAGTATGTAGTTGTATTTACAGCTTCGGCCCAAAGATAATTTGGACAGTCCTTTTCCTTTAGCATAGCTCGTGCAAACTCAAGTAGAGTTTGGTTCCTTCTTTCTGCTACACCATTTTGTTGTGGTGTATACCTGCAGGTTATTTCTCTCTTAATACCTGCATTCCAAAGATAATCATTGAATTCTCGGGAGAAGTATTCTCCCCCTCCATTAGACCTCAGTCTCTTAAGCTTCCGACCTGTGAGTCTTTCAGCATATGCATGAAAATGCCTGAAAGCTCCAAACACTTTTGATTTCTCTTTCAAAACATAAAGAGTTATCCATCTTGTAGCATCAGCAATGAAAAGAACATAATACCTCGATCCACTGATTGATCCTTCTTTTGTTGGACCCCATACATCTGTATGAATGAGTTCAAGTACTCCGTCATGTTTGAATCCTTTCTTCTGGAATGGTAACCTGTGGGCTTTTCCCATCTGACATGCTTCGCACTTATGAATCATATGTTGGTTCTGTACATTCGGTAATCCCAGTACTAATTGATTTGAAATCATAGATTTAATTCCTTTTTCATTAAAGTGACCTAATCTCTTATGCTAGAGATCAAGTTCTGTAATCACCTTTTCACCATGTGTGAGCAACGCTTGACCAACGTTCCCTTGTACTCTTAAAGTAAAGAGTCTACCTTCTTTCCTACCAGAGACGATATGATGATATCCATTCTCGGGATCTTCTACAAATACTCCTTCATTTGTAAATCTGACCTAAAAACCTTTCTCAACTATCTGTCCCACACTAATCAAATTCTTAGGTATTGTCGGAACATACAAAACATTGGTTAGCAAATCTGCTCCACTCTTACATTTCACTTTTCCAATTCAGTGTACACTATGTCTCGTATTGTCACCTGTTTGAACAGTATGACTGGAACTACCTTTTTCCAATTCTGACATCAGTTCTATATTTCTTGACAAATGATTAGAACATCTAGAATCAATGTAAAATACCTTCAGATCTTCGTTATCTGATGTGCCGATTGAGTTCATCATCAATGACGTATGACTTTCATTCTGTGTGTCATTTGCGGAGTTGTTGTAGGTGGTGTTGTAGGATTGATTCTGTCCCCAACTTCTTGCTCCACCTCTACCATAGCCTCTTCTTTGATTCTGTCTACCTCTTTGAAAGTTACTCTGATATCTTCCGCTTCTGCCTCTGCTATTACTGTTCTCATTTTGATTTGATCCTTGTTGATTGTGCCAACAATCATGAGCCAGATGATTATTTAGTCCACAGATCCAGCAAGCCTTCTTGTTGTTATTCTGGCTACCTCTTCCTCTTCCAAAACCTCTTGCTCTTCCTCTGCCGGTGCCTTTACCTCTTGCATAATAAGCCTGAGAACTCGGCTCTTCTTCATCTTTTGACTTGCCTTTATCTCCTTTCTTCTTGTTCTTCATGTACATTGCAGAACTTTGTCCTTTATCTCCATCTCCTTTCAGGTGAGCATCAGACCAAGCAACTGATTTAAATCTGGTACAAAATGATTGAAAGAAAGTTCAGTTGAGAGTACGAAAGGTTTCCACCTTTCATCTCCTCTCAAACCTTTGAGCACTTGCGCTATCAATCTGTGATCTTCGACATCTTCATTTATGGATCCAAGACTATCTCCTAGATCCTTCATTTTAGTAACGTAGTCACTAATGCTTTGATTCGACTTCTTTTTGAACGTTGTGAATTCGGACCATAAGCTAGCCTTCCTAGCTTTCGTAGTATTTTGGAAATGATCTTCCAATGCACTCCATATGTCCTCTGCTTTCTCCAGACCTCTAATGTGCCGTAGTAGATGGTCTGTAACGGTATTATAAATGTGAGCTCTTGCCGTTGCATCTTTCTTCTACCATAGCTTCAAGGCTTCTAATTCTTCTTTTTCCGGTTGACTAGATAATCTTCGAAAGTCGGCTTCTTTTCTTCTCCGGTCACATACATCATTAAGTCCTTACTCATAAGTAAGGCTTCCATGCGCATTACCCACGCGGGATAATTATCTCTTTCCAATTTGTCAATAGAAACATGATCTGCCATAATCTTCTTGTTTCTGTTACTTCCGGTGAGTGAAACGTTAAAAATATTTTACCTTTTACAAACCTTTACCCTTGAAATTGACTTCGGAACGTTTCTTGATGCCTTTAGTTAGCTTTCACCTTCCTTTATGAGAACTCTTCAAATTCTCTTTCCGTTTCTTCTTCTAAGAAAATTTTTCCGTTCTTTAGAATCTTTTCTGTTCTGGTACCACTTGTTGTGGTTAACCGGCTCTGATCCCACTTCTTGGATCTCACGGCTCTGACACCACTTGTGGTGGTTAACCTTGGCTCTGATACCACGTGTTGGCGACGTCGCGGCAAAGGCCCGAACCTTGTCAAGCCTGCGGAATTCGCCGCGTCACCGTAGGGTTGCTAAGCTAGAGTGAATTAGAACACCTCTATAATCAGCAGTAGCTCAACACAGTTACTGTTACTCAACATATAAGACTGCGTTTTGAATTTACTGAAAATTTCAATGGAACTTCATCCGACTATCACTGGACTGTCACCGTAATAACACCGAAATGTTACCGGAATCGACTGCAATTTAGTTTGTAATTACTTCAGGTCTATAAGGAAGTGATGCGTGAACTTCCTTCACTGAACGAACTCTTTCTGAAGTTTAAGGAAAAACTTCACCGGTTCAGAATGCCTCTTTCCAGGTCTCTCTCTCTCTCTCTCTTTCCAGGTCTTTCTCTCTCTCTCTCTCTCTCTCTCTCCCCACAACTTCGGCCCCCACCTATCCCTCCACCCTGCCCCGTGTAGTTCCCCCCGCAAACCCCTCCGCTCTCTCTCTCTCTCTCTCTCCCCCTCCCTCTCTTTCCCCTGCCACATCTATCTCTCTCTCTCTCTCTCTCTCTTCATCTCTCTCTCTCTCTCTCTCTCTCTCTCTCTCTCTCTCTCTCTCTCTCTCTCTCTCTCTCTCTCTCCCCCGCAACCCTCGCCCTCGCCTATCCGTCTATCCACCACCCCGCCCCGCGTAGTTCCCCCCGCAAACCCCTCCGCTCTCTCTCTCTCTCTCTCCCCCTCCCTCTCTTTCCCCCTGCCACATCTTTCTCTCTCTCTCTCTCTCTCTCTCTTCATCTCTCTCTCTCTCTCTCTCTCTCTCTCTCTCTCTCTCTCTCTCTCTCTCTCTCTCTCTCTCTCTCTCTCTCTCTCTCTCTCTCTCTCCCCCTCTCTCTCTCTCCCTGCAACCCCCGCCCCCGCCTATCCCTCTATCCATCAGCCCGGCCCGCGCAGTTCCCCCTCGCAAACCCCCCCGCTCTCTCTCTCTCCCCCTTCCTCTCTCTCTCTCCTCCATGTCTTTTGCAGCCCTCCCCCCCCCCCCCCCGCAGCCTTCTCTCCCGCAGCCCCCCGCGTCCTGCCCCTCGCTTCCCCGCAGCCCCCCGTAGCTGCTCCACCACCCACCCCACCTGCGAACCCCGCAACCCCATGCTTCCCCCGCCTCTGCAATCCCTCCCCACCTGCTGCTCCCTCCCCCCCACCTCTGCAGTGCCTCGCCACCCCCTCCTGTCTCCCACCCACTAGCCCCACAGCCACCACAGCTACCTCCCCCCACACTCCCCCCGCAACTCTCCTCCCCCCCATTTTTCCCCCCCACCCTGCAGACCACTCCCCCTGATGAAAGAAGCAGTTGAACTTGCAGATGTAGACCGGGCTACCTTGTTTCAGCAACTTCAGAAGCTTGCAGAAGCCGAGGCAGCACAAATTCAATTGAAAAGTGAAAGCAACACTGAAATTGATTCTTACAAGAGAAGAGGGATCTTGCAGATCGACTTCATGAGATGGAAAGCCAACTGGAGTGGGTTCGATCACAGCATAATGAGGAGGTAACCAGGCTTGCTACGGAGAACTCATCTTTTCCCCCACAACCTCCCACAACCCCCCACAAACTCCACAAACCCACAACTTCCCACACCCCTCTGCAACCCCCCACAACCCCCCACAAACCCACAACCTCCAGCACCCCTCCACAACCCCCCACAACCCCCCACAAACCCCACAAACCCACAACCTCCCACACCCCTCCACAACCCCCCACAAACCCCACAAACCCACAACCCCCCACCACCTCTCACCCACAACCTCCCACACCCCTCCACAACCCCCCACAACCCCCCACAAACCCCACAAACCCACAACCTCCCACACCCCTCCACAACCTCTCACCCACGACCTCCCACACCCCTCCACGACCCCCCACAACCCCCCACAAACCCCACAAACCCACAACCTCCTGCAACCCTCCACAACCCCCCACAAACCCACAACCTCCCACACCCCTCCACAACCCCCCACAAACCCCACAATCCCCCACAACCTCAAACCCACAACCTCCCACACCCCTCCACAACCCCCCACAACCCCCCACAAACCCCACAAACCCACAACCCCCCACGACCTCTCACCCACAACCTCCCGCACCCCTCCACAACCGCCCACAAACCCCACAAACCCACAACCCCTCACAATCTCCCACAACTCCCCACAACTCACCTCCCACACCGCCCACTCAATATGTAAGGATCAAAAGCTAGTACAAAAATTATGTGAAGGATGTGCTTCTCAGGGTCATTCAAATATCACGGGCGGCACACAATGAGGATCTTAGCTTGCATGCAAAATAAGTGTACGTGGTAAAAGTGAAAGTGGAGAAATGATTGTTGCCGCCAACCATTCATGACGACTGCCTATTTTTGAGGATCCAATTCAAAGACTGGTGGCATATTTGATTTAGCCCTCCAACTTTGGGCAATCAACCGGTGCATGATCAGTGGACGTGAGGAATCGGAAAGGCCCTCTTGGCCTATTGGAGCCTATAAAAGCAATGGACTTGTGTTCGTTTGTGATACACACATATACTTACATACGTACAGGGGTCCTCTCTTCGCACTCTGTGGCTACTAGCCTAGTGTAGGAAGTCACTCTGTGGTGAGGATATAGAGCGTGGGCTTCCCAGTGAGGGCTAATAGCACTATAGTGTGAAGAGAGTGGCTTGGTTTTGTCATTCAGTCTGAGTCATTGGTATCTCGTCCTCTTTTCCTTAGAGTAAGTCTTCATACTTTGTATTGATCAGTGCTAGTCTGCATCAAGTTGTGTCCATTGTACGGATTAGATGAATCCCTTGTATTGATGTTGTTTAGTTCTGGAGTGGCATGTTAGCCCAAAGCATAAAACTTTGAGCATCTCTTTTGCATATGTTGTAATCATCTGATTCGAACTAAGTAGTGGTTGGTTTTCCATTGTTGTCATTTGTCATTAATATTATCCCTAAGTATTCACAACTCTATGCAATTATTGATATCTGCCTGCTCACAGAAATGTTAAAGGGTATATTTCCCTAAGGAGAACCTCCCTTGAGTAGGCGAAGTACTGGAAGTGCATGTTGTATGCTCCTGCTAAAGTAGATACCCCAGTACCTCCTCTACAATGAGAGAGGCTCTCACCAAATTTGAGTAGTTGATGGACTTCATGGTCTGTAAGGAGATGAATATTGAAGGCTCAAAGACAAATGGCACTAGATCCCAAGCTTTCTATGCATGTAAAGGTAGAGGAAGAGAAAGGAACCAAGGTAGAGGAAGAGGTACACAAGGGAGAGGATCAAATGGTGATCCTGATCAAGATGAAGGAAGAAAATACTCTTCATGGAGAGGGATAGGCAAGCTCAAAGGTAGAGGAGGAAGGTACAACTATTTTAGAGACAATCAAAACTTAGAAGGATGCTTCATCTGTGGCAAATATGGCCATATGGAAGGGATTGCTATCAAAAATAGAATGCCAATTCAATCTAAAAAGTTCAAGCTAATTATGCATCTAAATTTAATGAAAATGAGAGCATGCTAGCTATGATGAAGATGAGTGACTACAAGACATAAGGGTCAAGCACATGGTACATTGATGGTGGATTTAACCACCATATGAGTTGCAACAAGGAGTTCTTCTCAAACATGCATGTGCCATTAGCCAAAGGGCATGTGAAAACAGGGGATGAAATAGGAACGACCTATGACTCAAAAGCTATGGACGTATCAATACTTAGAGATTGAAAGACATGGAGAGCAAGAGTTTAGTGCTAGGGTTACCTAATCTCTATAATAAAAGCCTTGAAATGTTGTTCGAAGCTTGTCAATTGGGAAAGCAGACTAGGTTTCTATTCAAGAATGGCAATTATGTGAGCTATCATCCACTTGTTCTCATCCATACATATGTTTGGGGACCAACAAAGGAAAATTCAATTGGACATAATAGGTACTTTCTAACTTTCATTTATGATTGCACAACAATGAATTCACTCTATTGTATGAAGCACAAATCAGATGTTTCTTATTATTTCAAGAAGTTCAAAGCTATGTTTGAACAAGTGTGTGCTGGGTACATCAAGTTGTTAGGCTACCATCGGTATGACTAATTTTGTAAATTCAAAATTTTATATTTTTGTAAAATAGGTTGATAGAACTTCCAAAGAATTCAACAGACATTCTTCTGTGTAACTGAAGAAAGAGAAAAAGAATAAGTACTTCTTATTCATGTGAAAAATGGGATCTCCTTCCATAGAGAGAGTAATTTAGTTTGAGTAACATACATAGGCAGATGGTATCTTATAATACCCTATTGATTAATATACATACAAACTTTTATGCAATGAGTATGCATATATCCCTATCTCATTTATTCTTATGTTATTCTATTCTTTGTTACGTTGTGTTGTAACATTAGATAGTATATAGTAAGGGAATAGAAACGCACTAGAGCAATCTATGGTATTCCCCATTCCCCAAACCTACCCTATTATTCATAACGACATTGGAGAATTTATTCGAACCAAACATTTGGTGACCATGATGGAATGGGGTGCAAAGTAATAGCACACAGTGGGAAGTAGATGACAATCACTGAAGAAAGAGTGGTTGAACTATTAGAGAAATGGATTCCTATGGAGAATTAGCATGCAAACATGCTCGGGTAAGTGTTTTTTTGAAATACTTATAAGTGTAGGTAACGTTTGTAGTGGATGGAGAAATAATGAGATCAGAGACGAATGTACACGAAGGAGGTCTGGTTTTGTACCGGATATTGACACAAATGTTGGTGGTATAGGTAGCTTTTGAGGTGGCTAAGTGGCAATCAAATAATGTGGAAGGACAACGGGCTACGATGAAATCGGATGGGGAACCAAAAAGAAGACCCCAAGATTCAATTTCGATGTTAGGCCTTCTAGATTCCATTTGGACGGAGCAGCTTGCAGAAAAGCATACCATGTTATGAAGGCAATTTGGCATAGCAAGCGAGATAGATTTGCAAAAGAAAGTAAAGGTAGAGGAGGAGGAAATATCATTGGTACCCATAGAGGATGCATGGAAGTAGTGGCAGGTCCCATTCAATATGGTAGTCCCAATACATCAAATCAATGTAATGCAAATTCAATCGATTTAGTAGGAGAAATGAGGATGATCTTGACATGTATGTTAGAATTTTCTACATGCAGTATGATCTGCTAGAAGGGAATCCAGATGATGCAAGGAAATGTCAAGTATTTCAAGCCACTTTGGGAGGAGAAGCTATCAATTGGCTAATGGAGTTCTCTGCGAATCATTTCCCTACATATGATGTTCTTCCAAATGCATTTTTTATGATGATTCTGGAAAGCTAAAATGATTGATCAGTTATTCATTACTTAAGAGTATATTATACAGTAGCCCAACCAGATAGTGGTAGATTATGCATTGTTATTCTAGAGTACGTTGCGACCAATATCAAAAACTCAGAGATACTCTGAAGATGGAATAAAAGGTTGGTTCATAGATGGATTAAATTCAATATTAAAGGAACAATTTCTTTTGTTTGCATTAGATGGAACCAGATCCTTGGACTAGATCATTGAGGAAACATAACAATTGGAACATAATCTAAACGCTGCAAACCTCACTTGATGGCGGTCCCTAGACATTGTAAATGTGGTAGCCTCAAACCCTTTGGTTCTAAGTGATCCCTATGGCCAAATGTTATGTACTAAATATAGGAATCTGGGGCATATAGAAACAAGTTTCACCTTGAACCAAATGTATTGTGAAATATGCAATGTGATGAATAAAATTAGTAATCAATGTAGATATAATACTAGGAACGAGTCAGTCTCAACTAACCATGTGCAACCGGAACCCAGACCCAATGGGAAATGGTATTCCACCTCCGTTGTACATAATGTATACATAAATGATTCTAGTAACTCACAAATTATACCAGAATTGAGCTTTTCAAGTAATCAAGAGCACAATAGGTCAAACTATCTAGACTATGGTTGAGGATGTCAACCTTTCAATCATTACCAAAGAGAGGATGTAGAATATCCAAAGGAAAGAAAAGGCTTATTTTTTATTTTGTCTTGAATTCAGTCACATTTGTGTTGACTATTTTAATGCCCAAGATCACGATCAACAAAAGCAAGAATCAAGACTTAAAGCACCGATGAATAACATGGTGACCCTTAGTTTTGAACAACCAGTAGCTATGATAGTGACTCGCTTAGGAAAAGTTTCCAATGTCAATGATTCTAAGGTAATTCCCAAAGTAGTTGTACATCATAGAGTATATAAACAAGTTGTAGGATTCCTAAGGAAGCTCTGGTGGTATTCCTTGAACGGAGTCGAGCTCAAGTAGGCAAGTTCAAAATACACTAAACAGACAAGATACAATTGTGCATACTTTTGTGGACTTATGATCCTATACAAAAACTCATCGTGAAAAAGTTACTAATGAGTCAAATCTGAAAGTGTAAAAGCACATAACAGTGGCATGGACCCCTGACACTTTATAGAAAAGTGTGTGAAACCTAGTCCTATAGAAAGTGCATCAGAACAAGCTTAAGTAAATACGGTAGAAATCAGGCAAGAGAAACTAGTAGACTATGTACTACCGCCTATTTCAGTCTAGCTTAAAAGAATTCAGATTTGTAAAGTCTTGATTGATGGTGGATATAGCTTTAATATTTCCACCATGCTTATTTGTTGGCAACTAGGTTGGATAGACATACAGCCAGCTGCACTGTATATTCATATGGTGGACCAGCCAAGAGTTGAACCAATTGGACTAATCAAAGATATAACGGTAAAAACTCAAAATATCCCTTTTAAAGTGACTTTTGTGGTGATCGAACCAATTGGGAAATGTAACAATTATAATGTTTTGCTTGGATGGCCTTCGCTTAAGCAGGCTAAAGTTCAACAGGATTGGGGATCACAAGAAATTTCTTTTCAATGCAAACATAAGAAATATTCCATTCCCCTGGAAGATAAGCAACAGTATACAAAGTCTCAAATATTGTCCATTGCAAAACTCCCACACATGCTAGGTGGGTTAGAAGAGGATGAAGAATTGTGATTTTTGGAATCTTATTGTGATTTATGGTTAGTAGAGCATTGACTAAGATTGAACAAGATCTAGTAGTAGTGGTTGTGCAAATCGAGAATATGTCTCTTCCAATGGATGAAGAAATGGCATGGTCAGCAAAAGACGACATTTTCACTCAAACTAATCTACATATTCAAGAAGATCAAGTCGAAGAGGTAAATTAAGGAACCGAAACTTCACCATAGAATGTTAAAATAGATGCATTTTGACAAGCATTTCTTCAACTTTTATATGAATTCAAGGATGTGTTTTCCTAGAACTCCTCAGATATGAAAGGATTGGACCCTAGATTCTATCAACATAAGATTAAACTCAAACCAAATGCTTCCTCAATTATCCAACAATGTTACCAAATGAATCCTATTTTTGTGAAGCATTTGAAGGAAGAATTGGATAGATTATTGATGATAGGGTTCATTATTCCCATTGAATATCTAGAGTGGGTGTCTCCCATTGTAATTAGAAATCAGCAATTGTGAATCTGTGTGGAATATAGAAAGTAAAATGTTGCTATAATTGTAGATCCTTTTCCTCCACAATTTGGAGATACTATGTTGGATGAAGTTGATGGTAGGGAAATGTATTACTTTCTAGATGGATTCAGTGGTTATAATCATGTTAGAATGCTTGAATGTGATATTCCCAAAAACACATTTATTGCAAATTGGGGTATCTTTGCATGCACCGTAATGTGCTTTGGATTATGGAATGCCCCTAGTACATTCTAGTGTTGTATGCAACATACTTTTTCTCCTTTTTTGACCAATTTCATATGAGTATTTTTTGGATGATTTCTTAGTTCTAGGACACCAAATATATCACTTAGAATAATTAAGACTCTGTTTTACTAAATGTTGAGAAGATCATTTAAGTTTGAATCCTGCTAGAACCATTTTTAGAGTCAAATGTGGTAAGCTTTTGGGTCACGTTATTTCTCCTACAAATCCAAAAAAAGTTAAAATGGTCTTAGAAGTACCACCACCATGTACTCCTAGGGAGGTACTTTGATTTTTGGGATAGATTCGATGGCATGGATGCCACTTGCATTACTTAGCTCATATTTCTATGCCCCTAAATGATATTGCTCATGTTAAACCCAATGATTTTAAATGGACTCTTAAGTATGACATCGCGTTTCACATATTGAAGACCTTACTTACACAAGAGCCTATACTTCAAGCTATGAATTGATCTCAACCTTTCCATGTCTTTGTGGATGCTTTAGATATTGCTATTGGAGGGGTTTTAATGCAAAAGGCACAAAGATCTCGGTTTTTCCCTATTTATTATGTGAATCCATGGTGTCATAGAGAATTCCATCTCTACTATTTATGCAACTATGCAAACTCATTCTCACAGGTAAAGCCACAAATTCAATTCAATAATACCAGAAGAAGTCATCATCCGTTCCTACTTTGTAAGGAGAAACACAGTTAAATAATCAAGGATGATTGGTTGGAAAGGTTTCAAGAGCTTGATTGCTGGATTTATGGGGAAGGCCATCAGAAGCTATGGCTTTTCTTTTGATCCCTCTTTTGTGAATCATAGTATGAAGCACAACAATCACTTTTGAATATGAGCGGCTCAAAGAAGTATCAACAAACTTGAATTCTCTGTTTTGCATTGAGAACTTCGAAAGGTGAAAGGAGATGAAAGTTTCTCGTACTTGGCAAAGGATAATAATAGTACGGCTGAAGACACATCCATAGAAAAGTTAATTTTGGAAGATTTCTTGGGGTTGAACATTGTCTGACATAGAGAGTCAACAATCAATGTGCTAATGTGGACCAAAATTGACTAAAGCTTTATTGTCTGAAACAAAGCGAATATCTTGGAAAACAATAGCGCAACTTCTTGGGAAGTCACAGTGATGTTTATGATATGATAAGCAAAGTACTAAGAAATTCAAAGATGCACATCTGCATTGCTGATGATATTGGCAATCAATTAGAAGAGTTTTGTGAATAAATTCTCATGAAAAAGATTTACTAGTTTACATAAGAAGACTTGAGCTTTCTCTGAGATGACTCTAAATAAAGAGCCATGGAATATTTCACCAATCAAAATATTACAGAATGTGAAGACATGCAGACGCAGTCTTGATGTTGTATAAAAGCTTATGTTGTGAACAAGTGATGATGCTTTTGAGGTTATTATTCAGAGGTAGTCTTGATGTTGTATAAAAGCTTATGGTGTGAACAAGTGATTATGCTTTTGTGGTTGGACGATAAAAATAGTGATGATGTTCACTTTTGAAAATTCTACGGAAGCTTTTGTTTTAGGAATGCTACTTTAGGGATTCCTATCTCTTGTGTACCTATCTCTTTTTAATTTCTTGCTATTCCTATCTCTTGATGTTAGAGGATTCTTGTGTACGAATTATACATGAAGTGCATTGATAGAGCATAAACTATAGGCGAGATGATTTGACTCCTATGTTTTGCAACTGATGAATGATACTAATGTTTGATTCTTTGCATATAGGTTGTAATCAGGTTCTCTATGATGTCCTATTTGCAATATATCATTCATTAGAGCACATATGAGAGATAATGCTCTTGGATAAATTTGAAGTTAAGATTGTGCTCGAAACAGTAAAAGCTGTTGATGAATTTATGTACTGTCATCAATAAACGTTCGAATGTCATTGAGTACCAGTTAACTATTGTGGATGGTTAATCTTGAATGAATTATACACCAGACATTGTGATGTTGGGACTTCACTGATGGTGACTTTGAAATAAGACATTCTTCGTTCAAACTCTGAATTTTGACCTCAATATATTTATTAGCAAATATTATCTAGCTAACTTGTCCATCATTGCAGAGCATCACATGAATACGCTCACTGGATAGAACATTTCTTTGTCATCTAAATGAATCGAGTTTTAACCTTGAGTTGCATAGCTTCTCTGATTGTTCACAAAAACTCCCATAAAATGATTTAAAAGTCGTGTCCAGAAACATTGTTAATGGTTAAATTCAGAAGCGCTTTTGATATTAACAAAGAAAGGAAAACCTCTGTCCTTAAAAAAGTATGGAGTGCTCCAGAAATAATAAAATTTTAGGAAGATACATTGGTTCTGAATCGTTCATCATTCGATACCAGCTCTTTCGTCTTTCCCAGCATTCCTTTAGCTCCAGGAATCCTTCAGCATTCCCCTCTGATTGTCTTGAAAGATAATTAATGGACAAAGCTGATGTTTAAAGATAGAGCATTATGACTACAAATGGACATAAAGCACGACATGTTTCTTATATCGGATTTATATAAATTGTTCTTCTTTTTTTTTTTTTTGAGTTTCTATTTCGTCAGCTACTTCTTTCTTGGATAAAGTCAGTTCATTTGATCTCTTTTCAATCGTCTTGAGCTTTCGTCAGTTCGATCAATTCCTTGGCATCATTTGTTTCACCTTTGAGCTTGTTGAAAGCACCCCACGTGCACCGCATTCTTGGAACTCCGGTTCTTGACGTGATCCATCGACCAAACCCTTCACTAAACCTGATGTGAAACATTCCTCAGCGTCTCGACAAGTCTTAGGGGTTGGAAAAAACATGAAGTTGGTGGTAAGGCTTGTTAGAGACTCATCGAGTGGAGAACAAGCAGTTTTAGGAGTTGGAAAAAACTTGGATTTGGTGGTAAGGCTTGTTAGAGACTCATGGAGTGGAGAACAAGCAGTTTTAGGAGTTGGCAAAAACTTGGTGTTGGCAGTAAGGCTTGTCACGGACTCAACGAGTGGAGAACAAGCAATTCTAGGTATTCGATACTTCTATTTTCATTGCTTGCACATATACATAGGAAGATGGACTTTGATAGTGAAGAATTTTCTTATGACATGGAGTCACGCATAGTTTCATGTATAGATGCAAAGTTTGATTCAAAATTTGACTCATTGACCTCATTTGTCTCAAAGTTGGCTCAAGCAATGACACAACTAACATATACAATTAAAGCATTATATGTGCAAGTAGATAATGCGTTTGGGTATTTAAACGGAGCAATGAGATATGAATTGTCAAGTTTAAAAGAAATCTTGGATACTTTAAACAGTCAAGTAAAAGATATCACAATAAGCAAGCAGAACTATGAACATCAAACTCAAGTACAAAGCATGTCTATAGATTCTATTGAACAAAAACGTTTACCTGACCATAGGCAATTCACTACTAAAACAATACAAAAACGACCAAATAGGATCCATAAGTGTATTGTTAGATGTTTTTGGTGTGATCAAATCGGTCATATATATGGGAACTGTGTTGCATATGAACATGCATGTAGACATACGATAGTATGTGAGATTGAGAAGAAAATATGTATTTTAAACGATTTACACTTGAATGTAGAAAGAGGTGGCATGCAAGAATATTTTGACCACTCGATACAAAGAACAAGATCATTTAAAAGATTGAGAAAGCAATGGATGACAAAGATACATGACGAAACTCAGTCTACTAAAAATGAAAGTAATTGTACATCTCCTATACATGAAACCTCTATAGTGGTACATCAAGAAGAACCATTAAAAATGAATACAAAAGGATTCGAGAGATGCTTGAATGAAAAATTCCATTCATATAAAGAAGATCATGATGCTTTAAAAGACAGTAGAGGATGACAATAGAAGTGGAGATAATGACGAACATAATGAATCAAATTATGAACAAGAAAAGAGAGTAATCACATGAAAATTAGATAAAATCATGAAACGAACTGAGCATCATTTTAAGGATTCTTTTGTTCCATTGGATATGAAAAGGAAAAATAGCAAGTTAACATTACAAGAAACTTTTGATGAAAAACAAAATACATCTATGAAGTTGTGAAATGCCTACTAATGTGTTTTGAGAAGTTGTTTTGTAGGTATGGAAGATGAAGATGCCTTGATTAAATGAAATGATATGATCCTAAGAGGAATTTGTAGGAATACTTACATGTTAATGAGTTTTTTGCACTAAATTTTGATGTTTTCATAAAACTACTAGCCGATGATGAGAATGAAGATAAGGAATATGACCAGGAAAGTGCAATAAGTAATGAATGATAAGTATTTCATCTTGAAATGTATGTAAATACTGGTTTGATGATTATGATGAATTGACTAAGCATATTTTTGAGATTGGGATAGGTTTTTGACAGATGGAAAAGAAGGGAAGCTTTGATGTTTTTTTGTATTTCAAGTTGAATAGGATATATAGATAAAGGACGTGGATTGAGGGAGAAAAGAAATGAAGACAAGATCTTTCCATAAGGTTTTTTAGGGGATCCATGCGCATTTTCAATTTTTGCACCATGAAATTTATTTTTGCATTCAACTTATGGAGTGCTCCAAAATAATAACCTGTTAGGAAGCTACATTCGTTCTAATTGTTCAGCATTTGGTACCAACTCTTTTGTCTTTCCTACCATTCCTCTAGCTATAACAATCCTTCAACATTCGAGTCATATGTTTTGCATAGATCCTGAAAGCTAATTAATGGACATAGTTATGATTAAAGATAGAGCATTACAACTATAGATGCACATAAAGGAGGACATGTTTCTCAAATCTAATTTATTTAAATTGTTCTTCCTTGTTTTTGAGTTTTTGTTTCTTTAGCTACTTATTTCTTGGAGGTAGTCAATTATATTGATCTCTTTTTTATTGTCTTGAGCTTTCATCGATTCGATCAATTTCTTGGCATCATTGGTTTCACCCTTGAGCCTGCTGAAAGCACCCCACGTGCATCGCATTCTTGGAACACCAGTGGTTGACTTGATCCATCAACCAAACCCTTCACGCTGACAACGGTTGACTACAATAGAGAAAACATTTTTAGTAACTAAAAGATAGTGTCTAGGGCTCGTTATTCTATCAAGAAATTTTAGCGTTATTTGTTAGGCCGTGTATTCAATTTTCACGTTGATTAGTTTGCATTGCTATATTTGTTCAAGCAGTAGAATATTGTTGGGAGATTAGCTTGATGCATTCTCTTATTGCACGAATATGACTATGATGTAGTTCATCGCCCTAGATCTTCACATTTAATTATTGATTGTCTTTTCGGATTAGATAATGGTGAACTGCCAGATGGAGTGTTTGACTCTTTTCCTAGTGTAGAGTTACTTCATGTTGTAGGTCAAATCAAACCATAATTAGGCCCTCCTACATAGTAGGAAGAAATGATATCCTTTTTGGCAACTGGTGTTGCCCCTTCTCATTCACTGTCCATAGCTCGGAAGAAATTAGCAATATGGAGCTAGATATTTTCTCTTATTTTATTGTATTATAAGGACATGGCTAGAATATGGCTTCACTATGTGCCACCTCATGAAGTCCCTACTATTAGTATGGAAGCTCATTCCATGTCCATCAAGGTAAAGATTTGATAGTTTTGAAAATATTACATAGTGGGTTGTGTTATGGTGGCCTAACATGCATAAGAATATTCATGATCATGTACAATGGTGTGATCCTAATCAACAAACTAGTGAACCATATCATATTCATTGTTTTCCTTTGCAACCCATTTTACCTCTAGAGCCTTTTGAAAAATGGGGGTTGGATTTTATTGGTCCGATCCATCCTCCAACTTCCTCGGGTAAAACATTTATTCTTACTTGCACAGATTATTGTATGAGATGGGCAGAAGCATGGAGTTTGCATCATAGCTCATAGTGTTTCCACAATCTTAGTCACGGAATTATTTCCTCGTTATAGACTTCCTTTGGTGTTAGTTTCTGATAGGGGCACTCATTTTTCAATTCAACTTATAGAATAAATCACTGATTATTTTAAGATTGAGCTTGAATTTAGTTCCCCCTACTATCCTCATGCCAATGGATTAGCCAAAAGCACAAACAAGGTCCTAGTTACTATGCTGTAGAAATTTCTTCTAGAAGGTCTAACCAAATGGGAGTTGTATTTATCTTTGGTACTATGGGCTTACCAGACTTTGTACAAAGTGTCCACATGCTTTACACCTTTTAAACTAGTTTACGGTATGGAAACTATTGCACTTATGGAAAGTTTATGGATTTCCATTCAGCAATGGTTCTTTCTAGAGGAATCTCTAATCTTTTGGATTGACGCTTTATGACAACTTGCACAACATTTATATAATAGCTTTTTACTGATGCATGAAGTCTAGAATAGGCAATGATGCTTGCATGATCAACATTTATGAACTCCTATGTTTTGGATATGTGACTTGGTTCTATTTCTCAATTAAAACAATTAAGCACCAAGTGTGTAAATTCAAAATACGGTGGAGAGGTACTTTTCAAATTCATTAGGATATTGGACCAACTACATTCTAGTTAACCACATTGGCAAGTGACATATAATGGACTCCCATCAATGGGTCCAAGCTACGGCCTTATCTTGGATAATGCTATAAGTGTCATTGTATATAGTGTATATAGTCTCGGGATAAAGTGACATTTGTCACACATTTTATAAAGGCATCATGGTTTCATGCATGGTGGGTGACACTTTAAGGTGTCTCTTTCAAGTGAATCTTCGATTTGAATAGGAATCATTGACTTTGCATGCAATACTCAAGTCCCTCTCTATCGAATTGTGCACATGCAAAAAAATGTTTTAACGGATTTTATTTACATACTATTTAAATCAAGTGCTTCATTGCCTCAATGTTTACCTCTAACTTTCACTATGAAGATTTACCTATGCAATAGAGTTTGGCACTTTCTACAATGATGATAGACATTGTTTTGCCCAACACCCTCAAAGTGACTGACATGCGCTCATTGGTGATTTGTGATCACTTAACACAATGGCATGTGGAGTGGTTCGAGTGTCGAGGTTTGCTATAGTATGCACAAATACCATGGCCTAGTATCCCCAACCATCTGATGATCAATTCATTCGTTCAACAACGTCATGACCAATTAGAAGTTGCAAGTGATCAAATGGCATTCATTGAGTTTTGTACTAGGGAGACAATGCATATGGTGATTGACCCAGCTTATATAGCTCTGCAACTACACGTTAGCCAATAGGGAATAGTAGGGCAAGTAGAATCTGCTTCACCTGTAGAGATGGAGCAAATGTTAGAATGAGCCTGGTCGAGAGAATATAAGTATGCCAAACTCTTGAACACTAATCCGTGGAATTTTGGATTGTTTTCTAGTAGCTTTGGATATCTTCATGCAAAAAAAAAACCTTATGGGGTCTCACAGATGCTATATTCTTTGATGAAGGATGTAGAAGCAACAAATGGTTGGGTTAATTGGGTAGAGATCATTTTTCAAAGAACAAAGAAGGAAGTGTGTTGACTGTGCCAACCAACACGAAAGTCTCAACATTTGGATACAAAGCTTGGCATGTTTTTAGCATTATTGTTTCCTATAGTCCCTCTAGTTGTGTTGTGGGAGTAAATGACCTTATCTAGCCCTTATAGATCCTTCAAGTGCTAAGAATCAAGCTCCAATCAATATTGTGTAAGATGCCCTCAAGCAAGCTGAAGAAGAGTGCCAATAATTAATGCAAGAGCAAATGATGGAGGAGCTTCGACAGCAACAAGGGGATACAACTACTACAACCGCTCAAGTGGTAGTTAGGTAACAAAAAATGGCCAATGAGGCTGCCCAATAGCCACAACATCAGCAGCCAACAGACAACCAACGTCCGGTGGGGTAGCAATAGAAACAACAATGCACAACCAAGGTCCGGTGGGGTAGCAACAACAACAACCAATTGACAAAGAGGTCAACATCAATCACAGTTTCTTAACCAGACATCCAAACAACAACCAATCGGTGGCCTCCCTATTAACCAACATCAACCAACATAGCAAGATCAAGATTCTCAACCCTCAACTTCTCGATGAACTAGAAGTGATCTATTCTCACAATTTGGGTCATCCCCATCATTTTGGTTTCCCTCTTTCAACTAGTAATATCCTGATTCATGATGGAATCAAGTTCGTCGAGTGCAGTTAATAACCATCAAATGTTCATCAATCATTTATTCTTGGTTTCTTTAGGATTACAAAGTTCAAGCCAATACATTAGCTGATGCAAGTAGATTATCAACAATCTGCTCATTGCGAATGGAGCAAGATGAGATCGCTTAGCAAATAGTGCAAGTTGAATTTGAATAGATGCATACAAAGCTTTTAAATCTTAAGGAGAAGAATACTGAATTGCAAGATGCACTGACAAGTCATGCCAATATACCGAATGAAGAGGTTCAAGCATTAAGAAATAAATTGGATGATTCAAAAATACATATAGAAGAAATTATTGAAGATTATTGAGGATTAAGAGAGAAGTTTCAAGCTAATAAGGATGAACTCAAGAAAGTTCAAGCCGACAAGGATGAGCTACAAAATCAAGCTATAAAATTGCTAACAGAGAAGAACTTTGCTGCTGATCATGTTGTTTCATTAACTGAAAGTCTTCAAGTAGCAATGGCCAAAGCTAAAGGTATCAAAGAATTGGAGATACAATTATAGGAGGCCAATCAAGTCAATATCAACAATACTCAGATGCTAGCAGATAAAGAGGAGCAGATTACTACTCTTTTGTAGAGTAAAAATAAACAGTAGAAACAGTTGGACGTTAAAGAGGCTACCTTATTTTAGAAAAATGCAGAGCTTCAATAACTTCCCTTGCGACAGGTAGAAGAACAGGTAGAAACTAAGGAATTTCTGGAAAAGCTCACTATAGACTTTACGAAAGCTAAAGCAGATGTTGCTTCTTGGAAGGTTCAATTGTAGGCTAATCCAAATGAAGAACGTTTTGAAGAAATGATAAGTTCTAGTGTATCAACCCTTAGAGATCATTTTCATGAGTTTCTTTATGATTTAGGTAGGATACACAATCCCTCATCTAAAATAGATGACTCTTAGTAGTGGGTTCAAGTCCACCGTGCATGCTACTTTAGGTTAATCCTAGTAAAACTAATTTTGTAAATTTAAAATTATATATTTTGTAAAATAGGCCACTAGAACTTCCATGGAATTCAACACACATTTATCTATGTAACTAAAGAAAGAGAGAAAGAATAAGTACTTCCTATTCATGTGAGAAATTGGGATCCCCTTTTGTTGAGAGAGTAGCTGAGTCTAAGTAACATACATAGGCAGGTTGTATCTTGTATTAGCATGTTGATTAATATACATAGAGACTTTGATGCAATGACTATGTGTATATCATTGTGTCATTTACTCTTCTATTATTCTATTTTATGTTAATTTTTGTAAGGTTAGATAGTATACACTAAGGGAATAGAAATGCACTAGAGCAATCTTAGGTATTCCCCATTCCCCAAACCTACCCTATTATGCAAAGCGACATTACATAATATATTCCAACCAAAAAAAGTGTTTAAGGTCAAATGAAGGGGGAGAATACTTCTCCCATGAGTGTTCTGATTTCTTGGAGAGTAATGGCATCAAAACTAAAATCACATGTAGGTAAACCACAAAAAAATGGTGTGGCAAAGAGCGAGAATAGGTACATTGTAGAATGTGCTAGGGTCGTGATGAAAGAGATGGGTATGGCCAATGTCTATTCCGATGATGTAGCAATCGTGGCCATATACATCATCAACAGAACTCCCAGGTCAGGTATACATGCTACCACATCTTATGAAGCTTGGTATAATAGAAAGCGAGATGTTTCACACTTGCGAGTCTTTGTTGCACATGTTATGTATTGACTCCAAGTGAATTAAGGATCAATATTTATGGTAGTTTAGAAAAGGTGTGTCTTCATAGGGGATTTAGGTTGGAAAAGTGGTTATATGTGCTATAATCCCACAACAAAGAAGCTAAAGATATCAGGGGATGTCAGATTTGATAAGTTGTTACCCTAGTGTACTATAAATGTATCTATGCAGGGTAATGACGATGAAGAAAATAGGATTTTAAGGGATGAACCAAAGAGCAAGATTCTTAGTGGACCAAAGGAGTCGAGCTTTCAACCTTCATGGGATAAAGGTATTCCTACATCAATTCAATCAAGTGGTGCAAGGAGTAGAGACAAGGCCAAAATTATAGAGATAGAAGAAGAGGAAGACCTATGGATTGAGATTAATACAAACCTTCATCCGAAGAAGGCAGAGAGCTCAAATACCAAAAACATATATCCAAATCACTAGAATGGTTAGATAAGAAGGTATTTTAGGGTAGGGTATCCACTTGAAAGACTTACCTATGATTCATTTATCACTAGACATTATGCTTACATAAGCAATGTTATTGAAGAACCCACATGCCTTCAAGAAGCATACACATGCAAGAATGGAAAGAAGCTATGTAGGAGGAGATCAAGGCTTTGGAGGACAATCAAACTTGGAATCTTGTACCAAGGAAGAAGGATATAAAGGTTTCTAGAAACAAGTGTGTTTATAAGGTAAATAAAAATTCAGATGTTAGTATTCCTAGGTTTAAAGCTAGGCTTGTAGCCAATGGATTTGCTAAGATATATGGAATAGACTATGAGGAGACATTTAGCCCTATGGCTAAGATAACTACCATCAGAACTATCATTTCCATTGCAACAAGGAAGAATTAGAAGATGTGTCAAGTTGATGTGAAGAATGCATTTTTGAATGGGGAACTAGAAGAATTTGTATATGAGCCACAAATTAGGGTTTGAAGACAAAGTCATGGATGGTTATGTTTAGATGTTGAAGAATCGCATTATATGGTCTCAAGCAAGCCTGAAGGGCATGGAATCAAAGACTTGTGGACTATTTGATTAGTTGTGGATACCATCAAAGCAAGGCAGATCGAACATTGTTCTACAAAAGGAAGGTGAACCATTTGTCTACTTATGTGCATATGTAGATGACCTAATCATTAGAGGTAATCATGAAGAAGGTATCAACGACATCAAAGAGAAGCTTGAAAAGGAGTTAAAGATCTTAGACCTTGGAGATCTAAAGTATTCTTTAGATATTGAAGTAATTTACAAGGACAATGGTCTTTGGATTATGCAAACAAAGTATATTTTGGATGTGTTGAAGAAGTATGGACTTAGAAGATGCAAGCGATTAAAAAATCCTATGGAGGTAAAGACAAAATTGACTTGAATAAAAAGAAATGAAGTACATGATCCACTTTTATACAAGTTCATAGTAGGATCATGGAACTATGCCACCATTCAAAGGCTAGATCTAGCATATAGATTTGGTGTGCTATCTCAATTCATGCATGCACCTAGGGTTGCACATTTACTTATAGCCAAAAGGGTGCTCAAATCTCAAACTTACACTCACTGAAGGTCTACTCTATCCTTTTGAAGATGAACTGTAGGTAAAAGCATATACAAATGCTGATTCCGTTGAGTTTGAAGAACAAAGGAGAAGTGTTGGAACATCAAGCTTACACTATTCTTGAGGTGGATTTGATCTACATCAAAAGCTATCGCTTCGATTATGTCGAAAGAATATCCATTGAACAGTTCTTTTACTTATGCTCATTTATTGTATTTTTTTAAAAAGATTCTTTATGGATCTTTTACCATTGTAAAATCCTAGAGCTTTACACATGTAAAGGTAGAAAAAGAGAGATAAAAATCCACAAATTTGAGGTGGTTGAGTAGAAATCAATCAATCACCTAAAAGTAGATCAAACTAGATCTTCACTTTTCCTAGATTGTAAGAAAGTGAATTGATTTCTCAAACAACTAATCCTGCCTTCATTTGAGATCAAAACCCACTTTTGGAATTTGTGGAGCACTTCAAGAGGCTATATAGAGACTTCAAATCACTTGTACATTACATGGAAGCAATATAATTATGCTTGTGGCTATCATTATCTTGCTCCTTCATTTTTTTGCACCATCTTCTTCAACAACAGTAAGCTTGCAGAGGTTGTTGCTCTCTTTATAGATGTCTAAATTGGATGAAAGCATCCTCATTGGCAAGGTATTATTATCTAGTTAATTTATAGAATTTTTCAAATCATTTGGTTTAGTAAACTGGGAGAAATCATACTTTTTCTATCTCGGGGTGTATCTCTATGCATTCTTAAAAAAATAGGAGGTACCACTATTGAGTGTCTGATTCATTCCAAAAGCATATTTTTCTTATTTATTTTGTAGTTTTGTGCATTGTATACACTCAACCCTTTGTATCACTCATCCAAAAGGGTTTTTTCTAACTATAATCATGCTGCTCGCTACGAGCATTTGAAGCTGATTGTCTCATCCAAAGATAGTAAGTTTGTTGAGCTAGTCAATGTGCAAACCTATCTGTTTTGTATTGACTCTTTATCCTTGATTCTCCAAATTACATAGTGCATTTTATTGCAATTATTTCATGCCTATAAGTTCGATTTGAGTCTCCATAAGTTCAAGGGCTGGTCTTGTGCATTTTTGCTGAACCAAACTTCGTCACTTTGCAACTCACTTTTCTACCTCCTACAAGCTTCTCCAAGTTCTTTTAGTGGTATCAAAGCTAGATCAAGATGGGTGACAACTTTCCCTCAATGATTGCGAAGCTTGATCAACACAACTATGTGGCTTGGCAAATCAGAATGGAGGCCTATTAGCAAGGTAGAAATCTTTATGGAATTGTAGGAGGTGATGAACCTATGCCTATTCCAAGATCCAAAGAAGAACCTACACAAGAGAATGTTGAAGAATCACTCACGAATTTGACATACAGACACAAAAAAAAGGTAAAGTATTCAGAAAATCAAAGTCTTAGTGAAGGGACAAATTCACGACCGTTATGCACAGCGTAGAATCTTCCAGAATCAGAGTTTGTTAGAGTTTGTTACACCGGATCAAACTGTATATAAAGAGAGACAAAGACAGAAAAAGTATGCAAGCTAGAACGTGTGTAAGAAGAGCGCGCAGTTTGAATAGAGTGCATATAGAGATCAAGAATAGGTTTAGAAGACGCCAGAGATCGCGTATGTAAAGATGAATAACAGAAACCTAAAATGTCAGGTATTCATCTGAGAGATATGGTAAGAAGAAGCTACACAGTGTAGGAGAGTTTCTATAGCTTGAGCAAGAAGAGGCCAAGCTAGTTTTGTACACATCTTCTCTAATAGAAAACACATGTTCATGTGGAAGTTTGCGTGCACTATTCGTATGTGAAGAAGTCTGAGTATTCTCATGTTACGGTATAAAGTCAGTTAATAGTTACAATTTTTTTCAGTAAACGTATTTTTCGGTCAATTACAGTTTTCTCAGTAAACATGGTTTTTCAGTAGAACAACGAAGTATATCTCGCATAATAAATTAAAGCTTTGTATGAGAGATAGCTTATCTTGTAGCTAGACTTCTCTACTATCAGCTCATCAAAGATTTCGGTGAAATGGATATGTACACACAGTACAAAGTCTAGAGCGAGAGAGAGAGAGAGGGAGGGAGGGAGGGAGGGAGGGAGGGAGGGAGAGAGAGAGAGAGAGAGAGAGAGAGAGAGAGAGAGAGAGAGAGAGAGAGAGAGAGAGAGAGAGAGAGAGAGAGAGAGAGAGAGAGAGAGAGATGTGGTGGGGGGGGAGAGAGAGAGAGGGGTGCGGGGCTGTGGTGCGGGAAGCACAGGGGTGGAGGGGTAGGGTGCGGGGTTAGAGAAAGAGAGAGAGAAAGAGAGAGAGAGAGAGAGAGAGAGAGAGAGAGAGAGAGAGAGAGAGAGAGAGAGGGAGAGAGAGAGAGAGAGAGAGAGAGAGAGAGAGAGAGAGAGAGAGAAGGTTGACGGGCTGCGATACAGACCCCCACATCACGTCTTTGCACCATCCTAGTGCAACTTTTCCTTTTTAGTTTCTTATTTCAATAAGGCCAAGAGAAACTGCAAACACTGAATGAAACATGATATGTACAATGAATGAAGTTCTTCCATCTTAACTTAATTCAGGTAATTCTTCACCCTAGAGATGTTGACTACGGGTATCCTATTACCCTGCAAATCCTCCAGATGCACTGCTCCATGTGGTAATACCTTTATCACTTTGTATGGTCCTATCCATTTGGGTGCCAATTTGGTTGAAACTGCTGGAACTTGATGCACCAGAACCAAGGATCCTTCTTTTATTTCATTGGTCCTAAGATACTTATCATGCAACCTTTTGTGCTCTTCTTGTGTTACTTGAAGTTTTTGCATTGCTCCTTCTCTGTATTCTTCTAATGCCACTAGTCTCTTGATTGGAGCTTCAATTCCAAGGGTTTTGGCTCCAATTTCTTTTTTGATAATAAATTCGAATGTTGCTAACGCCTCTTTTCTATATACTAAGTGAAATGGACTCTCACCAGTGGTTCCCCTTCTTGTAGTTCTGAAAGCCCAAATTGCACCGATCAATGCTTGTGGCCAGAAGCTTTGATGATCAAAAGATAATTTGTGCAGCAACCCGATCAAAATCTTATTGGAGCTCTCTGCTTGGCCATTTGCCCTTGGATAATAGGCACAAGAGTTTTTATGGAAGAGCTTGTACCTATCAAATATAAATTGGAGCAATTCATTTACAAAATGTGTGACTCTATCACTAGTGATTTCCAGTGGGCAACCAAATCTTGAAAAAATATGTTTATACAAAAACTTAGCTACTGTTAAAGTCGTGCAGTCCACAGTAGCTTTAGCCTCTATCCATTTGGTTGCATAACATGTGGCCATCAAAATATACTTCTTACCCCCAGGGTGACCAGTTGGACTAATTGGTCCGACGAAATCAAGGCGCCATCATTCAAATGGGAGCCATCCTGTAGATATGACTAATGGTTGTGGAAATTCAATCTGGTTGGTGTAGGAGCACATCTCTGGCAAATGTGGCATTCTTTAGCAAATTTGATGGCATCTTTGTACACATGAGGCCACCATAGTCCTTTGTGGATGATTCTGTGAGCCAATTCTTGCCCCTTTAGATGCCCTTCAATGTGTCCAGCTTCTAGTAAAAGATTTACCTCCTCTGGATAAACACACTTCCTCATGATATCATCCTGACAATATCTATATTAATTCCCATTTATAAGTGAGTACGCTTTGGTTTTAAGAAGTAACCTTCTCTTCTCTACACGTGTTAAGTGTTCTGGGAGTCTTCCAATAGTGAGAAAATTTAGAATTCCATCATACCAATTAGTCTGAGGTGATTTTAGGAAGAGATTACTATCCACCAGTTCATCATTAATACCTATTGCCTTTTCACTCATTGCAGTCCTGGACACTTGATCTGCCATGTAGTGCTCTCTTCTTGGCTTAATATGAATATCAAAGTTAAATTCTTGAAACAGGAGTAAAAATCTCCAAACCCTTCTAGCCACTCTAGGTTTGTTTATCAAGTACTTCAAGGGCTGATGGTCAAACTTGACTATAAAATGTACACCGAGAAGATAATGCTGAAATGTTTGAAGAGCAAATAGAATAGCCAAATATTCCCTTTCTGTTGTATTGTAATTCCTTTCTGCCTTGGTGAGTAATCTGCCGGCATAGGAGATAGGTCTATCAACCTTGTGTGATGATGGTTGAGCTAGAACTACACCAACAACATGAAGACTGACATCTGTATGCACATGAAACTCCAATGACCAGTTAGGAACACTTAAAAGTGGAGCAGTACATAACCTCAATTTTAGTTCACAAAAGGCACAAAAATCAACGTAGACTCTTATTTTTCCACTATTTTTCTTGGGTACAATCACCATAGAAGAAAGCCTCCTGGAATGTTCTACTACAACAATTATACCTGCTTCTTCTAGTTTTGTAATTTCAATTTTTATCGCCTCTCCATTCTTTGGATTGAGTCGATACAGCCTACTTCTTGCAAGCACGGCTCCCTCAACTAAGGGTATTTTGTGTAATCCAAGCTCCTCTGGTATCCCTGTTAGATCTTTGTAGGACCATGCGAAGACATTTTTATAAGAAAAAAGTAAAGAAGTTACCTTCTGCAGTAAAGGAGGATAATGCCATAGCTAAGAGGCCAAGTGGACTACTTGAGGATTCTCTTCATCCCCTAAATTTACTTCTTGAACAAGTGTTTCAGGACTGGTCTTAATTGAGAAATCATCTCCACTGTATGCAGGAGTGGAATTTAGCTTATATTCTACAATATGTTCCGTGGTCCATCCTTGAGGTATATCCGAAAAGGGGAGATCTTCTCTGCATTCAGGCTCTAAAACTTCTATAGTTGTTGCCCCTACAATGTTTGTATTCTCTTGCAAACTCTCATTCTCCAACTCCTTGGAAACTTCATGGCCTTTTCTTGCAACTCCTTTATCCGCAACTTCTTCTATTCATTGATTTCCACCGTGCAACATTCTGCACTTTCCATCATCCAATTCAATAATGTATCTTCTTCTTGGGGTAGAGGGGGCATTACCTGAGTGTCCACAGTATACCCAGTAGTTTTCCCTGAGTCGAATCCTGCTTCCAAATGTAGTTGCAGTTGGTTAGTGGTGCTTGTTGAAATCCACAGTTTGTTTTTCCCCCAATCTTGCAAAGCTTTTGCTTGCCTCAGCCAAGGTCTCCCCAGGAGTAAAGGGTAAAAAGTCTCCTGTGGAAGTGCAATAACAACAAAATCTAGAACAAAGTGGCAACCCTGTACTATCATTAGTACCTTTTCAATAATGCCAAGAGGCGCAACCCGATGTTGATCTACTAGTGTAACTGTGAATGGTGCCATCTTTGTGGGGTTCAAATTTAGTTTCTTCATTGTGAAATCTGGCATCAAATTGATATCAGAGCCTTCATCTATGATCACACCTTTGAGAGCTTCATCCTTTATACAAATAGATAATCTTGAGCTTCGGTAGTCTGCCAAGGGTGCAGGGGGATAATCAACCATGAAACCATCTATACTGGGTGATTGGATCAAGTGAGCAGAGTGTATAATCTTCAATAAGTCACTTCTTATTTTTGAATCCATCCTTATAAGTTCGTATAGACTAACCTTGTGATGAATACCTTTCAAGATCTATTCAATGTTTACCTCATGAGTGTCTTTTTGCAGACTTGTTGGTTGGTCCCTTAGAGAAGTAGCCATCCTTTCATAAGCTCATTCAATTTCTTCTTGGCCCTTCCACCCAGACTTCTTTTCCTCCTCTTTATCCTGGAATCCTTGTTGTTCCTCTCTACGGATTGCTGCTGCTTGTCTGGCTCTACTCATCATGGGCATTGCAGAGGATGAAACAGCATAAGACTGAGTTGTCATACCTTCTTCTTGTGGAGAGACTGCAATCATGTGGATTGGAGCAGGACACCTTCTTGGGCAGTCTTTGGTATAGTGATCCTTAGCCTCTGGACAATGTTGACAAGGAGGTGCATCTTCTGGAAGGGAACACCTATTTTGCATATGGCCATACTCACCACATCGATAACACATCAATGGCCTATTATATCTAGGCTTTGTCGTACAATTTTCCTCTCTATTAAGTGCATTTGAAGTACTAGTATAATATGAATCCAAAGCGTGAGGGTTACCTCGTTGTTGTGTACCCTTGAGGTAGTAACAGTCTCTAGCTTCATGACCATCCTTTCCACAAAATTGACAGCTTACCTTGTTAGGACAATTGGTATTGGAATGTCCATTGTTGTTACATATTGTACACCAAATCTGCTTTCTTATATCTTGAGTGGTCCGCAAATCTTCTAACTCTCGGCGAAGCTAGGCTACTTCATCATCAGTACGACATAGTGGTGGCAAGACCTTCTCTTCTTGTTGATTTTGTTGCATTCTTAATGCCTCCAGTTCCTTCCTCAGTTGCCTAATAGGGTCTAGTTCTGCAGCATAATTCGGTTGTGTATCCCCTTCAAAATGTTGCCTAGCTTCTTCAATGTGTGATGTTGCTGCAAAAAAAATCATTGAGGGTTGCATCCAATCTAAGAGACTCACGTAGCTTCTGCTGAGATGACCTGGGCAGAGCTTTTTCTATCCATTTTTTAATCAAGAAGTCACCTGGAGCATGTGGTAGACGTGCAACAAGTGCTTTTGTTCTAGTGTGAAGTTCATGAAAGGATTCACTTGATCTTAGGTTTAGGTTCTCTAGCTGATCTAGAGCTCTTTCCGAGGAATCACTTGGTCAAAATGTCTGTGAGAACGCCATCTTCAAAGTCTCCCATGTAGCAAAATGGCCATCTGCATATTGACTGTACCATTTGTCAACAAGGCCTTCCAATGTGGATGGGAAGAGTACCAGCATTGCATCCTCTCTATTTTACAGACCTCGTCCACGACATAAGGAGATGAATCTCCTCACATGATCATCAGCATCCTCATAAGCTTGTCCCTTGAAGGTAGGGAACTTGATATTGAGTCTGGAGAGTAAATGAGAGAGATCCTCCATTTGCACTGGTGTTTGTTCTGTCGTATCTGAGGAGAAATATAATGTTCTCCTATGCTTCTCCTTTGATAGTGGTGTCGCACCCAAATCAATAGATAAATTCAAGGGGGATAGAGAGGAGGTAGGTTCACTAGTCGAAGATATAGCTGACTTGTTAAGGCTCCTTCGTACACCAAGAGACTCCTTATCTGCTCGCGTATGGGTCATGTACCTACTTGCAAATGCAACAGGGCAAAAATGCTAAAAAAGAGGACTATTTACTATCCTCAGGGCCTCTCACAGAAATGCAAGGGTCCCACCCAGCATGCCAAACTATAGAGGAGGTACTGGGGTATCTAGTTTAGCAGGAGCATATAACATGCACTTCCAGTACTTTGCCTACTCAAGGGAGGTTCTCCTTAGGGAAATGTACCCTTTAAAATTTCTATGAGCAGGCAGATATCAATAATTGCATAGAGTTGTGAATTCTTAGGGATAATATTAATGAAAAATGACAAAAATGGAAAACCAACCACTCCTTAGTTCAAATCAGATGATTACAACATAGGCAAAAGAGATGCTCAAAGGTTTATGTTGTGGGCTGAGGTTTTGAGTTGTTCTTGATATAGAGGTGCTCTAACATCAAGGATAGCTTGTTCGTTTGGAGATCAACACTCTCCATCAGTGATATCAGAGCAAGAGTCATCAAAGTTGAAGAAAGAAGGACCCTGACTATTGGAGCTATACAATAATCAACCTTCAAAGATTCGAAAAAGGTGAAAGTTTGAAGTGAAAGCTAGAGAAGGAGGCCTGAAGCTATCAAGAAGATCAAAATGAACTTCATTTGAAGTAAAGGTACATATATTATTCACAAAGCTTGAAGAATTTAATACACAGGTGAAGAAAGGATGGGAGATTCTCTTCAGATAGAGAAATTGGATAGAGAAAAATATCCAGCTTGGTCAATGAGGATGGAAGCTCATCTCATGAGCAAGGACCTCATAGGTTATATCAGAGGTGAAGACGAAAAGCCAAAATTTAGAGATCCTAATGTTCCAACTAGAGATGAATGCTCAGATTTGAAGACATGGATGAAGAAAGATGCTCAAGCAAGGAGCATTATATACATGGGAGTCAATGACTACTTGCTACCTCATATTAGAGGACTTGAAAGTGCAAGTGATATATGGAATGCTTTGGAAGAGCATTTCCAAAACACTACAAAGTCAAGGAAGGCATCTTTATGGGTAGAGTTTACCACATTCAAGAAGAAGGCTTCTCAATCCATTTCTGATTATGTAACAAGGATGAAGGACATTGCAGATGCATTAGGAGCCGTTGATGAAGATATTGAAGAAGACAAATTGGTAAGGCAAATCCTCACAGGATTGAGGGGAGATGAGAAATGGAAACGATTCATTTTATCTACTGAATTATCACTAGATCATTTTACTCCTGATTTGAATCAGCTGCTAGGAAATATGCTAACCTCTGAGCAGGATGTCAAAGGTGATGTTGATAAGAGTATAGGTCAAGTAATGTATTCAAAGTACAAGAAGATGTTTAGCAAAGGCAAGCAATAATTGAATGAAGAAGACAGTACAACTAGCCTAACTCCCTTAGAGGAAGAGGTGGTGGCAAAGGAAGAGGTAGAGGTAGAAGCAATAAAGATGGAGTCAAAGATTGCTGGATTTGTGGTAAGAAAAATCATTTAGCTCATGAATGTTGGCATAATAATCAAAATGGTGGAGGATATAATCAGAATTTGAATTCAAGAGGAAGAGGTAATAGACATCAGAGAGGTAACTTCAGGGATAGAGCTTACTTTGGAAGAAATGCAGGTAGAGGTTTTCAAAGTCAATCCTACAAAAATACCTTCTACAATTATGCTTCACATCAGAAGGAAGATTCAACCTTAATTATGAATGCAACTTGTGAAAGACAAAGTGAAGATCAAAGAGTCTTCTACATTGACTTAGGGTGTAGCAATCACCTGAGTGGCAATATTGCTTTGATGACTGATTTGGAGAATAACATAAGTAATCATGTGGTACATGTTGGAACATCAAGCTTACACTATGCTTGAGGTGGATTTGATCTACATCAAAGGCTATCACATCGAAAGAATATCCGTTGGAGAGTTCTTTTTCATATGCTCATTTATTGTGTATTTTTGAGAAATTTTTGATGGCTCATTTACCGTTGTAAAAGCTTTGAGCTTTACACATGTAAAGGTAGAAAGATAGAGCTCAAATCCCACGAATTTGTGGTGGTTGAAGTTGCATTCAAAAGCAAATCAAATCACCTAAAGTAGATCAATCAAGATCTTCACTTTTCCTAGATTATAGCAAAGTGAATTGATTCCCTCCAACAACCATTCCCACCTTCATTTGAATTCAAATTCAACTTGTAAAAGTCGTGGAACACTCCTAGAGTCTATATAAAGACTTGAAATCACTTGTACATTACATGGAAGCAATATACATACACTTGTGACCATCATTGTCTTGCTCCTTCAATTTTCTGCATCATCTTCTTCGCCAACAGTAATCTTGCAGAGGCTGCTGCTCTCTCTCCAGAGATCCACATTGAGTGCAAGATGACGCATTGGAAAGGTATAAGTGTCTGGTTTATGCTTGTAAATTTGCAAAGCATTTGGTTGAGCAGATTTGGAGAAATCTACGTTTTTCGGCCTTGAGGTGAATCTCTACGTATTCCTGAAAAATAGGAAGTACCACCGGTGAATGTCGCATTCATTCCTATAGCATATTTTGCTTATTCCTTATACTTTTGTGCATTCCATACACTCAACCCTATGTGTATCACTCCCATAAAAGGATGTTTTCTAATTGTAATCACGCTGGTCGCTATGGGCATTTGAAGTTCATTGTCTCTTCCATAGATAGTAAGTTTTTTGTGCTAGTCGACCCGCGAACCTATCTGTTTTGTATCGACTCATTCTCCTTGATGCTCCAAAGTACATAGTGTGTTTCTTTGCACTTATTGCATGCCTATAAGGTCTATTTGATTCTCCATAAGCTCAAGGGCTGGTCTTGTGCCGGTTGGCTTGACCAAACGTCGTCGCCTCGAAACGCACTTTTCCACCTTCGACAAGCTTCTCCAAGTTCTTTCAGTGGTATCAGAGCTAGATCAAGATGGGTGACGGATTTCCCTCAATGATCGAGAAGCTTGATCGACACAACTACGGGGCTTGGCAAATCAGAATGGAGGCCTATTTGCAAGGTAGAAATCTTTATGGAATTGTAGCAGGTGATGAAGTTATGCCTATTCCAAGATCCAAAGGAGGACCTACACAAGAGGAGACAAATAAGCTCACACTTTGGTGCACGAGGGATGCTCAAGCAAGGTCGTACATACTAAACTCTATCTCTGACTTTCTATTACCATATATTAGAGGATGCAAGACATCTCAAGAGACTTGGGATGCCCTCGAGACTTTCTTTTCTGCTATTACCAAAGCAAGAAAGAATCATCTTTGGAACGAGTTCAACCAAATGAAGAAGACACCTAAACAAACCATCACAGAGTTTGTTACCAAGGTCAAGGAGGTTGCAGATCAGTTAGCATCCATTGGAGAGCTGATTGAAGAAGAGGTCATCATAAGGCAAATTCTCAACGACATTCGAAGTGATAAGCAATGGCAATCCTTCACGACGGCTTATGATCTCATCATGGATGTGCAGACTCCGGACTTCAACATCTTTCTTGGACAACTCTTCAATCAAGAAGCCAACAGTAGCATAAAGGAAGGTTACTCTTATCATGGTAATTCAACTAGTGCTCTATATGTAGATAAGAAGGATAAGAAGCAGAAAGGCAAGAAGAAGTAAGAAGATGAAGAAGAGACTTCCCAAGCCAACTTCGCAAACAAGAGCAAGTGGAAAGGGAAGAAGAAAGGACCAAAGCAAGACAAAGCCAAAGGTCAGAATGTTCAACCTTGTGCCATATGCGATAAGACCAACCACACCACTCAGAATTGCTGGTTCAATGGGAAGACCCAGAAAGGAAGTGGAAGAGGTGGATATGGCAGCAATAGAGGCAGAGGTGGACACAACTTCAACAACAACAATAGAAGCTATAATAGAAGGGACTACAACAATTATTCAGAAGATCAACCACATGAAGACTCATTGCTTCTTATGAATCTAAGCCACAAAGAAGGTAAAGAAGATGATCATTTGTTGTACATAGATTCAGGATGTTCAAATCATGTTGCAGGCAACATTGCTCTTCTACCTGATTTGGAAAGTCAAAAGCATAGACATGAAGTGCAAACAGGGGATGACACGAAGCACAATGTGGAGAAGATTGGTAATGTTAAAGCTTCCAATGGCAAGACAAACATTCTGAGTAAGGTTCTCTATGTACCCAAATAGTTGAAAAAGGCTTGCAAGTTAGGCTCACCCAACATGGAGCTTTTGTGGAAGATCCATGTCAAGGCTTCAAGAAGATAGCCCGAGGTGAGAAGCATGGTAGGCTCTTTACTTTTGAAGTAGGAGAAGCCAGGAACATAGCTCTATTCAACCTTGGGTCTCAAACCCTAAGTGAGCTTGAAGTGTCGCATTAGAGACTTGCTCATGTGAATGAAAGAACCTTGAAGGATATGCAGGGATCAAAGTGTTCTAGGACTGCCGAACATATCAAAGCAACACATGATCAATAGGTGTGATGCATGTCAGATTGGGAAGGCACAAAGACAACCATTCAACCACAAAGGCTACATCCACAACAACTTATTGGACTTAGTACATACAGATGTATGGGGACCAAGTCAAGAACCTTCATTGGCAGGATCAAGGTATTATGTCTCATTTATTGACGACCATAGTAGATGGAATGTTCTATACTTTATCAAGAGTAAGAATGAAGTGTTTCATTGCTTCAAGAAGTATCTTGCACATGTGAAGAATCATACAGGTAGATCACTAAAAAAGCTCAGATCTGATGGAGGGGGAGAATATTTCTCGAAACAATTTGATGAGTTCTTGCAGGACAAAGGTATCAAAAGGGAAGTGACTACTAGGTACTCTCCTCAACTAAATGGAATTGCAGAGAGGAGAAACAAGACACTCGTTGGATCAGCCCGAACAATGCTTGAAGAGAAGAAGTTGCCACATTATCTATGGGCAGAAGCTATTTCAACTATTGTGTACCTTGTCAATCGACTACCATCCAAATCACTTCAAGGTATGACTCCTTATGAAGCATGGCATGGAAGAAAACCTAGTCTTGGACATTGCAAGGTTTTTGGTTGTTTAGCTTATGTTCATGTACCATCACAAATAAGAGGTCAGCTAGATGAAAGGGCAACAAAGGAAGTGTTTATTGGATATGATTCAACTCAGATGGGTTGCAGGTTCTTCAATCCTTCAACCAAGCAATTCACTACAAGTAAAGATGTGTTTGAAGAACACAGGTCTTGGTATGATGAAGAAAAACAAAAGGTAACACTACCATATGATCTTGATTTTGACTCTCATCAATTAGCAAGCAAGCATGATACACAGGTCCAGGATCTAAGAAGTGATACAGACGATGACCAAGATGAAAGAGAAAAGGATTACAAGCTATGGAAGTCAAGAGGCAAAGCAAAGATGCAAGAGGTTGGGGAATGCTCCAAACAAGCACCTAGAAGATCAACAAGAGAGAAGAAACAACCAGAAAGGTATGGATATGATTCCATGTTTGTTACAAAGCATTCAATCTACTTGGCAAAAGACTCTATTTCAAAGGAACCCTCAACCTACGAAGAGGCAAAGGGAAATCCTAATTGGGAAAAGGCCATGAACGAAGAGATAGATGCATTGAAGGAGATGGACACTTGGGATTTGGTTCCAATGTCGCCGAATCAAAAGGTAATTGGTTGCAAATGGGTATATAAAGTTAAAAGAAATTCAGATGGATCAGTTTGTAGGTACAAAGCAAGATTAGTTGCCAAAGGATGCTCACAAAATCATGGTATAGACTATGAGGAAACATTCTCACCAGTTGCAAAGATGACTACAATCAGGACATTGATAAGTGTAGCTGCTGCAAGGAATTGGAGACTCCTCCAACTTGATGTGAAAAATGCATTCTTAAATGGTTGGATAAGTGAAGAGGTATACATGTCACAACCACCAGGTTTTGAAAACCCTAATCATCCATCTTATGTTTGCAAACTTAAGAAAGAATTGTATGGATTGAAACAAGCTCCTAGAGCTTGGAATTACAGGTTGGTTACATATCTTCAAGATCAAGGGTTCAAAGCTAGCAGCTCAGATCCTTCTCTATGTCACGAGGAAGGAGATAAGGAAGAGAGCTCACACACACACACACTCTCACTCTCAAGGAGAAGCACACACACAGATTGAGGCAAGGAAGAATGATCTTCTTCTTCTTCTTCTATTACATAAAAGGAATGTACAAGAATGACCTAAAAACAAGAATACAACAAGTGCAATATATAAAGACCAATACATAAGGAAAAACCTAATGTCCACAAATGAGTGAGCTGGCAAGAAACAAATGTGCCATCACTCTCGGTAGATAAATCTAATAAAGCTCAATGAAGTATCCCTGACATATACCGGCATGACCACTATACATGTCAGAGAAACGAAAAACTGGTACGTGTCATCCTGGATCATCACATGTTGAGCTTGATATCTCAACACTCCCCCTCAAGCTCAATGCCATATCCTGTAATCCAAGCATTTTCCGAAACTTCTTCAACTTCTCAGCTCCAAGTGCTTTGGTGAAAATATCAGCAACCTGCTCATCTGTTCTCACATAAACAAGATCTATATCACCTGCTAATACCTTCTCTCTAATGAAGTGATAATGTACCTCGATATGCTTTGTTCTAGCATGGAAAACAGGGTTCTGTGCTAACTGTATGCTGCTAACATTATCACAATAGATAGTGATAGGCTTTTGCACTTCCACACCTAAATCTGCAAGTAACATCTCCAGCCATGATGCCTCACATGCTGCCATTGCAGCACCTCTATACTCAGCCTCTGTACTCGACAAAGCAACAGTGGGTTGCTTCTTACTGCTCCATGTAATAGCTGCACCTCCAAGTGAGAAAAGAAACTCACTAGTAGATCTTCTATCTGGAGTACTACCAGCCCAATCTGCATCGGTGTATCCATGAACCTGCAAATCTACACCAGCTTCATAAAACAATGCATAATCCAAAGTAGCACTCACATAACATAGAGTGCATCTCAAAGCATCCAAATGTGGCTTCCTGGGAACCTACATAAACTGACTTTCAAGTCCAACAGTATAACTTAGATCAGGCCTTGTAATTGTGAGATATATAAGACTTCCCACAATTTTCATGTACATAGTAGCATTTTCATGCTTCACCTGATGTAGTATCCAATTTCAAATTCTGATCTAAAGGCATAGAAATTGGCTTATAATCAGCCATACCATACTTTTGCAGCATATTCAAGGCATATTGCCTTTGCGACATCCATATACCTGTTTTTGTATGTATAAACTCAATGCCCAAGAAATAGCACATCACACCAAGATCTTTCATGTCGAATTCGTGCATAAGAAGTTTCTTTACCTCTTTGATCCTTTCTTCATTATCACCACCTACAATCAGGTCATCAACATAAATAGCCACAATAGTGATGCCATCATCAGCCTTCCTTGCATATAGTGAGTGATCTGCATCACACATAGAAAACCCAATGCTGGTTAAGTAATCAGCATTCCTTGCATGCCATGCACGCGGAGCTTGCTTCAGCCCATACAAAGCGTTTTGCAACCTGCAAACATATTCTGGATACTTGGAATCTTCATATCCTTGTGGCTGGTCCATATATACTTCTTCCTGTAACTCACCATGTAGGAAAGCATTCTTCACATCCATTTGATGCAAAGTCCATCCTTTTATTGTAGCCAATTCAACAAGTGTCCTAACAGTAGACATTTTAGCTACAGGGCTAAATGTTTCCTCATAATCAATGCCATATGTCTGTGCATATCCTTTAGCTACCAATCATGCTTTATACCTGCTTATGCTACCATCAGCATTATGCTTTACCTTGTAAACCCATTTACAGCCTATGGGTTTCTTTCCTTGCGGCAATGGAACCAGCTTCCATGTATCATTTCCATAAAGTGCAGCCATCTCCTCATCCATAGCTTTTTCCGAATCTGCATTACCAATTGCATCTTCAAAACAAGAAGGTTCAGCATCTTGTATTACCTTTGTCATGTAGGCACAATGGCGAGCCATGTAACTATCATATGTCAATCGTTGCACTGAATTACGCATCCTCCCAGATCTTCTTGGTCCTGGGTCACTTCTCCTTGTATCATCTGCATGTGCCCTTCTTACTCCTGGAGTCTTCACAGAGGGCAATCCAAGTTCCTCATCAAGACTCTTTTCTGAACCGCTTGAATCTCCATCAACGTCTTCAAAACCTGCACATGTTTTATGACCACCAGAAAGCTTTTCTTTACCTTTCTTGGATGTATTTGATGAATTTGCTAGACTAAAATTCCCACGTAATCTTCCACTCCATGGATTTGAGTTGGAACTATTGCTTGGTGATGCATCTAGTCCACTCAAAACCTGAGATTCTGCACTTGATTTTTCAACATTTTCTTTGTCATTTGGTTCAAGGCTCAGTCCTTCTTTGGCATCTGCATAGAAGCTTGACATTTCATCAAATACCACATCTGTGCTCACCTTTACCTGTCATGTGAGTGGGTTATAACATTTATATCCCTTTTGCTCAAGGGAGTATCCAATGAAGACACACTTTTCTGCTTTTGGATCAAGCTTCGTCCTCAATTCAGCCAAAAACTTTCAAATGTGATAAGTTTGGCTTTTTACCTGTAAACTTCTCTTCAGGTGTAACTTGATGTACAGCAGCAGCCGAAGTAGTATGCACAGCTTCTGCCCAATAACAATGAGGCATATTCTTCTCAACCATTAAGGCTCTTGCTATTTCTGCAATATGTCTGTTTTTGCGTTCAGCAATGCCATTCTGTTGTGGTGTGTACCTGCATGAAACCTGACGCCGAATTCCATGATTTTTTAGAAAACTGCTGAACTCATTTGATATGTATTCACCTCCTCCATCAGATCTTAATGTCTGAATGTACTTCCCTGTCTGCTTTTCCACTATAGCTTTAAAATTCTGGAAGTGAGTGAACACCTCGCTCTTCTCTTTCATGAAATATACCCATACTTTGCGTGTATGGTCATCAATGAAGGTAACATAAAACTTGCAACTACCCATAGATGTGGTCTTTGCTGGACTCCAAACATCTGTATGTACTACTTCTAGTACATTCTCACTAGCATGCTTGTCATGTGGAAATGATGCTCTTGACTGTTTATCAAATTGACATGCTGCACATACCTTTTGCATTTCTACAACTTTGAAATTTGGTATTCCATGGACAATCTCCTTTGACTGCATCAGTTTCAGGCTTTGCAAGTTTGCATGTCCAATCCGTTTGTGCCATATCTCTATATCTGCAATAAGTCCTGCACCTTTTGCAAACATGGCTGCATTCATTTTAGGAATCTTCACATTTAAGGTGAACATCCTACCCACTTTGTTTCCTTTGGCAACAAATCATCCATCCTGCTTCTACTCTTCTACATATAATCCATCAGCATTGAACCTGACTTGTAATCCCTGGTCAACCATTTGTCCAACAGAAACCAGATTCTTTGTTATATTTGGAACATGCAACACATCAGCGAGATGTTTTACCTTTCCGTCCTCCATAGACAATGCTATGTTTCCTGTATGCTCAATAGGATGCGATGTATCATCACCTGTTTCAACATATCCAGGAACTAGCATTTTCTACAAACTACTAAACCATTCTCCATGACTGGTCATGTGATTTGAAGCACCTGAATCAACATACCAGACATTATCATTCGATTTTGAAACACCAGCAGACATCGTATTCATCATGTGATGTTGAACCATAAACAACTTCTCATAATCATCTGCACTTGTGGATGCATAGTTGTTTTGCTGCCTTCTGTTATTTTTATTCTTCAACCTACAATCACGTTCAAAGTGTCTAGGTTTACCACAATTCCAGCATCCTTTACTATCATTACCTGAATTATTTCTTTGGAAATTTCTGTGACCTCTTTGACACCCCGTGCCTCGAAACTGTCCTCTTCCTTCTGCATGATTCTTTTGTTGACTTTGGTCTTGGTTATTGTTTCCTCTTCCACTTCCAAAACCTCTACCTCTGCCTCTTCCTCTGCCAGTGTAGAATACCTGCTCAGAATTGGGCTTTCCTTGGGAGTTTGAATCCTCACCAAGATTCTTTTCTTCAATAATCAGCATAGATACATAATCAGCAAAATTCGGAATATTTTCCCTGGTCTGTATAGAAGTTCTGAACTGCTTATATGCATCTCCTAAACCACGAAGGCACACTTCCACCTTATCATCATCATCTACATTCACGCCAATAGATGCAAGTGACTCACATATGCTTTTGATTTTTAGAGTGTAGTCACTTACCGACATGTTCTTTTTCTCCAATGTATGCAGCTCGTTCTTGAGTTGCAATTTCCATGCCTTTGTATTGGTCTCGTACAAAGTGACCAAACTGTTCCAAGCCTCTTTTGGAGTCTTGGCATCCTGTATGTCTCCAATCATGCTATCTTGTATGCTAACAGATAGCCAATACATTACCTTTCGTGCTCCTTGATTCCATTCCTCATATGCTCTTAATTGATCTGCAATTCGATTCCTTTCTGGTAACTGCGGAGCATTTTCATTCTCTCCTTCGATGTACTTCCAATAGCCTTTTCCCATCAGGAAATTCGTCATTCTGAATCTCCAAGCATGGAAGTTGTTCTTGTCCAGCTTATCGCTCATAAGCTGACTCATTCCATCTGCGTTTGCCATTTTCTGCAATAAGTCACAACACCGCAATGTTGGATCAAGTCTATGACAAGCCTAAGTATTGGCTTGAGTCTCACAAAGTCTTAGAAGAAGCTTTAAAAAGAAGACTATGTAAAGTTCACTTGTGAACTACCTCTTGTAACTTTTGAAGAGTTTACTTAATGTAAAAGTAAGAGAATCTTAAGTGGTTGAGTCCACTTGATCAAGAATGGAAAGAGGAGCCACAAATTCGTGATTTGTGGTAGGTAGAGAATCAAATCAATCATTGATTGATTGGAGAGTGATTGAGGGAAGTTAGCCTCCCAAACTCAACTATAAATAGATGGCAGTTTTAGTCGTGGTTAGAGAGACCTATGTGAAGACCTCCAAGAGCTGAGCTTTATGCCATATCAAGGTGTGATTACAAGGCACACATATGTATCAGTAAGTCATTGTATTGTACAAGCAATATACTTTCATTTTCATGATTATTTGAGTTCATCTTTCCATGTTCTTGTGAAGTGTACTACTCACTGCCATTACTCTCAGTTTTCTCAGTGAGCTTGCACAGACGTTTTCTCTGAGCTTGGTGCATCATTTTCAGTGATTTAACTTGGTAACGTTAGCTCTATAAGTCTACTATATGCTCACAAATTTTCATGTCATTTGGATGTTGCAATCTTCAGTTATGTTCATTTGAAGTCAACAGGGTCAGTTCATCTTCACTTCTCTGTCAGGTACCCGACTTTTTTACTCATCTTGTCAGAGCCATTTCTCAGTGGTTACTTATCCAAATTCAGTGATTTAAAGCTTGGTGGATTCATCTTACTGTTTAGTATAACCATAAAAATTTGCATAATCATTGGATTTCTAAATTTTGAGTTATGTTGATTTTTCTGATCACTGGTCTATTTCTGTAGCAGCCCGTGAAAATCGGGATGATGTCATCACTTGTTAAAACTCATTCTCAGTGTGTGGTTCATTATTTTTGATGCGATTACTCTTGAAAGTTAGCTCTTTAAGTTTCCTAGACTTCCCCAAGAGGAATTGAGCTAGTTGCTACTGTGCTCGGAGAATTATGTAAAACACTGGACAGGTGTATGAACCAAGAATAACAAGTTTTCACCTCTGAGCTAACTCCAACATATCTGTTTTGATCTATCTTTTTGAGAGTGATCTTCCAAGGTACATAGGGTGTCTAATACATCCATTGGCAAGCTAAAAGGGCCCACCATATACTCCTGGAGTTCATTTGGCTGGTGTAGATCAAGGATTTTGCAACACCTCTTCATCTTCAAGCACATACCTATCCATCTCTTCACACGCAACACACTACAAGCAACACTTCTGCTTGAACACTATCGCACTATGACGTGACAATTCGATCTCAGAAAAACACAGTTTTCGTGTATCAACAGTACACGGAATCGCTTGAAATTCTGGATCTAGAATATATGAGTGTCGCCGAACACAACGCAAGTTACAGTTTCTAAAACTGACCTAGTTTTTCTGTGGGCCCCACCTTGCAGGCTCAAAACGGAGGCCGTTTGTGAAATCGCGTTTTCTCCACGCCTTGCCGCGTAGTCTTCACCGTCGCCTTCTCCACGAGCTCTCTACAACCACGCTGGCTCTGATACCATGTCACGAGGAAGGAGATAAGGAAGAGAGCTCACACACACACACTCTCACTCTCAAGGAGAAGCACACACACAGATTGAGGCAAGGAAGAATGATCTTCTTCTTCTTCTTCTATTACATAAAAGCAATGTACAAGAATGACCTCAAAACAAGAATACAAGTGCAATATATAAAGACCAATACATAAGGAAAAACCTAATGTCCGCCAATGAGTGAGCTGGCAAGAAACAAATGTGCCATCACTCTCGGTAGATAAATCTAATAAAGCTCAATGAAGTATCCCTCACATATACCGGCATGACCACTATACATGTCAGAGAAACAAAAAACTGGTACGTGTCATCCTGGATCATCACATGTTGAACTTGATATCTCAACTCTATTGATCAAAAGGGATCACAATGAGGTTATCTATCTATGTGTATATGTAGATGATATTATTGTGACAAATGATGATCTAAATGGCATTTAAAGGATCAAGAGACACATGCAAGAGGAGTTCAAAATTAGTGACCTAGGTGAGCTCACATATTTCCTAGGTATGCAGGTGATATACACAGATGAAGGAATGTATTTGACTCAAAGAAGATACATTCAGGATCTTCTTCTCAAGTTCAAAATCGAGAACACTAAAACTGCAGGTACACCTTTGGAGATGAATCATAAACTTAGTGTTTATGAAGGTGAGAAAATTGAAGACATTAAAGAATATCAAAGCTTGGTAGGTAGCTTGATATATGCTACTCATACAAGGGCAGATATCTCATATAGTGTGGGACTGCTTAGTCAGTTCATGCACTCACCGAGAAGATCACACATGGATGCAGCTAAGAGAGTACTCAAGTATCTCAAAGGTACAATCAACGAAGGTATATTCTATCCTTACTCTTCAGATTTGGATATCAGAATCTACTCAGATGCAGATTGGGCAGGAGCTAAGGATGATAGAAAAAGTACATCTGGTTACTTAGCATTTGCAGGTTCGAAGCTAGTGTCATGGAGTTCCAAGAAGCAACCAACAATTGCTTTATCTTCAACTGAAGCAGAGTATAGAGGCTTGACCATAGCAACCTAAGAAGCAATATGGTTAAAAGCATTGTATACAGATTTGGGACTTGTGAGTTCCAAACCTCACATATTTGGAGATAATGTAAGTTCCATGCATCTAGCAGCAAATCCTATTTTCCATGCGAGAACCAAGCACATAGAAGTCCATTACCATTTCATCACGGAGAAGCTCATGGCAAAGGAGATTGACATTTCTTTTGTTCCTACTGAAAAAAGTAGCAGATACGATGACGAAGGCACTTGATGGAGTAAAGCTTTGTAGATTCAAAGCTATGGCAGGTATTCAACCTATTAGAGAATGAAGACTCAAGCATACTTTAGCTTGAGGGGGAGTTGTTGGAACATCAAGCTTACACTATGCTTGAGGTGGATTTAATCTACATGAAAGGCTATCACATCGAAAGAATATCGGTTGGAGAGTTCTTTTTCATAGGTGATTACAAAATATTCTAAGTCAATTTGACTTTTACAATGAGATAAAGTGGTAATTAACCACTAGCATATGTTCCTATGATTCTTCATGTATGTAGAATCTTCATGATATCTTCCAAGACAAATGTGTAGGCTTGTGATTTACACCAATAGCTCCCCCTCAAGCCAAACATTTTGGCTTAAGTCTTCATCTTCATTCTTCAAGTATATCCTGCAATCCAATCAAGGATTTGAACCTGCAAAGTTTTGTTCCATCCAAAGCTTTAGTCAGCAAATCTGCACATTGCATGTTGGTTGACACATAGGTAAGTTGAATATCCTTGCTTAGCAACTTTTCTCTCACATAATGATAATGAACTTCTATGTGTTTTGTCCTAGCATGATAGATAGGATTAGCTGCAAGGTGAAGGGAACTTGTATTATCTGCAAAAATAATTGGAGGCCTAGTATATAATCCCAATTCTGTATACAAAACCTTAATCCAAATTGCTTCTTGAGTGGCATTAGCTAGCCCTCTATACTCTGCTTCGGTAGAAGACAATGCAATAGTTGGTTGCTTCTTTGCAAACCATGAAATTGGTTTGTCTCTTGCAAAAGAAATATATCTAGAAGTGCTTCTCCTATCATCGTTGCATCCTGCCCAATCTGCATCTATATAAACTTTTATGTCAATATTTGAAGTGAAAGGAAAATACAAACCATGGTTCTGTGTTCCCTTGAGATACTTCAAGATTCTCTTGGCAGCCTCTAAGTGAGGTATCCTTGGCTTGTGCATAAATTGACTTAGCACACTAACTCCATATGCAATATCAATTCTTGTAAAAGTAGCATAGTTCAAGCTACCCACCATACTCTGATAGCCTGTAATGTCCTTGACTTCATCACCTTCATGGGCACTTAGCTTTAGGTTCACCTCCATTGGAGTGCTTGCTACTTTAGCATCCTACAAGTGAAACTTCTTCAACATATCTTGTACATACTTTTTCTGAGTAATGTATATCCTTGAATTAGTGTAAACTAATTCAAGCCCTAGAAAATACTTCAATAAGCCAAGATTATTGACCTTGAACTCCTTCATCATCTTGCTTTTGATAAATCTGATTCCACTGACATCATTACCTATAATGATGATGTCATCAACATAAGCATAGAGATATATTACCTCTGAATTACCTCTCTTAATGAATAGGGAAGTATCTGCTTTGCTCATAACAAATCCTTGGTCTTGGAGGTATGTAGTTAGCCTGTAATTCCATGCCCTAGGTGCCTGCTTCAATCCATATAAAGCCTTCTTTAATTTGCAAACATAAGTTACCTTCTTAGGGTCTTCATAGCCAGGAGGTTGTGACATATAAACTTCTTCTGAAATCCATCCATTCAAGAAAGCATACTTGACATCCAATTGGTACATGTTCCACTTTTTTGATGTAGTCACACTTACCAACACTCTGATTGTTGGCATCCTGGCCACGGGAGAAAATGTCTCTTCGTAGTCAATGCCTTGGGTTTGTGCAAAACCCTTGGCTACCAATCTAGCTTTGTACCTATTAATTGTTCCATCAGAATTTCTTTTCCACTTATAGATCCATCTGGATCCTATTACCTTCATAGAATCCTTCTTGGGTACTAACTCCCATGTGTCACTCTCCTTGAGTGCTTCAATCTCCTCATCTATAGCTTCTTTCCATTCTGATTTGGTTATTGCTTCTTCATATGAACCTGGTTCTTCATTTGACCAATCTTTGGCAAGATAAACTGAATGTTTAGTAACAAGAGATGTATGATACCCATATCTGATAGGTTTCTTGCTTTCTCTTTGAGATCTTCTGATTGATTGAGTTGATGATTCCGGTATGTCTTCAAGCTTCTTCATCTTCATTTTGCCCTTGGACTTCCATGCTTTGAATTCTTCAAGGTTGATAGTGTCTTCATGATCTGAACTTGAGTCTTCATTCTGAGTAGGTTCCTCCTTTGCAAGTTTTGGAAACTCCTCTTCCAAATCATAGGGTACTTTGACCTTCCTGCATTCATTCTCATACCAAGAATCATTTTCATCAAAGATCACATCTCTGCTTACCATAAATCCCTTGTTGGTAGGATTATAAAACCTGTAACCTTTTTTATTTAAATCATACCCAATGAAAATGCATTTTGTCAGCCTTTGGGTCTAGCTTACCTCTTATCTGAGAAGGAATGTGCACATATGCTACACATCCAAATATTTTGCAGTGATCCAATGATGGTCTCTTACCATGCCATGCTTCATAGGGTGTCATACCATCAAGTGACTTAGATGGTAACCTATTTATGAGGTAAGTGGCAATAGAAACACTCTCTGCCCATAGATAGTTAGGTAATTTCTTTTCATTAAGCATAGATCTAGCTGTCTCAACAATTAACCTATTTCTTCTCTCAGCTACCCCATTCTGTTCAGGAGAATAGCTTGTGGTTATCTCTCTTTTGATGCCTTTGTCTTGCAAGAAGTCTTCAAATTCATTGGAGAAGTACTCACCTCCTCCATTTGACCTTAGCCTCTTCAAATTCCTTCCTGTCTGGTTTTCAACTAATGCAAGATATTTCTTAAAACAATTAAATACCTCATCCTTGTGCTTCATGAAGTATAATACTGTCCATCTGCTATAATCATCAATGAAAGACACATAGTACCTTGAACCTGAGACTGAGGGGTCTTTGCTAGGTCCCCATACATCTGTGTGTACCAGCTCTAGGTAGTCTTCATGTATATATCCTTTCCTTGAGAAGGGTAACCTGTGAGACTTATCAAATTGACAAGCACCACACTTGTAAATCATATCTTGCTTGGATACATTAGGTATCCCAAGCACACATTGGTCCCTGCACATTTGTTTCACGGTTCTTTCTCCTATGTTTCCTAACCTTGTGTGCCAAATCTCAAGTTCTGAAAGTGTTTGATCCTTATAACTGTATAGTGCAATATTCTTTGTGTCTTCTAGCTCAAAAGTAAAAAGTCTACCTGATTTTTCTCCTTTAGCTATCGTTTTGAATCCATGTCTTGGGTCCTCCACAAATGCTCCATATTGATTGAATCTGACCTGCAAACCTTTCTCTAGAATTTGACCAACACTCATTAAGTTCTTTGTAATTGTTGGTACATAAAGTACCCTGCTCAAAAAATTCTGATTACCATCACAAGTCTTCACATTTCCAACTTTAACCACAAAATGCTTTGTATCATCACCTGTTTGGACTTGGTGTTTACCTTTTGGTTCCTCAAGATCAGAGAGTAGTGCCACATTACCAGCCACATGTTTTGAACACCCTGAATCAATGTAAAATAAGTGATCATCATCTGTACCTGTCTTTGAAGTCATGTTCATGATCAGAAGAGAGTCATCCTACTCTTCTGTGTAGTTGTTGTAGTCCCTTCTATTTTTGAATCCTCCTTGGTAGTTCCCATTGTAATTGTTGTTGTAGTTGTTGTTGTAATTGTTGTTGTGGCCTTGGTGATTGTTGAACCTTCCTCTTGACTGTGAGTATCTGTCAGGGGAGCACTAGATTGTGCTCTCTGACTACACTAGACAAGATTACAAAAATACACTTATGTTTACAAGAACACCCGCATAGGGAAAATAATACAAGAAGACGGATTCGATACAAGACGTCCCACAACCCGGGACCAATAGGTATGGAAAAATGGACTAGAGATGATACAGGAGATCCCGTAACCTGGGATCGTAAGTATGAGAGAAGATGTCTGGATTACAAGAACTCCCTTTTGGGAGATGAACTGAATACAAGAAAGAACTTGACAAGATCTCCTACTACGAGATTAGAAGAGGACAAGAGAGGATGTCCAAGAACTAGACTAGATAGGACTAGAACAAGAAACAAGACAAAAACTTGAACTAGAACTTGGAGAGTACTTACTTGGCGGTCATGACTCCTTGAGCTCCGAAGACTGGTATTGGCAAGACTGATTATGAATGTGGCCAACCCCTCCTTATATAGGTTTTCAAGGGCGGTTCATGAAAGGCGGTTGCGAATTGATGATGTCATCGATGATGTCATCAATGCTGTCATCAATGCTGTCATCGATTCGAAACATGAGCTCTAGATATCCGAATCAGGCAAGTAGACAGTCGATCTTAGGGTTTTGGCACGTTCTGGACACAATGGAAGCATTAGTTTCTCCTAATTCTGAACCAATCATGAGATACAATGTTCACATGGAATCTAAGATTCAGGATGGTTTCCTTTGTCCATGACATTACCTCCCCCTCAAGCGATGAGTTCCACAAGGAGCGGTCATGTTATCGTGTCTTGGTTTCGTTGGATTTCTCTTGTGGAATTCTCGAACTTTGATTGGTGCTCTCTGAGGTTTTCTGCAAGTTCCCAAGTACGATCACTAATGTCATACCTTTCCAATGAATAAGGTATTCCAATTTTCCTCGGGATGTTCTAGAATCTAGGACATGCTCGACTTCAAATTTTTCATGATCATCAATCTCGATAGGTGGAGAAGGACTAGGTCTCTTGCCAAAATGTCAAGGAAGCACTAGATTGTGCTCTCTGACTACACTAGACAAGATTACAGAAATACACTTATGTTTACAAGAACACCCACATAGGGAAAATAATACAAGAAGACGGATTTGATACAAGACGTCCCACAACCCGGGACCAATAGGTATGGAAAAATGGACTAGAGATGATACAGGAGATCCCACAACCCGAGATCGTAAGTATGAGACAAGATGTCTGGATTACAAGAACTCCCTTCTGGGAGATGAACTGAATACAAGAAAGAACTTGACAAGATCTCGTACTACGAGATTACAAGAGGACAAGAGAGGATGTCCAAGAACTAGACTAGACAGGACTAGACCAAGAAACAAGACAGAAACTGGAACTAGAACTTGGAGAGTACTTACTTGGCGGTCACGACTCCTTGAGCTCCGAAGACTGGTATTGGCAAGACTGATTATGAATGTGGCCAACCCCTCCTTATATAGGTTTTCAAGGGCAGTTCATGAAAGGCGGTTACGAATTGATGATGTCATTGATGATGTCATTGATGATGTCATCGATTCGAAACATGAGCTCTGGATATCCGAATCAGGCAAGTAGACCGTCGATCTTAGGGTCTTGGCAACGTTCTGGACACAATGGAAGCATTAGTTTCTCCTAATTCTAAACCAATCATGAGATACAAGGTTCACATGGAATCTAAGGTTCAGGATGGTTTCCTTTGTCCATGAGAGTATCCATCTCTTTGGTAGCCTCTTCCTCTCTGATTTTTATACTTCCTGAAACACTCATCTGTGGTATGATTTGATAAACCACAAATGTTACATGGTGATGAATTATAGGGTCTCCCCCTTCCCTTGCTTACCTCCTCTGCCCCTTCCTCTTGAAGATCTACCTCTCCCTGCATAGTTGGCTTGGGAGGTAGAGCCTTCATCTTCCACCTTTTTACTCTTGCCTTTATCCTTAGATTTCTTATCAGTGTATAGGGAAGAAGGGTTGTTACCTTTGGATGTATCTCCACTCTTGGTGAGCTTTGCTTCATGTGTAAATAGTTGACCCATGAGAGTTGTAAGATCTGGAGTGTGCATGTCCATGTAGAGATCCATTGGAGTGGTGAAGCTTTCCCACTTGTCATCAGCCTTGATTCCATTGATCACGTACCTCACAATTTGTTCTTCTTCAATCTCTTCTCCTATGCTTACTAACTGATATGCAACATCTTTGATCTTGGTCACAAATTCTGAAACAACTTGCTGAGGTTGCTTCCTTAGTGTTGTGAATTCAATCCACAACTGATTTTTCCTAGCCCTTATATTGGAGGAAAAATATGATGACAAAGTTTCCCAAGTCTCTTGAGAAGTCTTGCAATTTCTGATATGTGGCAAAAGAAAATCAGATATAGAGTTGAGTAAATAAGACCTTGCCAATGCATCCTTTGCACACCATGTGTTGAGCTTTTCTTGTTCTTCCTTGGTTGGCAATCCTCTTGCTTTGAATGAGGGAAATTCCTCATCTCTTGAGATGTATCCATAGAGACTCCTTCCTTGTAGGTAGGTATTCATTCTTAGAGACCAAGCTTGATAGTTGTTCCTGTCCAATTTATCAATAAATGAATGAAAACCATCTCCCATTTTACCTTATTTTCTCTGATACCACTATTGGGAAAGATGGATGGATGATCCAGGAGACTGAGTAGATACTGCTAAACCTGCTTTGTACCAGCCCTCTTTAGCTTGAGACTTGATTAGTAGAATTCCATAGCATTCCAATGACACCAAGAAATGGCCTATGTCATTTGGAAATGATATGTGCAATGATTGAATCAAAACAGATAACTTTGGAAATCACAAACTCAAGAAAACCTTCTATTTATGTCTTGACACCTGCTGAATGTTTTGCTCAGTGTGACCAGCATAGTAGCAATTGATAAAATTCCTTCTAGGGGTATTTAACTAGCTTAGTAATCTATAATTTTCAAGTGGAATGATGTAAAAAGATAAACTATGCTAAGAGAAATCAATTTAGCAAGATTAGTTATACCCTCGACTTTTTAGGACTGTAGCAGAAATAGACCAGTGAGCACCTCGACACAGATTGATCTGAATTGGCTGAATAGAATGTCTTCAAATTTTGATATCATGTAGCAGGCTTCAAGCTGAATCCAACAAGCTTTGAGTCACTGGATTTGGTGGAGTATTGACCGAGATATGCCCTTGAAAAGTTGACAGACTTTTGAGTAGACTAGCAGAGAACACAGAGATGAATGATATAAATGTATCTATAAATTAACACTTGTGTACAATCCCATTGGCACGAATAACATTGCCTAATGGTGTAGAGAGGTGTAGGCTATGGTATAGTCCTCACACACACACTCAATTACAGTAGAATGAAGCTCGGGAGTGAAGTGATCTACCCACAACTTTTTCATATCCATTTTTATAGGAAATGACTAAAAATTTGAATTCAAATTCAAACTTTTAGCTCCCTATGATCAAGCTCCTAAATGATTGGAGATATTCTCTCAATCAAGTGAGTTCATTTTCACGAATCACTTAGGTAGGTGATTACAAAAGATTCTAAGTCAATTTGACTTTTACAATGAGATAAAGTGGTAATTAACCACTAGCATATGTTCCGATGCTTCTTCATGTATGTAGAATCTTCATGATATCTTCCAAGCAAAATGTGTAGGCTTGTGATTTACACCAACAACTATGTCAGGGACAGGTTCTCTGCTGGAGAGATCAGCTTGGCATATGTGCCCACGGAGGAGAACATAGCAGACCTTTTCACGAAGGCTCTGCCTAGGGAGAAGTTTGAAGCTTTCCGCAAAGCTTTGGGCTTACTTCCTTTTGTGGAGTGATTTCCACATAGCTTGGCACTTCCTTATACATGAGTGCCAGCTCCTTGTTCACCGCATCACTCCCAGGGGGGGATTTGTTGATATATTTAGGTAGTGATGTGTGTGAACACACTAGGACCGCCGGGACACTTTTTTCCCTCTTTAGGAGGTTTTTTTCCCCGGCTTGTATATACGCCTATTGCCCTAATGGGCTACTTATCTTTGTACATTCTCTAGTAATACATTTAGTATTGTGTGTTGTGATCCAAGCTTCTTCTTCTTCCTTGTGTTGTTCACGTGCTTCTGTAGACGTCTAACTCCAACAAACATAAGATGCATGATTAGGGTTTTCAAAACCTGGAGGGTTTTCAAAACATGTATACCTATTCATTTATGCAGCCATTTATAAATGAACTTTTTACATCAAGTTGGAGGAGTCTCTAATTTCTTGGAGCAGCTACACTTATTAATGTTCTAATTGTAGTCATCTTTGCAACTGCTAAGAATGTTTCCCCATAGTCTATACCATGTGTTTGTGAGCATCTTTTGGCAACTAATCTTGCCTTGTACCTAAAAATTGATCTGTTTGAGTTTCTGTTAATTTTATACACCCATCTACAACCAATTACCTTTTGATTGTGTGACATTGGAACAAAATCCCAAGTGTCCATCTCCTTCAATACATCCATTTCTTCTTTCATGGCATTTTCCCCATCAAGATTTCCCTTTGCCTCTTCATAGGTTGAGGGTTCCTCTGAAATTGAGTCTTTTTTCAAGTAGATTGAATGCTTTGTAACAAATGTGGAATCATATCCATACCTTTCTGCTTGTTTCTTCTCTCTTGTTGATCTTTTGGGTGCTTGCTTGGATCATTCTCCAAGATCTTGTACCTTTGCTTTGCTTCTTGACTTCCATAGTTTGTAATCATTCTCCCTTTCATCTTTGTCATCATTTGTATCACTTTTTGGATCCTTGACTTGTGTATCATGCTTGCTGCCTATTTGATGAGAATCAACATCAAGATCATATGGTAGAGTTACCTTTTGTTTGTCTTCATCATAGCAAGACATGTGTTCTTCAAACACAACATCCCTACTTGTAGTGAATTGCTTGGTTGAAGGGTTATAGAACCTGTAATCCATCTCAGTTGAGTAATAACCAATAAACACTACCTTTCTTGCCCTTTCAGCAAGCTTACCTCTTATTGGAGATGGTACATGAACATACGCTAAACAACCAAACACCTTGCAATGTCCAAGTCTAGTTTTTCTTCCATACCATGCTTCATAAGGAGTCATACCTTGAAGTGATTTGGATGGTAGTCTATTGACAAGGTACGCAATAGTTGAAATAGCCTCTACCCATAGATAATGTGGCAACCTCTTCTCTTAAAGCATTGTTCTTGTTGATCCAACCAATTTCTTTTTTTTCCTCTTTGGAATTCCATTTAGTTGAGAAGAGTACCTGGTAGTCACTTCCCTTTTGATACCTTTATCTCCATAAACCCATCAAACTCTTTGGAGAAGTATTTTCCCCCTCCCTTAGATCTGAGCTTCTTGATTGATCTACCTGTATGATTCTCCACATGTGCTAGATACTTTTTGAAGCAATCAAACACTTCATTCTTACTCTTGATAAATTGTTTAATAGTCCATCTGCTATGGTTATCAATGAATGGGACATAATACCTTGATCCTGCCAATGAAGATTCTTGACTTGGTACCCATACATCTGTATGTACTAAGTCCAATACGTTTTTGTGGATGTAGCCTTTGTGGTTGAATGGTTGTCTTTGTGCCTTCTCAATCTGACATGCATCAAATATATTGATCATGTGTTGCTTTGATATGTTTGGCAATCCTAGAACACTTCGATCCCTGCATATATCTCTCAACGTTCTTTCATTCACATGAGCTAGCCTCTTATGCCACACTTCAAGCTCACTTAGGGTTTGAGACCCAAAGTTGAATAAATCTATGTTTTTGGTCTCTTCTAGTTCGAAAGTAAAGAGCCTACCATGCTTCTCCCATGTTGGGTAAACCTAACTTACAAGACTTTCTCAACTATTTGGCCTACAATTATTAGGTTTTTAGTGATAGTGGGAACATAGAGTACCTTGCTTAGAATATTTGTCCTGCCATTGGAAGCTTTGACATTACCAATCTTCTCCACACTATCCTTTGTATCATCCCCTATTTGAACTTCATGTCTATGCTTTAGACTTTCCAATCAGAGAGAGCTATGTTGCCTACAACCTGATTTGAACATCTTGGATCTATGTAGAATAAATGATCATCCTCTTTACCTTCCTTGTGGCTTAGATTCATCAAGAGCAATGAGTCTTCATGTTGTTGATCTTTAGAATAATTGTTGTGCCCCTTCTCTAATGGCCTCTATTGTTATTGTTGAAGTTTTGTCCACCTCTACCTCTATTGTTGCCATACCTACCTCTTCCAGTTCCTTTCTAGGTCTTCCACAATTTTGAGTGGCGTGCTTGGTCTTATGACAAATTGCACAAGGTTGAACATTCTGGCCTTTGTTCTTTTCATGCTTTGATCCTTTCTTCTTCCCTTTTGACTTCCTCTTGCGTGCAAAGTTGACTTGGGAAGTCTTCTCTTCATCTTCTTCCTTCTTGTTGCAATTTAGGTTCTTGTCCTTCCTATCTACGTATAGAGCACTAGTTGAATTACCATGATAGGAGTTACCTTCCTTTATGTTATTATTGGCCTCTTGATTGAAGAGTTGTCCAAGAAAGACGTTGAAGTCTCACGTTTGCACATCCATGATGAGATCATAGGTTGTGGTGAAAGATTGTCATTGCTTGTCACCTCTAATCCCATTGCGAATTTGCGTCATGATGTCTTCTTCTTCAATTAGCTCTCCAATGGATGCCCATTGATCAACAACCTCCTTGATCTTTGTAACAAACTTGGTGATGGTTTGTTACTGACTTTTCTTCATTTGATTGAACTAATTCCAAAGATGGTTCTTCCTTGCCTTTTGACTAGCAAAAAAGAAAGTCTCTAGGGCATCCCAAGTCTCTTGAGATGTCTTGCATCCTCTAATATGTGGTAATAGAAAATTAGAGATAGAGTTGAGTATGTATGACCTTGCTTGAGCATCCCTTGCATACCACAATGTAAGCCTATATGTTTCATCTTGAGTAGGTCCTCTCTTCGATCTTGGAATAGGCATTGCACCATCATCTAATACAATCCCATATAGATTTCTTCCTTGCAAATAAGCCTCCCTTCTGATTTGCCAAGCATCATAATTGTCTCTATCAAGCTCATCAATCATTGATGAAAAGCCATCTCCCATCTTGAAGTTGCTCTGATATCATTGAAAGAAAGTTTGGAGAAGCTTGAAGAAGCTTAGAAAGATGAGTTGCCAAGTGATGAAGTTGGTCCAGCAAACCAGCATAGGACCAGCCCTTACTCTTTGGATATGTAAAGTAGACCTTGTAGGCTTGTGTTTAGCTCAATAAGCTGAATAGCTACTTTGGAACATCAACACGAACAAATTGATGCAAGACAAATAACTTGCACCATGACGAGCTCACAAGAACCTCCTAAAAATGGATAGAAGTTATAACTTAACACTAAGAGTAGCCAGAAAGAGCACCATTCTCTGCAAGTTGACTGTGTCTGAGGAAGAAGGAGCAATAAACTAAAGTGACACCAAGAAATTAACACGAGGTATATTTATTGCTTCAAATCATCATGCTACTTAGTTCACAAATGTTGTGGGGTCTTTATATAGACTCTTGAGTACATGGCCACACCTTTTCTTCATCAATTTGAATTCAACTTTAGGCAGATTTTTTAGTTTAGATTGATTGGCATTTTTTCTACAATCTAGGAAACGGGAAATTTGAAATCACATCTACCTTTTGATTGATTGATTGAGAATCAATCCCAAACACTTCTTACTTGTGGCTTCTAAGCCTTTTACTTTTCCCTTTTACAAAGTTAAATGCTTTGCAACTTACATAAGAGGGTTATCCTATGATCAAACTTTCAATTCAAAAAATGAATGCAAATAAAACTCTACGAGGAGTATATGTGGCATCATTCCAATGATGAGTTTGATGAAGATCATCTCCACCTCAAGCATAATGAAAGCTTGTTGTTCCAACACTTCATTCGGAAACAATGAATTGACTAGCTTTTAGAGGAGCATCCCTTAGTAGAGACTTCAAAAGGACTTGATTTACACAACTCTAGTAATCATCTAAAAGTTATAATGTCATCTGGTGAGAGGGAACGGTTGCTCTCCCTCAAAGATTTTTGATCCCTTCCCCATTCGCAACCTTCTCCAGAAGTCCCAAAGACCTCTCAAACCTCCCTCATGTGGTAGAGTTCAAAAAATAGAAATATCTACATGGCATCTTCTATTGGTCATGTGTAAGGTGCGAGATGTATTATTAATTCCCCCATCCGATGCAAGTCATAATATGACTTGTGATCATGATGCCCATGCATATAAATCATGTTCTTACATGCGATTGAATACATCATGGCATCGAAAACGAAATAACACTTTGTATAAATGTCGATGACTAGGTTGCCCATATGATGTTTTTTAAGAACTCCATGCTTAATGATAATTCCATGAACCTCGCTACCTTCCACAAGTGCCCTTGTACATGCCTTTTTCTATGATGGACTTAAATGATTACTACACTGAGATCTCCAATAGAATCATGATATTCGTCACCATGACTTATAGGAATAGGAACATCTTCAAAGCCGATCTCAAAATATAAAGAGTGGAAAAGCTATGACGTCCGACCCCTCTGAACCTATGTGTCCTCCAAACTTACCAATGCCAATCTATAAGCCTTTGTGAGAAGTTAGATGTGGTGAGATGAATCAAGTGCATGGGTTATAATGCTTATGTCAATGCATAGCCATGAAGTGGGCCCCATTCGTGCATAGTTTTAACTCTTAGCTCTTAAAAGTTTTATTAAAGAAAAATGTAAACATACTCACAAACATTTATATACAAAAGTCCTTACATTATTTTCTTGCAAAGGAAGCAAATATTCAGAGATAAAACCATTAATTTTCTCTTTTTCTATTGGAATATTCATAGGCATCGGAAGCAAATAAGTAGAAATAAAAATATGAATCAAAGACTAATATATAGGAATATTCCTACTTTGATTTGAAACTATTATAGAATATGCTTCTGCTTTACTTGAAGAGTTTTCCTCCATGATTACAAAATTAATCTATATCTCTTTCTCTCCCTCTCATTCTCTTTCTTTATCTCTCTCACTCTCTCTCTTCAGCCGTATTTGCAAGAGAAAACCTTTAGAAAGCAAAACACACACACATTTTCTTTATATATTCATCAACATGCATACATGCACACACAATTGCTTTAATCAACATAGACTTACACATTTTCGCATGCACATTATTTGATATTTGATCACTCTTTTATACATCACAATTCATGTTATTAGACATATCAAGCATAGTCTTTTAATCATTATTGTTTACATACATTTATCAATATATACATACATATCTACATATTATCTATTTTCAAGTTCCATTCATGTTTCTTCTTCATCATGATCCTCTTCAATAATTTCCTCAGCTTCTTCATCTTTAAGTAACTCATAATCCTCATCTTCTCTCTTCTTAAGAAGTTTGACCCTTTTCCCTGCAAAAAGTACTTTAAAGAAAACGTTATCTAGCTCTTTTAAAACATGAGTATTATTATCATTGACTTTGTGTATAATGTATGGGTCGAACCACTGTCTCACCAATTTTTTTCTAGCTTCCTATTAAAGTAAACTTTCTTTTTTATTCTCGATGCCTTCAACTTTTCCTTTGCTTTTTGTAATCACTCTTAAAATACACTTGTCATCTTTTTGTGATAAGATCTTACAAAGATCTCTCTCAAATGCAACTTTCAAACCATCATCTAAAAATGTAGATATAGATAGCAGATTCTTCTTCATTTCATGTATGTATAAAACATCTGAAATTTGAAAATTACCACCTTCTCTTGACTTTAGGGTTACAATACCTATTCCCACAACATCCAAATCATTGCCATCTGCAATAGTAACTCTTCTACCTGTAGAATAAGAAAGGGAAGAAAACACATCTCTACAATCTGTCATATGCTTTGTAGCACCTCAGTCAAATATCCAAGGACTTGCGAAAAGAACTTGTAAAGCTGCCTGATCAAAAGCTACTTCCTCAATAGTGATACACGCATAGGATTCACCTTGAGATTTCCGTTTTTTATCATCCTCTGCAACATTACCTGATGCTTTTTTCTTTTCTACTGCAATCTTTTATAACATGCTCCTTTTAAATGTCCAGGTTTCTTGCAGTAAAAACATATTACTTCCTTCTTCTTAGAAGACTTCTCCTTAGATGTAGTAGAAACCCTTCAACTGATCTTCATCTTGAAGTAACAAGAACTCTAGCTCTTCAAATGTACCCTCTCTATCTCTTGTGGTAAGGGTAAGAGTGGTTATAAAAGATCGATATGAAATAGGAAGTGAATTAATCAGCATATTTACCATTTCTTCATCTGATATCTCAACTCCTACATTTAGAAGTTGATCTCTCAAGTCAACGAGTATCATAATGTGGGTTTGAATTGACTCACGAGCCTTCATCCTTGTATTTTCTAGTTGTCTCCTTAAGTGAGCTTTCCTAATAGGATTTCTACTCTGAAAAAGATTCTCAAGCTTCAACCAAGCTTGTCTAGAACTTCTGCAAGATATGCTCTATGGTAGAATATGCTTTTTGACACTCGTTGCTATGAATGAAAGTTCTAAAGCATCTCTAGCATCCCACCTAGCATGATCGTCAGTAGGAGGAACTGTAGGTAAAGACCTACTTGTGACTCTGGATGTCAAAGCAATTACCTCTTCTTCAATTGGTTTAGTAATAGTAATTTTAGTACCTCTTGAACTTGTTGTAGCTCCTTCTTTGCCTTCTCGTCTGGATCTTGTTAAGAATCCATTGATGATACTCCATAAATCCTTTGTCACTAAAATATTCATCATCATGAAACTCCACATGGGATAATTAGAAGATCCATCCAACTTGTCCTCAATCTCAATTCTAGTATCACTCATCTTAACTAAGTTTGTATGTCAATTATGCTCTGATATCAAGTGTTGGAATTTGGGGCTCCAGGACCGTTCCAATACTAACACCTTTTGAGCATACACACTTAATTAATTAAGATGATTGCTCCAAGAGAGTAGCCACTCCTTCACCAAATCTTCAGCTCCAAAGCTTTAGAATCTTCAAACTCTGGCTTGAGATCTTTGAGTGATGATAGTCAATGAGCATGTCCCTTCTTTATATGGTTTATGTACTTCAATGAAAAGCACACTTGAAAAGCAAATTAATGAAGTGAAAGTCATATGTGATAACTTCAAGAAAAACAAAAGCTATGATCCCGAATAATCGGCACCGTTTGCATTTGGCTTTTCCTCAATCAAAAACAAACATATTATCGTGCTGCTGCTGATAGGATTCGAAACCACGCTGTTGGGATGAGAGAAAGCTGATCTAACCACATTGGCCACATGGTTTCTTGTATAGAAACCAATATAAATCACATATAAAATATGTCAACGCCCGTTTGGGATTTGAAGAGAAAAAACATCTAATGAAGCTAATGTTGGACCATATTGACATTGATTCGAACAATGTATATCTTTGGAGATGAATCATAAACTTAGCATTTATGAAGGCGCAAAAATTGAAGACATTAAATAATATCAAAGCTTGGTGGCTAGCTAGATATATGCTACTCATACAATGGTAAAAATCTCATATAGTGTAGGAGTGCGCCAATTCATGCACTCGCCAAGAAGACCACACATGGATGCATCTAAGAGAGTACTTATGTATCTCAAAGGTACAATCAATCTAGGTATATTCTATCCTTACTCTTTAGATTTGGATATCAAAATCTATTCGGATGCAAATTTGGCAGGAGCTAAGGATGATAGAAAAAATACCTCTGGTTACTTAGCATTTGCAGGTTCAAAGCTAGTGTCATGGAGTTCCAAGAAGCAACCAATAAAATCGTTTAATTATGAACTAAAGTAGAGTATAGAGGCTTGACCATAGCAAATCAAGAGGACATATGGTTAAAAGCATTGTATACAGATTTGGGACTTGTGATTTCCAAATCTCACATATTTGAAGATAATGTAAGTTCCATGCATCTAGTAGCAAACCCTATTTTCCATGCAAGAACTACAAACATAGAGTTTCATTACCACTTCATCGGGGAGAAGCTCATGACAAAGCGAATTGACATTTCTTGTGTTCCAACTGAAAAGCAAGTAGCAGATATGATGATGAAGGCACTCGATGGAATAAATCTTTGTAGATTTAAATCAATGGAAAGTATTCAACCTATTAGAGAATGAAGACTAAAGCATACATAATTTATCTTGAGGGGGAGCTGTTGGAACATCAATCTTACACTGTGTGAGGTAAATTTAAGCTACATAAAAAAGTTATCGATTGGATTATGTAAAAATATCCATTGAAGCATTCTTTTACTTAAGCTCATTTATTGTAATTTTTTAAAAGTTCTTTTATGGATAATTTAACAATCTAAAATTTTAGAGCTTTACACATGTAAAAGAAGAAAAAAAGAGCTCAAATTCTATGAATTTGAGGTGGTTGCGCTTGGCAATCAATGAATCAATCAATCACCTAAAAGTGGATAAAACTACATCTTCACTTTTCCTAGATTGTAGGAAAGTGAACTAATTCTCTTCAACAATTAATCCCACGTTCATTTGATTTCAAAATCCACTTGTAAAAGTCATGCGGAACTTCAAGATTCTACATGAAGACTATAAATCACTTGTACATTACATGGAAGCAATATGCATACCTTGTGTCCATCATTGTCTTGCTGCTTCATTTCTCTACATCATCTTCTTCAACAATAGTGAACTTGCAGAGGCTAGCTCTCTCTACAGAGCTCCAAATTTGATGAATGAGAATTTTGTTGAAAGGTATTAGTGTCTTATTTATGTGCACCAATTGGAAAAGCATTTGGTCTAGTACCTTTGGAGAAATTTGAGTTTGTCCATCTCTGGGTCTATCTCCATGCAGCCCCGAAAAATAGGAGGTACCACTATTGAGTCTCAAGTTTATTCCAAAAGCATATTTTGCTTATTTCTTGTACTCTTATGCACTCTACACACTCATATCATTTCTCCAAAAGGATTTTTTCTAATTGTAATCATGCTAGTTGCTATGAGCATTTGAAGTTGATTGTTTCGTGGAGAGATAGTAAGTTTTTGAGCTAGCCAATGTCCAAACCTATCTGTTTTGTATTAACTCTTTCTCCTTGATGCTCTAAATAACATAATGGATTTTATTGCACTTATCACATGCCTAAAACATTTATTTGAGTCTCCATAAGCTCAAGGGCTGGTCTTGTGTTGGTTGGTTGGACCGAACTTCATCACTTCGCAACTCATTTTTCTACCTCCTACAAGCTTCTCCAAGTTTTTTCAGCATTCTCAAGCACAAAAGTTCTTCTAAAGATAGATTAATATCCCAAAGCAAGATAAATCAAGAGAGGACATGTGATTCTTTTTTGCATTTTAGGTCTATAGAAGCATGCAAATAGCACAAGGAAGAAAAAGAAGAAGCTTGGAGTTCAATACAGAATACTAAATGTATTATCAAGAGAATACACAAACATAAGTGACCCGTTATGGTTATAGGAATATATATAAGCAAGGGAAAAACCTCCTAAAGGTGGAGAAAAGTGCCCTAATGGTCCTAGTGTGTTCAGACACATCATTACCTAAGTATATCAACGAATTCCCCCTGGGAGTGATGCGTTGAAGAAGGAGCTGGCACTCATGTAAAAGGAAGTGCCAAGCTGTGTGGAATCAATCCACAAAATGAATTAAGCCCAAAGCTTTGTGGAAAGCCCCCTTAGGATAAAACAATCCAAGTAGGTTGGTATCACTTAAGTATGGAAAGATGCACTTAACCGCTTGACAATGCATGACACCAGGGAATGCATAAACTTGCTCATCTATGACACAACAAACTGAATATCTGGCCAAGTAAGGCATATGTCAATTAAGCATCCAATAGCCTTTTGATAGAGAACAACATCAAATGCATCTCCAACATCATGAAGACGCAACTGTAAATGCATCTCCATAGGAGTGGCAATAGGTTTATAGTCTTCAAGGCCAAAATGTTGCAATCATGTGTCAATATATTTTTTTTGACAAAAAGCTATTTTGTTGTGAACTTGCATAAATTAAATGTTCAAATAATGATGCAAGTGCCTAAAATTTGACATTTCAAATGAGACATGCAAATGAGAATTAAAATCAGCAATATGCTTCTCAATAGGATCAGTGAGCAGCATGTCATCAACATACACAATAATGATCAGAAGCACATCATTTTCATAGTTAATGTATAAGGTGCTCTGAGTTGAACTGTTCTCAAAACCATGTGCAATCAAGTAGCCATGTATCTTTTCATACCAAGCATGTGGTGCTTGCTTTAAACCATATAATGCCTTTTTCAACTTGCATACTTAGTTTTCATAACCTTTCTGCACAAAGCCACATGGCTTAAAAACATAGACTTGTTCATGCAAGTTACCATTCTAATATGCAGTTTTAATGTCCAACTACTGTACATTCCAACCATGATGAGGTACAAGTGCGTAGATGCTATGAATAGTAGTCATTCAACATGTAGGACCAAAGGTCTCATCAAATTCAATGCCTCTTTCCTAAGCATAACCCTTTGCAACAACCCTAGTCTTATGCATGTCCGCTGTTCCATCAAGCTTACACTTAAGCTTGTATATCCACTTAGTGCCAAGAAAAATTTCCACCAATTTCCATTTTGAACCCATATGTGCAGTCAAAATCACCATAAGAGTGATGGTTTGTGAGCTGAAATTTCAACATTCATTTCAGCTTTTGTTGAGGATTTTGTCACATTCTTGTTCTTTAGTGAAATGGCAGGTAGCAATGACTTGTTTAGCATGCTTCAAGATGAAGATAATCTTGATGGGACCAAATATCCAATGTGGTCTTACATGATGAAGCATGTTCTTGTTGCAAAAAAAAATTGGAACATGATGAAGGATGTTCTTGTTGCAAAAATTTGGAACATCGTGGCAGATGTAGATCAGAGACCCACATGTTCTTCTACTTCATAGTCTACAATCCTAGATGGAGCTTCTTCTTCAATTAGAATGCTTTCTCCTTCTCCACCTATAGAGGAGCAACTTAGAAGGGATGGAAAAGATGCTCGAGCTCATGAATTGATTGCACTTTCTGTGAAGTGTCATATAGTTTCACACATTTGGTCATGTTCTACATCAAGATAGGCATTTGACACTCTTGTATGACATGCATAATGAAGCACATGTTGCATACTTGAGGAAGCAACTTGAGGATGTATGTATGGATGAAAATGAGTTTGTGGATGTGTATAAGACACACATCAAGGACTTGAAAGAGCAATTGGCAAACATAGATGAGATTATTTCGGATGCATCACTCATCTCTACATTTTTGAAAGGATTACTAGAATCTTTTCAAAGCTTTACTACTATAGTCTATTTGGTTGCAAAAGAGAATCCCAATATGTATGTGTTTGATGAGGTTGTGTCTCTTCTTTTGCAAGAATAGCAATCTAGAGTAAATAGGAGTGGTTTGATTGAGGAAACGCAAGTGCTTGCTATCTCACAAAAGGGGAAGAGCAAGTATGGTTCAGCTTTGGGTTCATCAAAAGCAAAGCCTCAACCTTCCTCTTCGACTCATTCCTCTAAAGATGTTGGTTTGCAAAAGAAGCAATGATGAAAATATTTCCAAAAGGCTGGTCATGCTATTGATGAGTGTAGAAAGCTTGCTAAGTGCAATGAAAAGAAGAAGGAATTCGGCATGCCTATTGTTAAAACTTTATTCAATGCAAAGAATGATGAAGCTAATATGGCTCAAGATTTTTGGGCATGTGTTGTTACATGTCATTGTTGCATCTTTGCATTCTAAATGTATGGTTGTGAGTTAGGCTGATTCAGATTGGTTCTTTGATAGTGGTGCTTCAAAGCACATAACTTCATACAAAAGGTTTTTTGCAGCTTTGAATATGCACCCAAAGGAGGACATGTGGTGTGTGAAAACAATGCCTCTTATCGTATCATTGGAGTATGAGAAGTTGAGCTTATGGCTGCAAATGGAGGTGTGATTCTCTTGAAAAATGCATTGTATGTGCTTGGTATCAAGACAAAACTTAATTTGAGTTCCGTCGATTGCCAAACCTAGACTTCATGCACACTGTTGATGATAACTATATGGTTCATGATTTCAGCAATGGTGATATTATCATGATGTCTGTTACCTTATGTAATTGTATGTATCACATGGATACATACAAGAGGGTTGCCTCAAATGCCGTGGTTGCCCATACTTCTTCCATGCCAAAAATGGAGCTTTGGCATGCTCGTTTTGGTCACTTGAACTTCAATAGTTTTCTCTACTTGCAAAAGAGGACATGGATATTGGTTTTCGAACACTTGACTCCATTGAAAAGCATGTATGTGAAGGTTGCATTCTTGGAAAAATCCATACACACACTACAAGAAAATTGAAGCTTGTTCATAGTGATGTATGTGGTCCCATCAAGACTCCATCTTTTGGGAAGCATGTATATTTTGTTAGCTTCATTGATGATGCTATCCACCATACATGGGTGTATCTATGAAAGCAAAGAACGAGGTACTTTCTTGCTTCAAAGCATTTTTCGTTATGGTGAAAAAGTTTTCTTCAAACAAGCTTTTGACTCTACGCATGGATCATGGTAGTGAATACATGTCATATGAGTTTAATGCTTATTTTTTTTCATGAAAGAGACATTTGACACCAATGTATGGTGCCATAAACACCTCCACAAAATGGTGTTGTTGAGCGTAAAAATAAAACACTCCTTGAAATGGCATGATGTATGCTTCAAGGAAAGCACCTTCTTGATAAGTTTTGGATGGAAGCGGTCATGTGTGCAAACTATGTGTTGAATCACTACCCTACAAAAGCCTTGAGAGTCATCACTCCTAATGAGGCTTGGAATGGACATAAGCCAATGGTTATTCATATGCACATGTTTGGTTGTTTGAAATATGCTCTTCTTCCATCACAACAACGTCACAACAACATCACAAACTTGATAACAAGGCAAAGAAATTTATATTTGTTGGCTATAGTGCTTAAATTAACGGATACCATTTGTACCATACATTGGCAAATATAATTATTATGAGTCAAGATGTGGTATTTGTTGAAATTTTAGTTTTCCCTCTACTTGAATGAAAAAAACAGCCAACATTTAGCTCATAAGATGTGTTCGATACGCTCATGCCTTTGTTCCAAAATGGTGTGCTTGACTATGGCCATGTAGAATAGGCAACTGAGGCTCAAAGAGTTGAAACATTCTAGCAAATTAGAGCTGAAAATCTAGAGAATTTCCAGCCGAACATGGCTGAAATTTTTCCACCAAACATTATTGGAAGTGTTGGAAATTTCCAGCCACATATGGCTGACCATTTGCATCCAAATATAGATGAAAATGAGTATGAAATGCAGCCCATGCATGATATACATGTTGAGAATGTATTACATAATCAACACATGTCTATCAAGAGTGCATAAACTATGTCAAAGTGGCTGAAAAAACTTTGAATCATAGCAAATTGAGTGCACCTTTACTTGGTAGAACAAGATCAAGCTCTCACCATGCATCAAGTAATTTTGTGGATTATTCTCTTATTGCAGTAGCATGTAATGAAGAGCCACTTAATTTTGCACATGCATGTGATGACCCACAATGGATGAGTGATATGCGATCAAAAATGGATCCCATACATAGGAATGGTACTTGGGAGTTATGTGAATTGCCAAAAGGAAAAAATACCATTGGTACAAAGTGGGTTTACAATTTCAAGAGAAAGTTTGATGGTAGCATTGATCGCTAGAAAGCTAGATTGGTTGCTAAAGGATATGCACAACAATATGGCATTGACTAAGAGGAAACATTTGCACCTACTTCACGCATGACTACCATTCATACCGTGGTTGCATTGACTACCCATCGAGCTTGGAAAGTAGCTCAGTTGGACTTAAAAATAGCTTTCTTGAATGGTGATTTGCAAGAAGAGTTCTATGTGAAGCAACATCTTGGGTTTGCCATGAAAGGCCAAGAGCATATGGTTTGTCACTTGCATAAAGCCTTGTATGGTCTCAAGCAAGCTCCATGTGCATGGTATGAAGAAATCCTTAAGCACTTGATTGCTCTTGGATTCACATGTAGTCCAATTCAAAGCACACTCTATGTATGCGAAGATGGGGATGATCTTATAGTGCTTGTTCTATATGTAAATAATATACTCTTGAATGGGTCATGTGATGAAAAACTTGACATTCTTATGCGTAATTTGTAGCACACTTTTGATGTCACTTATCTTGGTCTTTTGAGCTACTATCTACGCCCTCGCATTTGTATCCATTGGGGGGGGAATTGTTATGCATCAAGAAAAGTATGTTTAAAAACTACTTCAGCATTTCTACTTTGAGGATTGCAAGCCAGTTTCCACACTAGTTGAGATAGGATTTAGGTTCTCACTTGAGGATTTCAATGATGCATTTGACACTTCTCTTATCGGCAAGTTGTGGGATGTCTTATATATGAATGCAACACAAGGCCAGATATGTAGTATGTTGTTTCCGAGTTGAGTTGATTCATGCATAGACCACGAACTAAGCATTGAAAAGTGGTGAAACGTGTGTATAGATATCTCAAAGGCACGTTGAACTTATGTCTCTTATGGAAGAGCTTTTACAGATAGTGATTGGGCTAGTTGTTATGATCGTCCTATGTCCACTAGTGGTAATTGCTTTTTCCTTGGAGAATCATGATAATCTTGGTTGAGTAAAAAGCAATCTATAGTGGTGACATTTAGTTGTGAAGCTACATACAGGGCAGGTTTCATAGCTACAATGGAGTGTATAGGGCTAAGATTCCTATTGATGGATCTTTACATGGAGATTGATGCTTCTATGCATATTCCCAGTGATAGTCCAAGCGCATTGGTTATTGCATGGAGCCTAGTGTTTCATGCACAATCCAAACATATTGAGGTGCATTATCACTATGTGAGAGAGCACCTTCATGCAAGAGATATTGATTTGGTAAATGTGCCTACACAACATAATGTGGCAGACATATTCACCAAACCGTTTCCACGAGAAAAGTTTGAAGCTTCTCGCAGTGCTTTGGGCCTATTACCTTGTGGGGGTTGATGTGTCACCCCCTTTATGTGTTCACATCATTTTCTTCAAGCGGGTTTGTTAAAATTATTTGTTCCTTGAGTAGCTTTGATGTGAACCCTTTCCCTATACATGGGAGCTTTTTACTCTAGTTCTTAGCTAGAGTTTTTTCCCCATGTTACCACATACTTGATACACTCATATGTGGCGGTAATTTTTCCTTAGGGATATTTTTCACTTTAGTTCTGAACATCCTCAATAGAGAAATCTATTCGAGCCATCCGTCTTCTCCATGTGTCTTGTTGTGTTTTTCCTCATTGTGTGTGCTTCTTGTGTGTCCCTCACACTTCTACACATACCTAACACAGACAACCAAAGACACATAGGGGAGCAACAGATGGCTTGCGACCATGCCAATCCTCATATGGAGTGATAGAATGCAATGTTTTAGTGGGACAACTGTTAAGTACATATGTTGCACACATAATAACCTCAAGTCAAAAACTATGTGGTAAAACTTGACTCTTGACCATACACCTCACCATCTCCATGAGTAACCTATTTTTTCTTTCAACAAATCCATTCCGTTGAAGTGTATCTGGCACTGTACACTGATGTTTTATTCCACATTCAACTAGAAATGTATTAAAATCAGAACGCATATATCTGTTGAGATGTATATGGCACTGTACACTGATGTTTTATCCCACATTGAACCAAAAATGCATTAAAATGAGAAGACATATATCCCCCCACCAAAACTAGAAATTTTTTGAAGCAGATAAACACATGGAACTTTGCTTTGGATGGATATACCCATGCATACCTAGAAAACTCATCGATAAAAGTCATGAAGTAAAGAAAGTCCCCAAACAAAGGTGTCTACATACGACCACATACATCACTATGAACAAACTATAATTTTTGAGTTTCTTCATTCTACAAAAGATTAGAAGACTGTTTAGGTATAGAGGCCTTTACAACAACCATTCTAGTGTCTTTCATCTTTGCCTGTTTTGCACCTAGTTTTGGACAACTCTTTATGACATGAGCATTTCCTTTATAGTATTTGCAAAATAATTTCTAGTTTTCTGTTCTCTTCTCATCTCTATCATCCTTCTTTGATTGTATAAAAGTACCAGATTTTTGCTTACTAGTAGAAGAGATCCAATTACCTTTGCGCTTCTTACGAGCTAGGAAAGCTTGATCTCCAACTCACGTAATGGAATTGTTTTATGTAGGCTGATCTTCCTACAACAAAAGAGAGACTAACTCCTCAAATGTTAAGGCATTTGGGCTTCCTTTCATCATCAATCGAAGAGTAGAAGAAAAACTCTAACATGATTATGGAAGACCATTATGAACACTCTGCGCAAGTGGATTGTCAAGTAAGACTCCATCGGCAAAAAACTATCCATGTGATCTCCTTCCTTCATGAGCTCTCTCTCCAACTATTTTCGGAGGTAAGCAACATGACCCTCATTCCTTTCTTGGTATAAAGTAGTTAATGTATCCAAAGCCTCCTTTGCTGTTTTGCAAGATTGAATGTGGGGAATAATGGCACGTTTGATAGACAAGGCTATCAATGCATGTGTGTTGTAGTATGCCCTTGGGAAGCCTACACCCACACCACTTTGCATGGAAGCAAGAGGAGGACTCAAGAAAGACTCTCTTTTCATCCAACCCAACCTCCAACATGTTCAAACCATTGGCCATCAGCCTGCAACTGTGCCACATGCTTGAAAACATGGAGAGAAGGGTCTCAAGGATCCTATTCACATATGTAAAATACAAGAAACAACCTTCTACTTACACACATAGGAAATATAAGCATGCACACACACCTCACTCTCTCACACTCTAAGAATAAATACACATATGCACAAAGCCTAAGACAAAAGAAAGTTCTTCCATTAATTTCAAAATAGATACATGAAGCACATCAAACCAAGAGAACCCTTTCTTTACAAAAATGAGCCTTTATATATAGGCTAAGCACATTTCCCCATGTGCTCCTTTTGACCAGTCAAAAAGGGAGCACATGCTCATATCTTTTTATATCTTGTAAAACATTCCTTCTAACAACCCACTCCAAGAAGAATAAAAGCATGGGATTTCTTCTACCTGGGATATCCCATATGTGTGCAAAAAGGTATTTTGTTTAACGGAATTCCACACCATAGCCTAAGGGAAATATTAAGAAAGGCTTTGGAGAGTGTTCACATGGGCACATCTCCTAAATACAAAAAAGAATATTTCTATGAATACTAGAGGATGCCTTTGCTTAAGAGAAAGTGTGCGCAACCTTAATAAGCCAACAATGTGCTTGAGCATCTCTGCCCTCACATCGAAGTTGCTCTACAATAGGTGCAGTAGGAATTGCAGCACAAACAAGAACGTGAAGAATATCACCATCTTCGATGCCATCTGTATCACCTTCAACAACTCTATTTGCAGGTGAAATAAGACGTTTTTCAACACCATACACAATACTCCATAGTCCTTTTGCAACCAATACATGACACATCATATAAACCCATAATGGGGAATTGGTATCATCCAACTTATCCTCAACAGCCCACATATCGAATACATCACTACTTTCAAACATTGCCATTGACTAAAATACCTTGATGTAGAAAAATGATTGTATCTCAAAAAGTGTTTTTCTTTATTTAGGTATTGATGTGTGTGAACAATCTAGGACCATCGGGGTACGTATTCCCTCTTTAGAAGGTTTTTTCCCCCAAATTTGTATATGTGCTTATAGCCCTAAAGGGTCACTTATCTTTGTACATTCTAGTGGTAATGCATTCAATATTTTGTGTTGTGCTCCAAGTTTTGTCTTCTTCTTTGTGCTATTTGCATGCTTTTGTAGAACTCAAGCTCCAACAATTTATATCAAAGCAGGTCACCATTTCATCTAGGGCATCTTCGACATCCCTCTAGTCACAGTCTCAAAATCACATGAAATTTGGTGAGCATATCTAGAATGATTAGGACATATATAGGTATTGATTCACTAGTATAAGTGTCATAAAGTCTGCCACATGTTTAGTAGAACTCAATAGGGTAGTTTAATTCACCCTTTCGAGATACAATAAATTTTTAGCATCAAGGTATTTTAGCCAGTGGCCATGGTTGAAAGAAGTGATGTGTTCCTTATGTTGGCTGTTGAGGATAAGTTGGACAATGCAATTTACCTATTATAGTCTTATATGATGCATTATGTATTGGTTCCAAAAGGAATGTGGAATATTGTGCAGGGTGTTAGAAACATCCTATTACACCTACAAACATAGTTGCTAAAGGTGATGCAGATCACATTAAAGATGGTGATATTATTCAAATTCGTGTTTGTGATGCGGTTTCTGTTGCACCTAATGTAGAGAAAATTTGTTGGGATGGCATAGATGCTAAGGCACAGGCATTGATAACCTTGTCTCTCAAGCGTGCCATTATTCCTCACATTCACTCTTGTAGAACAACTAAGGATGCTTGTGATACACTGACCACTTTATACCAGGTAAGGAATGAGGCTCGTGTTGCTAACCCCTAAATATAGTAGGAGAGTGAGCACATGAATGAAGGAGACTCCATTAATAGTTTTCTAACAAAGATCAAAGATTTGAAGGAACAACTGATTTCTACTGATCAAGTCTTGCCTGATAGTTCACTTGTGCGGACTGTTCTAAATGGTCTTCCCGATTCATATCACAGTTTATCTTCTACTCTTCATTTGATGATGAAAGCCAATCCAAATGCCTTAACATTTGAGGATTTAGTCTTTGTTTTAGTGCAGGAACTTCAGTCTTAGTAGAATAGATCCATTATGCATGTTGTAGATCAAACTTTCTTGGCTAGTCAGAAGGGCAAAGGTAAATGGAGCTCTTCTACTAGTAAGCAAAAATTAGCTAATTTTACACAATCAAAGAAGGATGACACAGATGAGAAGAAAACAAAAAAGCAAAAATTGTTTTGCAAATGCTGTAAAGGAAATGATCATGTTATAAAGAGTTGTCCAAAACTGGCTGCCAAAGAGGCAAGGAAGAAAGTGGCTCCAATGGTTGTTGTAGAGGCCTCTACACCCAAAACAAAGTCTACTAATCTTGTGCAGAATGAAGATGGGCATTTACCACTCTTTGCAGTTATGACCCATCTCCTCATGAATTTTGTACGTCTATAGTAGACTCAGTTGTTTGGTACTTTGATAGGAGGGTAACCAAACATATTACCTTGCAACACATTTTCTTCACTTCGTTCGAGATTGCCCCTACACGGAATACTATCAATGCACAAACAACTCCTCTTATCTTGTGATCGAAGTTGGTAAGATCATTTTGACTACTACAGATGGTAGTTCTTTTACATTTTCAGATGCTATATTTGTGCCATGGATCGAGAAGAATCTGTTATCAGTTTCACCTTTAGCCAAGATTGGCTTGGTTGTGAATTTTTTTGATGATAGATGTACAGTTCACAATGTGTCAAATGACAACATCATTATTGCTTCTAGAATTTATATCATGTGTTGTATAAGCTCATAGACTATGAAAAATCTATGAATGATTCAGCATGTGCAATACATGATTCTCAAGCTATGTTAGATGCAAAGCTTTGGCATGCACGCTTTGGTCATCTAAATTTTTCTAGTTTGTTATGCCTGTAGAAATCTGAAATGGTATCCACTCTACCGAAAATTAAGATACCTCGTAAACACATCTGTGAAGGCTGTATATTGGGCAAAATGCAGCATTCCTCGTTCCCGAAAGATGGCTTAGTTTGAGCTACACAAAAATTGTAGCTTGTTCAGAGTGATGTCAGTGGTCCTATACATACACCCTCTTTTGGAAACTATCTTTACTTCATTACTTTCATCGATGATTTTTATGCATGTGTATATCCATTAAACAAAAAGTCTGAAGTGTTTATGTGCTTCAAAGAGTTTCTGGTTTTGGTTGAAAATTTGTCAGCATGTAAATGGGCACCCGTGATTCTGATCGAGGGAGGGATATATGTCTTCTCATTTTAATGCATTTTTGACTGAAAGTGGGATAAAACACCACTGTACAATGTCGT